>CM067080.1:19697539-20242539 GCA_033980235.1 Diadema setosum
ATCTGATTGGTCAATTGTCATGCATTGGTTTTTACTGATCCACACCGAGCCATGCATCTGGTAAAACCCGAACACATGGCTCAAGTCTTGTATAGTTTTGTAGGTGTACCGGATGCATGATGGGGAAAATGGTTGTATGTCATGAATTTATGGGCCCATTTTATAACACCATTAGAGTATCGATCATGGTCAACAAGAAAGATGACATTTTATATCGGATGACACTGATTTTTCTAGTAACAAACAATGATAGGGGCCTATAACACACCCTCTGTGTTTGTCACTCAAAAAGAAAAAAAAAAGCCTTTAAAAACATATTTATTTCATAAATTTTGGCATATATCTGTTTATATTCTTTATCATTCAAGGCATTTGAGTATTTTGATTATGTACATCCTGTTTTCTGGAGCTATTTGTATTTGTTCAGCTGTTCAAAGTACTCCAGTTGGCTCATTATATCTTCACCATAGGAATGCAAAGACTGTGATTGCATTAATGTGTTTGAACACAAGTACTCCAACTTCATCTGTGGCTAATGCAACATTAAACAACCCTAGTATGAGTTCAGTGATATGAATGGTATAATCATCATTCTTTTTGGATATACTTCACTTTCCCAGATCACCATGTATTGCTCAAACCATAGATATGAATTAATCAATATATTGCATCATAGATGGTTTCTGTCTCTTTTATTGTAGTTCTATGCAAAAAAACTTAGCTCTGAAATGACAGCAGGTTGATAATACTGAATTGTATTGTTTGATGTAGGGCAAGATACTCATCACTGACTCCATTGCACACTAACTGTCTTGCCCTCATCCAACAATGCACTAGTGATACTGAAACATTGTTTACATTATTAAGTAAAGGTCCCGTTCACATTCGATTGGAGTTTATCATGTATCCATTAGTCTGTTGAAGACGAGCTGATATTGCTTTAACGTGCATTCCCCATAGACACCTGTCCAAGCATACTCAGGACTAGTTTTCAGTGAGTTATAAAGTCAAAATTGTTTTTTCATGCTGGCTTCCATATGTTGAGATTTTTCAGGGTAGAGTCTCACTCTATCCAATTTTTACCGTACTATGTGTGAATCCTCCTTTGTATTTCAGCGTGCCATCAATGCTACAGAGCAAGGAGACTTAGAGGACCTAAACACTGCCATCAAATTAGGAGCAAACATCAATGAGGTGCCGGTGAGTGAATACACAATGTTTTTACCATTTTAGTTAGAGTTCTAATGGGCCAGTTGGTAATACTCGGGGCACATACTGTATGACCTGCAGCAAGAGGCTAAAGATAACCCTAGTTCAGATCACCTGAAACTTAGCTTTGTGAGAATTTTCAGAAGAAAACAAAACAAAACAAAACAGTGCTTGAAGATAATCTTTTAATCCACCCAAAGCAGTCAAATCTGAACACAGACAGCAACAGCAACATCCAAAGTGAAAAATGATGATAATATGAATACTCTGAAAGAAGTGACATTTTTATCCATTGTGAGACAGTGAACTAACCAGGTGATAATGCAGTTACAATGTATTTCATTTGAAACAGTGCTTGTGGCTATTTACACAATGGTGTGACTTCATTTCCTTCATGTCAAACCCCTTTTAACTAATGTTTACTCTGTTAATAGACATTCAAGGCCACTGCTTCGCTCTACAGTTCATGCATGATGCAATATGTAGATCAGAGGAAATTTTCTCATAGTGTTTAGCTGTTAAAGGGTTTCATAAAATAATTCCTAAAGGTAATTGTGTATATTCTAGCAGTTAATTGATTAATTCTAGTGACAAATTGTATGTGATGTTCAAACAGAGAACTGTGTCTTGATGACTTGTAGATTGAGATTGCTTTGGTTATTAACTATCTTTGGTTATTAAATATCTAGACATTAATGATTCATTTGTTAATTTTCTGCACATCTTTTAACCCATGTTATAGCCTGTCAAAACTCATGATATTTGCCTATACGTGATGATGTGTATACAATTGGCCGTTGCTATGTTTGTTTTCAGTGGGGGACAGAGTCATTGCTGATGAGAGCAATCCGCTGTGGGCATGATGAGGTGGCCAAGTACCTCATCAGTGCAGGCATTGATGTCAACTACATTTATGTGGTGAGTGTAGTGATTAAGTGTGAACATGCATGTTTTCCATTGTTCCATCACTGAATACCAAAAAAAAAAAAAAAAGGGATATAATAGGGATATGCCTTGCTTGATCCAGAAGTGTTCACATCATTGAAGATTCATTGTCAGTTTAGGAGAACTGTGGTGTGCATCTTTTGAAAAACCTTGTAGTTCCCCAGTGAGCAGTGACAGAACCCCTCGTAAACGCAAAGCCACTTTGACTTATGCCCCTTTGAGTGTGATCATACAGAGAGCTGCCTCTAGCTGAGACTAAACATGAAATTCTTGAGAGAGGCGTAACTCTTATGGTAACCTTGAACATATGCATAGAGTAAAATTTGTCAGTTGCAGCACACAGCACTCTAAATATTGGTGACCATTTACATAGGAGTAAGAGCACTTCAGGAATGCTCCTGAACATACCCACAAATGGGCATAACTTTAGAATGCTTCAGAGCCACAGTTGTCTGTTCATACAGAGTTTAGAGTGCTTTGGGAATGCTCCTGGAGTGGTTTTAATGCCCTGTGTAAATGGGGTATCTGAAAACACTGTTAACTGTATCTAGCTCACTTAGCAGAGCAATTAAGGGTGTTGCAGCCTTATATAAACCAGAACGAGCATTGTAATGTGTTCAATCTCGCAGCCTATCAATTCCATCTCCAAAATGTCACTATGAAAATTATTATTGACTGCTCGATATATCTTGTGGAAATGGTGTGGTAAAAAAATATTAATCTCACAGTGGACTGCTTTCAAAGTGGGATTAATGGCATAAGCACCTGTGACTATTTTGGCTATGTAGTCATCCAGCCACTAGGAGAAACATCACAAGAAACAAAGGAATGTGTAGCAGTTTGCATGACTAGAAATATATACATGTGTATATTATATATGAAATATAGCCTTTGTCTATTCTCTAATAAGTAATAATTAATATAATTAGCACTTTCTATCGATAGGGACTGCATACATGTTAACTATTCAAGCTTTTGTCAATAGGTCCATGGATTTTGTTGTTGTTGTTGATGTAACCATCTTGCTTAATTGAAATTACAAATAAAAAATACAGAAAGTTCCCCTCGTGCCACCCCAAAAAACCAAAGTAAATCAAAACACACAGACACCCACCACTCAAAAATGTTCTCTTTAACAGTAGATAGACCTGTTCGGGTGTGGCAGCTATGTTCATAGCATGTCATATGGGAAACCAACCCTCTTTGGGGAGCTCCACTATGAATTGGACCAATGAGCATGCAATTTAGTGTTAACTTGGTTTAAAATAGTATAGTATACATATGTGCTCACATTTTATTTTATTGTATTATCATCTTTTCTTGGGGAACCCACTTTAATTTCCAGAAATCAGATTCTCCTCGAGAGGCTACAGGTGACAGACATGAGACAGCGAGGGATTACGCAGAGTTCTACAAAATGCACCATGTCCTGGAAATGCTCAATGCCAAGCAGGCAGGGCAGAACCAGTCTCTGTGACAACATCTCTCATGCATCCACTTTTCTTTGCTTCTGCTGACTGTCGGTGAAGAAATGTGTTTGTTCTTTTTTGTGGGCATTCTTCACTCAAAAATTATGGTTTTGCCTGATGCTTCTTGATTTAGAACAAAAACAAAGCCATATATTTATATACATGTATCATATAATTGATATGCCATGTAAAGTAACGCTTGCTTGTTTGGATCAGTTGAAAGAAAACAGGGTTGGGCTGGCCAGTGATAAGCTCATGAGATATCAAAAGTTTTCTCCAAACAGATAATGTCATCAACATAATGAATGTTGATAGAAATCCTCCCTGATGTGATGCTTTTATTTTTCTACATAAGAATGAGAAATTGCCTTGATATCCAATTTCCTTGCTTTTACTTCCAATTATGTACCCAACAGAAAAATGAAGATCTACAAAACAGTAAGCTAAATCTGTGAAAAAGAACATTAGCTGACATAAATGTCTTAACCTCTCATCCCCATAAAGATGCACACATATAAATTGTTATTGTTACCCACGTTTTGAGGGTAGGGAATGACATCCCTATAATAAAAACAAGAAGAGAGAAGATCTGTTGAGTTGATGCTGGTGATGGCTATGAGCAATATGACACCAGAGCCAACACTCTCTCCTCCAGTCTCTCCTCTCGCCTCATAGGTCACTCCAGTCTGTATTGGGGGTTTTGTGGTACCTGTGACAGAGGTGCATCATTGTTGTTAACTGTATTCAAACAAAACTTGTAGGGGGAGGGGGTGGGTATACTTATATATCATAATTACTGTTTGGGGTGTTCATTTCCGGGGTGCCACATTATCGATGGGAAATTGTACATGCATGGTATTTTACGTTACTTGAAAGAATGCATATATCCCATCCCTTTTTGCACTCATGAGCAGTGATTTTTTAAATGGAATTGTGTGCATAAACTTTTGAAAATTATCTTGATTCGACATTATCTAAGATGTTGATTAAAAGGTATGCCTTTTTGCAATTTAACTATGTATAATGTTTCAGAAATTTCCAGAACCATTTAAACCATATTCCATTTTGAAAGTTATGCCAGTGGTATGGTTTGTATGAGCAGTGGCGTATCTAGGGGGGGGGGGGCAAGGGGGGCACGTGCCCCGGGCGCCACTCCTTGGGGGCGCAAAAAAACGAAGAAGAAGAAGAAAAAAAAGGAAAAAAACGAAGAAGAAGAAGAAAAAAAAAAGAAAGAAAAGGAGAAGAAGAAGGAAAAAAAAAAAAAAAAAAAAACTCGCCCGGAAGGGGGGAGGGAGAAAGGTGGGGGGGGGGGGAGAAAACTAAATCAAACAAGATAAAAACAAAACATGATGATGACGCGGACAAAATGACAATGTTTATTGTGTTCACACAAAAATTCCATGTTCTGTGAGCTGAAATACAAAAATTTTCGCCTCGCTCGCTGCGCTCGCTCGCCAAAATTTATATAAAAAGGAAGCTAAGAACAAAACGTGATGATGACAAAATGACAGTGTCTATTGTGTTCACACATGTCATTTTATATTTAGCAGGCAAAATGTTTCACGGAGCAGCGGCTACAATTTCGTTCTGAAGCGATCGCCAATAGGATCAAAAGAAGGCGCCAACGGTTTCGAACATGGGGGGGGGGGGGCGCAAAAAACCCCGAATCAAACAAGATAACAACAAAACGTAATGATGACGCGGAAATATACAAATTTCGGCTCACTCGCTCGTACTAATTTAGAGTATTTTTTTCAAGTCCTCATTTTGTTGGTATAAATCGTTATCTATAAGGCCGTCACTCCATATATCTTGATTAGAATTGTAAGATTTAATAAGCAAAAAATGACAAGAGTTTCATGATTTGTAAACTGAAATACAAAAATTTTCGGCTCGCTCGCTGCGCTCGCTCGCCATAATTTGTATAAAAAAAGAGAAGAAGATAAGAACAAAACGTGACGATGACGCGGACAAAATGATAATGTCTATTGTGTTCACTCATGTCATTTTATATTTAGCAGGAAAAATGTTACATGGAGCAGCGACTGCAATTTCATTCGTTCTGAAGCGATCGCCGATTGGATCAAAAGAGGACGCCAACGGTTTCGAACATACGGGGGAGGGGGGGGCAAAAAAAAATCAAAAAAGATAAGAAAAAAAAACGTAATGATGACGCAGAAATATACAAATATCGGCTCACTCGCTCGTACTAATTTAGAGTATTTTTTCAAGTCCTCAGTTTGTTGGTATAAATCGTTATCTATAAGGTCGTCACTACAATTGTGAGATTTAATAAGCAAAAAATGACAAGAATTCCATGTTTTGTAAGCTGAAATACAAAAATTTTCGGCTCGCTCGCTGCGCTCGCTCGCCAGAATTTATATAAAACAGATAAGAACAATACGTGATGATGACGAGGACATATACAAATTTCAGCTCACTCGTGCGCACTAATTTAGAGTATTTTTTAAAGTCCTCAGTTTTTTGGTATAAATCGTTATCTGTAAGGCCGTCACTATATGTTGATTAGAATTGTAAGATTTGGTAAGCAAAAAAATGACAAGAATTCCATGTTTTGTAAGCTGAAATACAAAATTTTTCGGCTCGCTCGCTGCGTTCGCTCGCCAGAATTTATATAAAAAAAGTGAAGAACAATACGTGATGATGACGAGGACATATACAAATTTCAGCTCACTCGCGAGCACTAATTTAGAGTATTTTTTAAAGTCCTCAGTTTTTTGGTATAAATCGTTATCTATAAGGCCGTCACAATGATGTTGATTAGAATTGTAAGATTTGGTAAGCAAAAAATGACAAGAATTCCATGTTTTATAAGCTGAAATACAAAAGTTTTCGGCTCGCTCGCTGCGCTCGCTCGCCAAAATCTATCAAAATTCATTACATTTAAATCACCCTCAAAGATCCCTTTTAAGTGCTTGAAAAAGCATCATGTGGACTTTGTTTAAGTCCCTACCGGGATGGTGGTGGGGTTGAACACTTTTTCAGAAATTAGGGGCGCAATTTTCGTGCTTGCCCCGGGCGCCGTTTTCCCTAGATACGCCACTGTGTATGAGTCACTGTTAGCTAGAGCTGTGCAAAGAAAGAAAATGGCCAGACTGTATTTCCTAAGGTTTGTGAGACTCCATTTTCCTAGTGATTAACTGAACTTATGAAATATTGTAATATGCCGGCATATTTTTGAAATTGTAACATTTGACTAAAAAAATCTCCAGAACTGCTTTCTGTGGTTTGCTCTGTATCTCTTTATTATGATTTTTTTCATATCCATCCTGTTATTCATATATTATTCCTTCATTGCTTGTTTCCGTCTCAGAAATGAAATGTTCTAAAGCCTTTTAATGGCTAAATTTATAACTGATTCTTAAGTCAGTGTCACATTCTAAAAGATTTAAGTTACTATTTCCCTTTCAAGAGTGGCATTTTTGGGGGTAAATTTCCTTTAGTATTTGTGCAGATAATGTATAATCATTTTCCATCATATTTGTCTAATGGAAGACATGCAGTAATATTCAGACTTGCATATCTAATGAGGGCAAGATGATAATTTCTGCAGCACAATTCTCCCAGGACTAGATTGGTTGATGCTGTAGAGTCTCACTCATCATTTGCAAGGCATTGTAGGATGATGGATAGAGGTAAATGAGACCACCAAGTTCTGTTCAAGAAGAGATCCAAGTGTCAACATCTGTAAGTGAGTGAGTGAAGTTCAGGGGCCTGTTTTCAAAAAGAGATTGGAAATCAGTACTAGATACAATGAATGCAGTTTGCTGTAAGTACTTATTGATTGTTCAAAGTTGAGTAGTGGTTGATTTAACTGCTACTGACTTTAATGCTAATTTCAATGATTTGAAATTTTAAAAGCCTTTAGTGATGGTGCTCCCTGGTCTTCATTAAGGTGTACCCTTATTGTGATTCTCCCACTTAGAAAACAGATCACTTGTTTTATTCAGAGCAAACTTTGTAAATGATGAAGTACAGTCAACCTCGCGTAAGTCAAATCAAAATGGAACTAGAGAAAATCCCTCAACCTGCTTGAATTGCAACTTACTGAAAACACATGTTTAAATCCGTCCAGAGAATATTTTTTTTTCCTAGACTTGGCCCATTTTTCAAGTTCAGGGAGAAAGTACTTGCGTGAGACTGACTGTATTTATGTAACTGTCAAACTTGAAAGACTTGTTTCATGTGGAATACACTTGTATTTCAGTAATTTATATGAAAAGTTATGAATTGGTACATTGACATACTGGTAATCTTCGATTTGACAAATGATGTGCATTGACTCGATTGTGACAACATATAGTAAATGCATTTACTAGTAATGTAACATGTGCATACCATGACATCAGATGCTGTCCCTTTATGCTGAAAAATAATGAAAACTTGCTTTTTTTTATTAATAGCTTGTACAGTGTGTCTGCCATAACATAGACATTTGTCACTATGATATTGGAAAAAAGAAATACTTCAGCTGCCTTGAACAGCAACTGTATATGTCTTGTGAAAATTATAGTGTTTGCATATCTTAGTGCTTGTGTTTATACACTTTTATGCAATATGCACATAAATAAGGCAATTACAATGCACTCCTGTTTTAACAAACACAGTTATAACGAAATTACAACGAGGTGAAAATTTTGGCTTAACATCAGCTCTATATGTTCTTTCTTGTTAGTTTGTTCGGTTATAGCGAAATTTCGATAAAATGAAAGAAACTCTCGTCCCGATCACTTCGTTATAATGGGAGACCACTGAATAATAACACTGTATCAATCTTCATTTTGTGCATTGTGTTAGATATCGTGAATATTGATGAAATTTCAAATATTCTATGAATATGACATCTAAATATGTTTTCATAATGTTTGCGAATTCAGTTGTGTATGTCGTAGATATTTGTTGGTGTGCTAGAAGCTCTATGTCTTTCCACATATGCACCAAGCATTACATGTATCTCCATTTCAATTTTTCTGATACAGTTTTGGAGAAATTATGTCAACTTGATTATCTTCTTGAAATTTTAATAATCATGCATAACTGGTTTTGAGAGACAAATGATTCTGTTCTTGCAATGAAAAAAATTGTGGAAATAAGTGCGATTGTATTGTTGAAGTGTTCATCAGTGTACATTACTGTCTGGTTCCAAACTTCTCTTCCAATTTTCCGAAAAGGCATTATGAATAGATACACTGTACATCATTATGCCCACATGACGTGAAGTAATATGCATTGTATACTGCTTGCCAGTGAAAGTACTAAAAAAGTTAGATTTATATTATTTACTTTGTTTAATTTTATTGATGATTATTTAAACTATAATTTGATATCTAAAATGAAAAAAACAACATTACAACAGATAAATGATATAGGAAGGACGAAGTATATCTTTACTGCATCTTCACATGAGGCACAAATTCATTCGAGTTTTATCAAATGTCAATCTTTTGTAGGAAGTGGGCATCACTTTTTAAAGAGTGACGTGTTTAACAATCAAAAGATAATTTTGTCAGTACAACGATGTGCATCTAAGATATAAGCGATCAGCAGGCTGACTTTCCCCACGTGTTAAAATTTATGATCGCATAGCTTATTTCAATGATTCCTCATGTCAATACTGTATAACGACTCGCTGAACACATTACGTAAAAACCTGAACCATTGCTGAAGAAAACTAGGGCTATGGAGATTATAGCAGGAAGAAGGGGAAAAAGGAAATACATTGTATTAAATGAGTAAAAAGTTGGTGCTTTATGAAACATCAAGCGTTTCAGGTGTTTGTTGTTTTCCTGTGTTGCCTATATGTTTACATGAATTACTAATACTATGACACACACACACACACACACACACACACACAATGTATACACACACACACACACACACACACACACAAGGCTTTTGGGGCCAGGGCCACCAGAAATAGATATCGCCTCCATACCGCATAGAAGGCCTATTGCAATTTTTAGTTTAAAGTCAAATCACAAAATATTGAAATATTGAATGAATACAATGTAGTTTTATGAGCAGTAAAAAGAACTTGTGTAGTCCTAAGTGACTGACTTTTCGAGATATAGACCGCCCTTTCGTTAGATTTGCATTCAATTTAATGATGTGATCCATCCAGGTCGAGCTAATTTGACAGATCACCGAAATCAATATCAAAACTACTATTTACAGCTGTACATTGTATTTCAATTCAATCTCATCAGCATGCGATTTCATGACTTTCTCACATAAGCGTGCAAAAAGCACGTTAGAACTAAAAACGCACGTGAAATGCATTCAAATTCGTTTCAGTACCACTGTGAGGAACGTGAGGATATGCAACCATGTACAGCATTTGGGCAGTGCTGTTAGTTTCTGCTTATGTTTGTAGTTTTTTTTGTCTGAATACAACGTAATGCAAACGTAATATCCCTAGAAATGGACCACTGGCTGCCCTGCCTTACACTGAAGTTGTCTTTCACATTCCTCTAACAAATCGTTGATGCAACAGTTCATACAACTCCACTTTCATGCACATTGTGTCATGTGCATTCTCCAAAGAACAACTTTAGAGGCCGCTCGAGGAGAGTGCTGTACATCAATGTCTCGAATACGAACAGAACTATTAGTTGAAGCATTTGACAATCAGTAAGACAATATTTAACTGACAATATACTCTTTGAAGAAACAACAACAACAACAACAACAACAACAAAAAAAAAAAAACAACACCAACAACAAACAAACGGGTGTACAGCTGGGCTGATTATGGTAACGTATAAACATATGGATACGGGGAAATTCCAAAAGCTTCCAAGGGATGGGGTCCAAAGTGTGAATATGGACTGTACAGTACTGGTTGAGGTAGGGATTCATGTTTTGAACATTCCTAAGTGAGATAATGAAAAGCCTTTTATGAAATATGAAAGAGCATGTAATTTTAAGAAGGATTCAACGTTTATTTGATGAAAATTGGTTTTCAAATGGCTGAGATATCCAAAAAAGTGCTAATAATAAAAGGCGACATGCCCCAACTTTATTAGTATCTCTTTGTTTCACCTTGTTTTTGGATATCTCAGCCATTTCAAAACCGATTTTCATCGAATAAACTTTTGATACCCCTTAGAACTGCATGCTCTTTGACATCTCATAGAGTGGTTTCTGAATATCTCACAAAACGTTAAAAGCTAAATCTTCACCTCGACCAGAACTGTACACACCCTTTGACACGTAAGAAATTGTGAGATACAAAGTATGACCATTCCGAGAGTGGTATATCCATGCTGTTAGGAGATAAAGTGAAACCGGAAGAGAGATTAGACAGAAAAAAATATATAGAATATAACTGAGTAAAGCTTATATGAAACTGCAGTTCAATCAAATTATATTCTAGTTAACCAAGGGGAATCTACGTGTTAATATACGCGATATGAATTACATAGAATTACAGAACTTGTTTATATTGATCGAATGTGAACATTCGAAGAGCGAAGTTCATGTCCCTAAAAGTGAAACTGAAATTGGGAAGCTTACTTTGGACTAAATTGACCGTCTCTTCAGCTGGGTCGAAATAAGTATAATGAATGCCAACCTTGCGTCGTTGAATTTAATGAAATAGAACTAAAAGGAATGACATCAAACAAAAGTGAATGCTCAAAGAATAAAAAGAAACAGTGAGAGTTGAGAGTGTTGACAAAAATTGCGTGAACTTGAACCCTGGCTCTCTTCACTCATTCGAATGTAAATTCGATGAAGAAACCTGTACCTTTTTTTCACACACATATTCGATGTTATTATACAACAATTCTGAAACAATAATTTTGACGAGATGGTTTTCTTTTCATTTCATGTAGGCCTACTTTGCCGTTTCCAACGATGCCAACGAAAATTATACACAATCATAAACAGAACATCTGAATACAAAATATTTCAAATATTTACATCAGTACGAGAATCGTGATAAATGGAGCAAATTTAAGCTAAGTCACACGGAATTAAGGTATTATGTGATGAGTAATTACAATAGGTAGGCTATTGGAAATGGAGTGGACTGCTAAAATCTTTAATGGTAAGGTGTATAGTCAGGTGGGGTACCACATAAATCTGAGCAATCCTTGCTGCTGATTAAAAAAAAAAAGGAATAGAAAAATTTGCGCTCTGGATATGATGGAAAACCCAGATGTAAATGGGGTGGTATGGGGTGGGGTGAGAAGGCAAAGACTTAAAAGATATGAATAAAGGAAACACAAGGCACAAAGCAAAAAATTTCAAAACAATATGGTATATAATTAGAACTTCTTTTTTCTTGGCAGAAACAAAATAATTTTTCATTTGCCTGTCTACAAACTACAGTAAAGGCATATTCTTGAAAGTCTTCTACAATTTGCACTTGATAAACCTAAGGCATATGCGAATTAATACACAGGTAAATTTACACCGTAATAAATCGATCACTAAAACCGATTTTCGGCAATCCCAAGCATCTATTACATTATGCAGGTCAAAGGGATGGTACAGTATTGATGGAGATGAGAATAAATGGCTTTTAACTTATTGCGAGATACCAAGAAAACACGAATGAAATAGTACAGAGCAGGGAGGTGGAAGAAAATGAAAATGAAAATCGGATTTAGAATGGCTGAAACATAAAAGAATAAAATGTGGGTCCCACACTTTATTAAAATCGCTCTGTTTTGGATATCTCAGCCATTTCAAAACCAATTTTCATCAAATCAACGTTGAATTCCTCCTGGAATTACATGCTCTTTCATATTTCATAAGAGATTGCTCATTATTTCACCAGTTCATGACTCCTATATCGGTGCTTTCTTTATTCGATGTCTGTACTGGTACATTTTTTCCCTCGTATTTCCTAAGCAGTCATCCACTCGATATGATAGGTTTGAATATTGATGAATTTATATCTAAAACGTATTTTTTTTTTTTTTTAATGATTGATAGGTTATAATAAGTTGATGCATAGGATGATAGTTATTACAAACGTAACACGTATGAAAGGTATTTACAGCTTATGAAAGGAATTCTTATTTACCTCACCACTTACCTGTACTGCTGTCCGTCCGTGCTGGCACACTTACCTTTTCGACTGTACACTGTGCGCGGCCGTCCGGTCATGCACCATGACTTGCACGGTGGCTGTATGCACAATCATTTGTGAGGTGATTGACTGCAAAACAGGTGTACGGGTTTTGTCGGTTAACGATGTACTCTGAGGGTATTGCATGTGTTTTTTTTTTTTTGTTTTTTTACATATATTGATTATTATTCACATGCAGTTCAAGTTTTTTTGTTTAAGTGATCAGAATAGATTTACTGTTGAATTGTTATTGGAAATAACAGTGCTGTGTAATATGTGTAAACTTATTCTGATAAGTTGATAATGTGCGATTATATATATATTTTTTTTCTTTGTGGCCTCCACATTGTCGCTCCTTTTGTTCAACACAAATAATATACACTTTCTTTGTATATTTTTCTCCCAAAATGGATTTATTGCGTGAAAGCTTTAATCTGTTTATTACTCATCCACTTAGCATGATAAGCTATAGCTCATTTTCATGTGTATCTTGATTTTTTATTTAAAAAAAACCCCAACATTCTGCAATATATGTTTGCCATTAACAATTTTTATCGACACCTTGATCACATCCATATTTTGTCAAGAGGATAGCCAATGTCCCATGTAGAAAAACAAGAAGATTAATTTATGAGACCTGCAACGCAGACATATTATGCTTTGTGCTGAAAATTAATGTTTTTTCATACACTTATTCATGTCTGTTTATGTGTTCTATGTTCATTGTTTATGTCGTCAGAATTCTTTTTTTATTTGTGTTTGCCTACTCGCTGTACTCTCCATGAACTCGGAATTGTTTGTGCTTCACTTATGCCAGAATATGTCTTTCTCTTGCAACCTCACCAATTGATATGCCGTTATGTAGATCCTGCTTTTCATTATGGCTAAAAGACCCAACCTAGCATTTGATTCCCTTGATGATGATGAACTCTTTGATTTGTTTAGACACTCCCCTACAGAATCAAGTCGGAATAATTCACATTCATCTGCTTTTATTGATAATTGTTTTGCCAATAATGTTAATTCGTCTTCACAAGATTTATATAATGATTTTGATTTTGAATATGATCCGGCCCAAATTTCTTCTAAGTATGTTACAGTTGATCAGTTTAAAGGTATCGTGAAAAATTTTTCTGGAAATATTTTTTCTATGTTACATTTAAACATCAGGAGTATCAATAAGCATTTTGATGAATTACAGATATTATTAGATAATCAAAATAAACAACAAATTTCAGTTATAGGTTTAACTGAGACATGGTTATCATCTGATATTAATTTACCGTATGCAATAAATGGTTATAATTTAATTGTTAATAATAGATTGAATAGGACGGGTGGTGGGGTAGCGTTTTATTTGTCTCATGAATTTGATTACAACGTTTGCGATGAGTTAAATTCAATGAATGATATTATAGAATCTTTATTTGTGGAAATATCTGTTCCACAAAGTAAGAATATTATAATTGGTATTGTTTACAGACCCCCTAGTTCTAATCCTAATGATTTTTTGAATTGTATTACAAATGTGTTAAAGAGTCCCCTTTTTATTAATAAAAATATTTTTGTAATGGGTGATTTTAATATTGATTTGATAAAAAATGATATCATGTCACAAGAGTTTCTTGAAATACTTTTATCAGCCTCATTTTTGCCTTTAATCTCGAAACCCACACGTGTTACAAATCATTCCGCCACCCTCCTTGATAATATTTTTGGTAATTTATTACAATTTTTAGATTCTTCTATAATTTTATCCGATATGACTGATCATTTCCCAGTTATGGCTTGGTTTAATCTTAAGCATGCGGTCAATAAGTTTCATGTTCCTCCAACTAGACGAAGAGCCACACCAGAAAATTTAGCTAGCCTTGGTGCTAGCTTAGAAAGAGTTGATTGGTCTGGTGTTTGTGATAATGATGATGTTAATGTATCATGTGATAATTTTTTAGAGATAATTAATAGAAATTTAGATGAATATATTCCTAAAATAAAAGATAAGTTAGTTAATTATAAAACATCCCCTAAGCTTCCATGGATTTCTAAATCCCTTTTGCGTTCTGTGAATAGGAAAAATAGGTTATATTATAGATCTAAAATGAAAAAAACTGAAGAGTCAAAAAGGAAATATACATCGTATAAAAATGTTTTAACTAAAGTTATACGATTTGAAAAGAGGAAATATTATGCGATTCAGTTAGAAAAATATAAACATGATATGAAGAATACATGGAAGGTATTGAAACAGGCCATGAATGTATCAAAAAAGAAATCAAGTATTACAAAAATTCGATTTGATGATAGAATTTTTGAAGATTCTGGTGATATGGCAAATATTTTTAATTCTTATTTTTCAATGATTGGAGAGAATTTGGCGAAAGAAGTACCACCGTCTAATACACATTTTTCACATTTTTTAGGTGAATCTAATTCTAGTTCTATTTTTTTCGTTCCAACTACGAAACATGAAATAATGGATATTGTTACTGGAATGAATAACAAACGCAGTGCGGGTTATGATGACATAAGTAATTTCATTTTAAAGGGTATTATATCTTCAATTGTGGACCCACTTGTACATATTTTCAATAAATCTATGTTATATGGCGTTTTTCCTGATCAAATGAAAATTGCTAAGGTTGTCCCTTTATTTAAAAAAGGAGATGATCTTGATGTCAGCAATTATAGACCCATTTCTTTACTTTCATCCTTATCTAAAATTTTAGAAAAATTAATATTTAAAAGAACAATTAATTTTCTTAACTCTCATAATGTTTTTGTAAACTCTCAGTTTGGGTTTCGTAGGAAACACAGCACTATTCACGCTCTATTGAAGTTTATTGATAATGCCGCGCATACAATAGATAATCATTCACATCTTGTTGGTATCTTCCTGGACTTCTCCAAGGCCTTCGATACAATTAATCATGACATTTTATTTCATAAATTGTCACATTATGGCATAAGGGGGAAGGCCTTGGAGTGGTTCAGGAGTTACCTGCAAAACCGAAAACAATATGTATCTCTGAACGAGAATAACTCAAGTTTCAAACTTATTAAATGTGGCGTCCCTCAGGGTAGTATATTAGGTCCTTTACTTTTTATTGTTTACATCAATGATTTTTGCAGGTCATCTGATACACTCTCATTTATACTTTTTGCTGATGACTCAAATGTTTTCTTTTCTCATCAAGACCCAGTTACTTTAATTGACACCGTCAACTCTGAATTGAAAAAAGTGACTCAATGGATAAGAGCTAATAAATTATCACTTAATCTTCAGAAAACTAAGTATATGCTTTTTAGTAAATCCATAGAAACATTAAGCACAGATCTTATTTTTGATGGTACTCACTTAGAACGTGTATCCCACATAAAATTCCTTGGTATTACAGTTGATGATAAACTTTCGTGGAGGCCTCATATTATCAACATAAGTAAAATAATTTCACGAAATATTGGTATTATCAACAGACTTAAGTTTCACATTCCATCGTCGTCTTTGTTAACGTTGTATTTTTCTTTAATATTACCTTATCTTAATTACGGAATTTTAGCATGGGGTAGCGCCCATCAAACTTTATTAGATAAATTATTATTGTTACAAAAGAAAGTACTTCGTATTATTTGTGGGGTTTCGCCACGTTCTCATTCAGATTCATTGTTCATTGAATATAAGATTTTAAAAATTAAAGATTTGTTTCTTTTTCAACTGGGCCAGTTCATGTTCAATTATAACACAAATGCTCTTCCCAATATTTTTAATTCAATGTTTCCACGAAATCAATCTTTTCATGATTATCCTACTAGGAGGTCTAATGAGTTTCACTTACCCCTTTTGAGAACCTTATTAGCTCAGAACACATTTATATACATCGGCCCTAAATTTTGGAATTCATTAGGTCCTGAAATAAAAAATTCTTCATCGTTATACATTTTTAAGCGTAATTTGAAATCTTTTTTATTAAATTCTAGCTGAGATATTTGTTTTCATTACCTATACAGGTTACAGCAAACATGAGGGTCATCATCGGTTATTTAATTCATTATTACGCAGTGAAAAACGGCATTACTAGGCAATGAAATACGGCATGTTATTTGCATAATTTCTACACAGCTGCGTGCAGTCACCAGCTGTTCGAAGCACCTCATCAATTCTCTCTTCCGTTTCTCTTGTTCAGCGTGTAGGCATTCTCTATCTTTCCTCTCCCTCCCCCCCTTCTCTCTCATTTGTCTCTCTCTCTCTCTTTCTTCCTTTCCCTTTCTTCCACTAATTCTGTTTTTGTCCCATTCCGTTCGATTGTATCTCCTTAGTTTAGTTATGCCATGTTGTTGTGTGTAATGTATTTGTAATCGTATGTGAAGTAGGAAGTACTGTATTTTTGGAAGAAATTCTTGAGTGGTCCACAATCTACAAGCACTGCTTTTTAGTGGACCTCTCAGTTCTCTTTTTTTTTTCTCCTCAAAATATAACTTTGTATTTTCCCGTATGTATACATGAATCATCTCTATTAGTTTGTTGTATATCGTTAATCCTTCGCACTTTGTACTGTATACATGCTTATGATGGATTTTCTGATTTACCTCGTGTTATGTTTTGTTGGAAAGAAAATGAGAATGAAATAAATGAATTGAATTGAATTGAATTGAAAAAAAAAATGTTAGAAACCTGAAATTAGGTCTCAACCAAAACTATACAATCCCTTTAAACGCAAGGTAATCATGATATATGATCCAAAATGTGTACGGGAATGCATTACATGAGGGCTCACATGCCTAAGGGCAATAGTAAAATAATTACTTTTGTGAGCCCTAGCCCATGTATTGCTTTCCAGTTTATACTTTGTCAGACGTAAACAGTGTATTTGTGTTACTGTATTGATTGTGTTATTTTCATGTGATTATATGTTATGTTATTGTTTATTGTCATTCTCATTTGGCTTAATAAATGATAATAATAATAAAAAAAAAATACCAATGCACTTATGCACAATGCACAATGCACAATTACATAGACCTTCCCTTCTTTTTTTCTCATGCCAATACAATGTATTAAACTATCCTCTGTCAACTCAGTCGTGGGAACTAAATTGCCTAATTGACTCTCTAGAGATCCATTGATAGTCTTCTATAGCTTAATGCACTTTGATGCAGTTATCAATTAATGATCTATAACTGTCATATTATAGACCCTCATGAAACACACAATGATTAATTCACTAATCGAAACAATTTTATTCCCCATCCTTTATCCACTCAGCTTTTGAGTACACAAAACTCTTCAAGTTTAATGAGAAACTGCACGGCTAATCTCAATTATTCTATGTGTGTGAGTTTGTATGTGTATGTGTGTGTGTGTGTGTGTGTGTGTGTGTGTGTGTGCGTGTGAGGGTGTGTGTGAGTTTCGCGTGTGCCTGCATGTGAGCTCTTGTAAATTTCAGTCAGTTATTGAGAGTATACTTTTATTGAAATCAGGGTCTCAAAAGTATCGTTGTAGGTGAAATTTGTAGACCACCTAATTCAAACCCTACTGAATTTATTGAATTATTATCCATTACACTAAGCTGATAATATTTTGAGAATAAGATTTGTTTTATCATGGGTGACTTATATGGTCTCATATTCAAGTAATGTGCAGTTTAATGTACAGGCATGCTAGCCTGGAAACATTAAACTGCACATTACTTGAATATGAGACCAATCTGAAGGAAATGATTTTCACACAACAATAGATATATAATGTACTGTTAAATGAATTCCTCAAGGATTGGAACAATCATCCCCCAGCATTCCCACTGATTCCCACTGATCAGTTACTAGCCATCCCCTTTAAACGTTCGAATGACAGTTCCATGCGTTCACCTACATCGTCTACATTGTACAGCGCGTATCAAAAAAAAAAAAAAAGATTATTTAACTTTGGAGGGCTGCTTTTTCGTAATAATGTCAGGTCTGGAGAGTGCAATGTTGATTACGAGGAAATGGGAACTCTTTCTCTTTCCATTGATGCCTAATTTTATGTCATGCATGACTGAGCACATGAACTTTGAAGACAATGAAGACAAATTGCACTTTTTTTCAAGTTTGAGTGTTACCATTGTAACACTCATTCTAGGGTCCAAAATCATCATCACCCAGTCACTCTGCACTCCACAAGCTGGGCAATACATAGGCAAGCTCCAACAAACATTCAGGGCCAGAAGGGAAAAGCAGAAGAAGAAGGTCCCCTCTCAGTGAGTTCCAGTGGTAGACTGTCTCTTTATTCAGAACCCACAGGGTTCTTCATTTGCATATTCAAATCACAGAGTTCACAAAACAATCAAAATGCTATCAGGAAGAATGTGACCTGATGTCAAACCAATAGAACCAATAGAAAGTAAAGATGAGGTGATAATGAGCTGAACTTACACATGAATGTGAACAGAACAAAAGAATCACGAAGTGTGGAGGTGAGTGGAAGGTACTGGAAAGTAGACTATGAAGGCACAAGGAAGGGGAAAAGAATGGGAATGTACGGGAGGCTAAGTGTGAAAAAAGTGATAAGGGGCATGTATGGAATATGAGCTCTATGGAAAGTAAAAAGAAAAAAAAATGAATTTAATACAATTACATCTTTAGATCAAGTTAACACTCTTACTACATGAAGGAACAATGAATGGATAAAAATGTCAATGAAAGAGGCCAAATTCACAGGTCTGCACGACTGCAGGTTTGAGTGTAGGGTTTCTTCTAACCTTTTATGGGCCATAACCTTCAACATGGTCACGTTGTCAATACGTTGGTCACTCGCACAAAGGCTTACTCATTATAGGTTTGGCGCTGCGAACTAAGTGTTGAATGAATACAGAATGGAGTGTGTGAGTTGCCCTTTGTGAGAGTGAACAAGTTATCGGAAATATGACCATGTTAAAGGTTATGAAGACCATAAACTGTTGGGGGAGGGGGACGCCATCAACACAAACCTGCATTCGTACAGACAAGCCTGTTTATGTGGCCACTTTCATTGACAGATGCCATCCATCCGGTGAGACATTCATTGTTCCTTCATGTGGCACTCAAACTTGGAAAAAAGTGCAATTTGTCATTGTTGTCTTTAAAGTTCATGTGCTCAGTCATGCATGACATTTGTCAACACAATTAGGCACCGATGTAAAGAGGAAGAGTCTTCTTTCATGACAACCAACATTGTGCTCTCCAGCCGACAATAATTATAAAATAGTAGCCCTCCAAAGTTGGATTACTTTTATTTTGTTAGACGCATTGTATTTATTGATGCATGGTATATTGCATAACGATGTCAGTTTTACATACCCGGTATTCAAATGTATAAAGACGATAGAGAATACGATGAAGGAAACTGTGTACATGTGGAGGCCTAGTAAAGTGTATTTACCTTTTTTATTTTAGCCATGGAAACTATAGAAAGTATGAGGAATCGCTAATCCGATCTTGGCTTCAGCGACACGTCTATGTAATTTATAAAGCATGAACTTAACCAACGAACCAGTTCGCAGTTCCACTTTTGCGCATGAGCAGAGAAAGGCCATTGGTACCGGTTACAGCTCGTTATTCCGAAGGTTCGTTATTCCGAAGGCTCTTCAGTCCGAAGATTCCTTATTCCGAAGGTTCGTTTTTCCGAATTTCATTTTCGGATGAACAAATCTTCGGAATAATGAACCTTCGGAATAACGCCACAAAATTAATGTTCGGATTAACGAACCCTTTTTCATTTTCGGATTAACGAACTTCTAGGTATAGGGAATTTGCGTGTTTCGGATTAACGAACCTTCGGAATGACTAGCCTTCGGAATATCGAACCTTCGGAATAACGAACAGCACCCATTGGTACCAAAGGGCATGTTGGTTTTTAAATTTACTGACACAAGCATCCGTGATATAGGTTTTCCAGGTCAAATATCCACAATATCTGATCAAGTGTCACATCAGGTAATTCAAATGTCAATAGGGAAATCAAATGTCCACTTAGCAAGACCAATATCCTGTAAGGTAACTAGGATGTCCATAGCCAAGTCAAATATCTACACAACGGAATCACTTCAACCCATTCTCTCCGTTCTTCCTCCACTCTCCAGTTATCACGTGGTCCCCGCACCTGTACCCGTTATGGTGATAGGGCCTTTTCTGTTATTTCTCCACTTCTTTGGAATAAACTCTCTCTTTATATTCGTAATGCTGAAAATGTTGATAGGTTCAAGTCATTGTTGAAAACTTATCTGTTTACACAACCTTAATCTGTTGTTGTTGTGGCTGTCGTTGTATCATGACATGTACATAATGCTGTATTTTATTTTTATTTTATATTTTCTTCTTTTCTTTTTCCGGATTGATGCGCTTAGAAACATCAGTATTAAGCGTTGTATAAATGTTATTCATTATCATTATCATTATCATTTCGCGCCATCTCAGGTCAATGAGAGTATATCACGTCATTCATAGGTGATTCAGATACCACGTAGGTTGACCACGAGTTGACTCCAAAACACAGCAAAGATATCTTACTCAAGTAATTTTTTGAGATTGATAGCATCATGATAAACAATTCAAAGTTTCAATTCAAAGTTTATTTCATTTTCCGACAAAACATAAGTTACACTTCTTTTGACAACAGAGAATAAGGTAAACAGAACATTATGTATTGAAAAGAATGTACAACAATTGAGAACCTTATAGTAATTATACATTGTTGTAAAAAAGAAACAGAAGTGATCGAAATGAAAATGTATAACTTTGCTTAAAGTGTGAAAAGTGGAGAGACCCACTAAGAAGACAGAGCTTGTAGAATGTGGGCCCCTCGTGGGCCCCTGAATGTGGGCCCTGATAAACATTATCAGGCGAAAACAATTCCATTATCATTCATTATAGACAATCTGTCACGACTTTATTAAAACAAATAAAAATCTCACTTTTTTTTCTGAAGAACACTGATCTTTATAACAGGGAATACAAAAGAGTGATGAAGCATTAGAAAACTGAAACTTGAGAGACAATTATGAATTTGCAGTAAAATGAACTGCAAGAAAACTAACAAAAGAAGTATCATGTTTTCAAGGGATGATGCAAAAGAGTTAATAATCATTCTCAAGAAGAGTGATTTCCTGTATTTGTTTGTTTGTTTGTATGTTTATTTGTTTTTACCAAGGAAGTAAATAGTCAGAGCCAGAAAAGTTATATTCTTATTAACTATGAGATTTACGATGAATGTCCTATCATAAGATTCACAAATTAATTTTTGTTGGTGTGCGAAGATTTCAATGGATTTCATATTTCTTGCTACCGTAGTCTGGCATTTTGCTGTGTACGCACAAGAACATAATAGGCTTTCCCAGTCATAGGCAAGAATCAAGTATGATAGTAATTCAAATTTCATTAGGGAAATCAAATGTCCAAATAGGTACATAAGAAGTCCATAACCAAGTCAAATGTCCATACAAGCGAAATTCTTTTGTCATCTCAGGCCAATGAGAGTACTATGTTAGTCATAATAGGTAATTCAAATATCCGTTGACTCGAAAACACCGTAAAAATCCCTCTATCTAAGAATAGCAACAAGAATAGCATCTAAGAATAACAACAGATGTTGTGTATAAGCATTGTATTGTGGACACCATGACATTATCATGCAAAGACAATTTTAAATGACTTTACAGAAATAATTTCGTTTCTCTTGTTGGTTTTCACTTTCTTGTCTGAAAAAAAAAAAAACAACGCACGATTTTTTTTTTCTCCAAAAGCAGACCTGTCGGAGTCTTTGGTAAGGTAAGAGTCGTACCACTTTATAACCGAAAAGAAATGGGGAGGGAGAAGATAAATGAGAAGAGGAAAGGGAAAGAAAAGAGTACAAAAAAGAAAAGAGAAGATAGGAGGGTGATAAAGGGCGATAGACCCCTACTGAAACCGTTCCACTTTCAAATTCCTTCCGACAGGCCTGAAAGGACGGTGAAACATTCTTTAGAAAACTGAAACTTGAGAAATTGACGTCAAAATTACAGGTTTACATTTATTCATGAAGTAGTGTGTTTACGTATGTAAGGTTACGGTTTTATGTGGTTCAAGTAAGCACTAGACTATGGATATTTG
This sequence comes from Diadema setosum, assembly GCA_033980235.1. NCBI lineage: Eukaryota > Metazoa > Echinodermata > Echinoidea > Diadematoida > Diadematidae > Diadema > Diadema setosum. The sequence goes on from CM067080.1 coordinate 19,720,364, forward strand.
AAATCACTACGCAACATTTGATCTCCCTTATTAGACATTGCTCCAGTCACTTTGGATACTTATTTAACTATGCAACATTTGAACTGCCTAGTCTGAAATTTGACATGTGTTACGTAAACATTCCATACCTACATGGACATCATTTTGAACTGCCTATTGCCACGATTGCTGACCGTATTGTATTGTAGACATTCATTCATCTTTCTCTTACAATGCACATGAACATTCGCACTGCCTATATCGACAATTGGTTTCAGCTATTGAACATTTCACGTGGAAAACCTGTCCTGAACAAGACGATTATAATATATTATGTGAAATAATAGTTTTGCGATTCAAAGCACTGTCTATTAGGGAATAGACAGACATTGATTTCCTATATATACGTAATTGGATGTAGTCTTTTGCTATGCGACATTTGAACTGCATTGTCTCTTGTCTGACATTAGATAATATGCTATATACACGGACATTTCATACCTAAGCTGATGCCCATGTTCTATTATGAACATTATTCAGTGGACATTTGACCTGGAAAACATATACACTGTATAATGATTATTCTTGTAATCCTTATAAATGGTGTTTACTCTAGTATATCCTCCTGACAGCACACCCTGGTATTTGGCAATACAGTGTATCAATAGTCAAAGGTTGTTAATGCTTACAATAAACAACAACAACAACAACAACAACAACAACAACAACAACAACAACAACAACAAAAAACAAGCAATTAAATGGTGCCTGCCCAAGTGTCAACTGTCAGACCATTCTGGTGTATACGCAAGTCCACTCTTTGTTTGAACCATGAATTCCAGAAACTGTTACGTCGGAAAGCTTATGCATTATGTCACATTGAGAACGAGTGAAATGCCTAATAGTCTAGGTGCCAAAGTCAGATTTTGGGCCTAACCTTGTTTTACCGTCTGCCCGATGTTTTTGATGGTTCTACCCTATTTCGAGGGTGCTGGATCCGAATTTAGATGATGCAACTCTGGTTTTGAGATATTCAAAATGGCCGCCAAAATGGCCGCCAAAATCTGAAATTCCAATATATTTCCTTATAAAGGTGAAAAATTGGACGCAAAAATGCAGCTTACCGCATATCCAGGGTGCTGGATAATTCAACTATTGCATTTTTTAGGTTTTTCAAGTATTCAAGATGGCCACCAAAAAAGGAAATTCCCATATATTTCCTTTAAAACAGTGAAAAGTGTAAAGAATCGATGTTCTTGCCCTATATTGAGGGTGCTGAATCCGAATCTAGGCAAAAAACCTCTTGCATTCCAGACGTTTCTGAGATATCCAAAATGGCCGCCAAAACCGTAAATTATATTTTTAAGTATTTCATTATGAATTGTAAAAATCTGAAAATAATTTGATGGTTTTACCCTGTTTCGAGGGTGCTGAATCCAAATCTGGTTGATGCAACTCTTGTATCAATGAGGAATTTTATACCGGGTGTCCCCCAAAAAAGCGGAACGGTGGATTTTCAGTACCTTGCGTTCTAAAAGTGATATATTTCTTGACATCATTAGAGAGAGCATATTTCGTAGAAGACCATGATACCAAAATCATTAAATTTGGTTCAGTGCTTTTTATTCTACGCCAATTTCTGTAAATGCAGTCATTTTCAATTTTTTTGCGACTTATGAGATAATAATTTGGGTGCGACACGCGTTCCATACGGTGAATTGTGTAAGCTCGCTGATCCATGTCAACAAAAGATAACGCTTTCATATTTGGCGCGCGCACACACAGACACACACACACAGAGAGACACACACACACACACACACACACACACACACACACACACACAGAGAGACACACACACTGTTTTTTCCTGGCCCGTGCCCAATGTGAAAGCTGTATCTTTTGTTGACATGGATCACCGAGCTTACACAATATTCACCGTATGGATCGCGTGTCGCATTCAAATTATTATCTCATAAGTCGCAAAAATCCGGCGAAATTTGACAATGACTGCATTTTCAGAAATTTGCGTAGAATAAAAAGTACTGAACCAAATTTAATGATTTTGGTATCATTGTCTTCTGCAGAAGATTTTCTTTCTACTGATGTCAAAAAATATATCACTTTTACAACGCAAGGTACTGAGAATCCACCGTTCCGCTTTTTTGGGGACACCCGGTATATGTTTTCATATGAAAGATATTTATATATATTCATATATATTTCTATATACATTTTTATTTCCAAGATGGCCGCCAAAAAGTAAATACCAATTTAAATATTTCCGTAACAATGGTGAATCAATCAATACAAAAAATATTGTTTTACCCTATTTCGAGGGTGCTGAATCCGTATCTGGTTGATGCAATTCTTGAATTGTCGAAATTTTTGAAATATCAAAGATTTTCTATATTTATTTTGCCCGCAATCTTGAATATTTCAAAAACTTCAATGACGCAAGACTTGCATCACCCAGATTCGGATTCAGCACCCTCGAAATAGGGTAAAACCATCAAATCATTCTCAATTTTTTTACTATCTATAATGACATACCTGATATTAGAATTTGAATTTTTGGCGGCCATTTTGGGTATCTCAAAAACGTGTGGGATGCAAGAGTTCTTTTGTCCAGATTCAGATTCAGCACTCTCGAAATAGGGGAGTACATCACTTTTTTCTCATTTTTCACTGTTTCAAAGGAAATTTTATATGGGAAATTCCATTTTTGGCGGCCATCTTGAATATTTCAAAATCCTCCAGAATACAATAATTGCATCATCCAGATTCGGATTCAGCACCCTGGAAATGGGGTAAAACTGCATTTTTGCGTCCAATCTTTTACCCGTTATAAGGAAATATATTGAAATTTCAGATTTGGCGGCCATTTTTGGCGGCCATTTTGAATATCTCAAAACCCTCAAGGATGCAAGAGTTGCATCATCCAGATTCAGATTCAGTACCATTGAAATAGGGTAAAACCAGACGGTAAAACAAGGCTCACCCTCTGGCACCCAGACTATAACAAACTGAGGGAAAAGGAAGAAGAGGAAAAAGAAGAAGAAAGCAATTAAAATACATCATTTGTACCAATGTCCACGGGCATGAGATAATATCTCCGAACTGATTTATTGTGATGTTCCTGTTGTTTCAGCTAATCGTACTATTGATAATAGCAATGCAGGTTAAGAAGAAATACACCGGTAGGCCTAATACGAATAGTCAGTAATTTATAAGATAAGATTGGAAAGAAAAAAAATGCAAATCCCTTCCAGGTTATATGATTGATATTCTTTTATGCCATTAAAAGAATTAACGGTATTTGTTGTACTATATGAAATATTTGCCATGTAGGCTGATTCTCAATATTTTGCTTGGTTCACCTTTTACTTGTCTTCTACGAGGTCTCTAACATGAATATTCATAAGGTTTACATTTGTACGAGAGTCTGCCAAAACAATATTGATGCTCTTAACCCTTATAACCACAAACTGTCGCCTGAAGGGGCCCAAACTAATCTCAAGGCAGGGGACATTAGTATTTGAATGCAAACAATCGAGCACTAACCATTGTGCGTCTGGTCTGATGTATTTTACATTTTCTCGGGTATCAATAGGAAAAAAAGAATGTATATAAAAATACTAATTGTTCGTTGCGTTCGCTCAGATTGCATGAAAATCTGTGTGGCGGTGAGATAAAGGGAAATCCCCTATCTGTACTTTCCCTCGTGACATGGTGTGCTTGGGGTGCCGATTGGCGCACAAAAATTCCATGGCGTTTACACACTGTCCAAGAGTCTCTGGCACAAAAAGGGTTAAGTCTGTGTGAATGTCGTTATACCTCCCGCTGAGGTTCAGTCACAATGAGAGGTAAGGCAATGTGATCTTAGTCATCTTCTATTGAAGCGCATCAACCGAGAGAATCGTCAAGAGGTTTACATTCTGCTGTTTGAATGATCCCGGGGCTCCAATTCATAATGCACCGGATCTACGTCACCAACCATCGTGGCGTATTGATTTCATATCGTGCAGATGGTGCGTAGCGTTTAGGTATTTGACAACATAACTTGCGATCATATGAAAATATTCCCTTTGTTTTGTTTTCATATTCTCTTAACGAATCTTTAGTTGCTTTGCTCTCTCCACAAAAACTTTCGACTACACTGACATCATTGGAATTCTTTAGATAATGAAATACAACGAACTCCCGGTTATATACTATTCATTCATGCGTAAGCTTAAAAATAAACTTCTTTTGCAATACTCTGGTGGTAATATGAATCAATATGATTCAGCAGATGATTTGAAATTATTGATACTGATATAAAATATCTGGCATGATTGCAGAACAGATCCACATGGTTTCATTTTTAATTCTTTTATTTCATATTTCTTTCCTCTTGCAGCTGCTGGTACCGTCATATTGAATCTGTCACTATGACGGTCTTGTTGGTGTTTTCTCTTCTTCTTCTTTCTCATTCTCTTCTCTTTGTTGTGTGTGAGTGTGAGTGCACGCACGCTTGTCCAGGTGCACTTGCGTGCGTGCATAGTGTGTGTGTGTGTGTGAGTGTAACATCCTGTGTTTGACTTTCTTTCAGGGAACCTACTCTCACAACACATCTGTTTCTATGTGGGTTCCCACCACACACAATTTTATTTATCCGCCATGAATGTAATGTAATTGAGAATGATTTCAACTGATTTTGTGTCATGTAAAATGTTATTTGTACATACTGAACTTATAATCTATGTATTACTTTACATTGTCATGGATGATTTTATGATTTGTGTGGAAACTTAATAAATGAAATGAAATGAAATCCGTGCACCTGTGACCATTTTTATATAAAAACGTATGCTTTTCTTTTAGAATAAAGTGAAATAAACAATCATAACCAGGCATATAAAAATGAACAAAATGTTAGAATCCTTCGAAGGCACAGCTATTGCAGCATTCTTCTCTTCTAAACACTTATGTGTTTAAGGTACTTTCACTGATTAGAATAGTGTATCGCCCATAAAAATTAGGCGCTTAGTGATTAGCGGAAGATCCAAGATACTTTCACTGGGTATGTGAAAGACATATTTAATTGTTAGCCTTTAACTGTAACCCTCCCTCTTTTGCAATAGTATTCAATTGGTGAATTATTCTCTTTGCGCTATTTTTCTTTTACATGCTCTTTGTCGAACCCATCTCTGGTATGATACATTTGCCCTCGCCAGCACTTCAGAACAGGTATACCCCGATGAAGTGGCCCAAGAGTTTACATACACCTTGGCAAATCAATTTTCTATGTTTATATGCGTTTCTTTCAGATTAACCAATAATGATTACTGGTCTTCCCTGGAGCTGATAACCAAACTTCCATTCTACATCTTCTCTTCGGAGGCATTTTTTTTCGGGGTCTTCAAGTTGTGGCAACGGCCAAGTCACACTCTTCCCTAAAGTCCATTTTTGTGTTTTCATCTGCGTCGATGAATTCCACTTCCTCTTTGCGTTATAATACACAACTTTGCGGAGCTCAAGCATTCTGTATTTCAGTAGGTTGTATGTGGAAAATACGGAATTTGTTTATCAATCCTATTAGTTTGACTGAAATCAATTCACCATCACCACATCATTGCACAGTCACCAACAGAAGTCTTGTGTCCATAGGGACATGTGGTGCTAGCGAAGGCGGGGAGGTAGAAATCGGCGGTAGCATTTGCCAGTATGTTTATAGTATATGTTGCAATGGCGGGTTTTCCCCGCCGTGGTCCCACTAGCCATTCCGCCGTCGCAATTCACAAAGACAATTACAGTCAGCCAAAAGCCAATTATATCTCTTTGTATACAATAATATATCTGATAAGCCGTGTCATATACCATTTTATGCAGAACGTGATAAACGATGCATATTCACATTGAGCTATGTGATGCACAACATCACCTCACGCTATATGCATGACTAGTAGCATATATCATATCCCTCGTCGAGTTGTACACGTGTGTACATATACATTATATATATATACATATATATATATATATATATATATATATATATATATATATATATATATATATATATATATATATATATATATCATCACTATACTGATTATCCGTCGGAGGGAACAGACAGTATATACAGCAGTTTAAGTACCTTCTCTTGGAAATTTGGCTGTGAAGGGACTGATGACTTGTTGTCCCTATCACAAACCAGATAAGTCATAGATCTAATTTTTTTTTTTTTTTTGTAAATGACCTTTAAAAACAAAAGTGATGTGAATTCTTTGTAATTTTTTGAAGCATTATGTCGAGAGACTAACCCTGGATCGGTCTTTGTTCTCTGTCTTCTTTCTTTTGTTATAATTCTTTGATTTGGTTTTCTCTAGAATCATTTCGTCTCTTTTCCGTCATACGTTCTCAGTGACTCCAGTCGTTGGGAATCTTATTCTACAGTGTATTTTGCATTTAGAAATGCTATGTGGCCCATTATATCACGTGACTTGGCCTTGGTGTAAGGAGGACGGTCCAAGGATTATGTTACGTGCGTATTCTAACAAAATATTCATATGCTCTTCACCCCACAATATCTAATTCATGGGGGGGGGGGGGGTTAGGGGTGTGATTATCATGATTATGTTAGTTTTGGTGAGAAGCAGTGTTTATTACGTTTATTTACGAGATATGAGAAAGGGTACGGAAGCTTTAAATGAGTAGGCGACTAATGCACTCGCTTATATAACAGTTTATAAGGTGCGACACGGTGCCTTGACAATTAACCCATTGAAGACAAGTCCCGAGTATACTCAGGCAAGTGTCTGTGGGAAATGCGTGTTGTAGCAAAATCAGCCCATCATGGGTTGAGTTGGTTCAAGGCGCCTTCTCTCATTTTCGTCCCAGTCAAGGCAACTTGGCAGCCTTATGAGTCTGTGCCGGGTCGTCTTCTTACCTTCCTAATTCAAACAAGGTGCCTTAGCAAGTTTGTACAAGTCATCTTCTCGCATTTTCATCTCGGACAAGGACGACTTGGCGACTTTGTACAAGTCGTCTTCTCGTCTTAAACAAGGCGAATTTGCGAATTTGCGAATTTGCGAATTTGTACATGCCCCCTTCTCGTCTTTTCTCTTTAATCAAAACAGGACGGCATAGCAAGTTGCACAAATCGCCTTTTAGGCTTCCGCACTTCTGCGTTTGTAGTCGCTGAATATGAAACGGATGGATGCGTTCATTCCTCTGGTAGGGCTGCCGGTTGTCATAATTGTTGTCATGGAAACATAAGTAACAGTCTGTCAGAGTCGACAATGGTATGGCACGTGTGCTTATGTTGTTGTTTCGATTTTATGAACAATACTTACGACAATTGACTAGAGTTCAGACAAAAGTTTTACAATTGTTTGTTCGAAAAGGTCAAGTGAAGATCACAGTCACTGGGAGGAGTCACCTAAGAAATGGAGTTGAGGTAAACCCCGCCGCCAGACTGCATGATAGATGTAATGTACTGCATGGCCGTTGTGTTCAACCCAGTCTCAAAAACTCATCACACTGAACTTTGCCCTCAAAATGCCATACCTTGATAAGCGAGAAATTTACAGCAAAAATGTGAAAGAATAATCGAAAAATGTTTTGTAAGAGATTTTGATCATCAGACTGTTGGGTGAAGGTTTGATGATTGCAGCCTTTGTCAGAAAGTATTTAACGAAGGCATGGACTTCTTTTCTGGCAACTCAATGCTATAAAATGATTGCTCTGTATAAGCTTTGCTTAGAAGCCTGTGGCACACCTATATTTGACTAAGCTTATAGGTCTCCTAGTTTCGTTTCAAACCAAGAAGAAGAAGAAGAAAAAGAAGAAGAAGAAGAAGAAGAACAACAACAACAACAATAAGAACAACAAGAACAAGAACAAGGACAACAACAAAAACAACAACAACAACAACAACAACAACAACAACAACAACAACAACCCTACAGAGAGTTTGACACTGAGTTTCCCTCGTTTTCTCTTGGGCTTGGTCCAACCCAAGGAAGCAGAGAAACTATATTTCATGTTCAAGTGGGGCTTTCAATTAAATTTGAGATAATTACGATTTCAATCAATTTGTTCTCACGTAAACAGTGCAACAAATTTGAACAATAATGCAGTGAAAAAAAAAAGGAGACGAGGAGACCTTGGACAATCAACTTAATAAGTAGATAACTGAATAAAAGATAAAGATAGAAGAGAAAGAGAAAGAAAAAAAGAGACTCTTGAGTTGAATGTGCTTGCAATTCACGATGATACTGATCACAATAGGACGAGCATAACAGCATGGAGAGGATGTAATTACTCGCTCACTATAGTAGTTTACATTATGGTGCTCAAAGCCTACTTCAGTGTCGAGTGGATATGCACTTAAACGACTTGCATTATATTTATCCCCGGATAGATAGTTGTGATTTACTTGTCTCTCAAAAGCTTCTAGGGCTGATGTAAGTCAGTGTAAGTGGTACTGCGAGTATTTCCTCTTGTACATTGTGCTTCTATCAATGTGTTGTGCAGGTTGGATACCGACGGTGATACACAAACAAGAGGAAGAGACAAGGAAAATGCATAAAGACCATGCATACCGTACTAATATGTATACAGCACGAGGCCCGATGAAGACCTTTCATACGTTATTAGAAAACAGCAAGCCATCGGCTTGATAAAAAGAAAGAAAAAGAAAAAGAAAGAAAGGAAGGACAAACAAGCAAAAAACGTATATGATTACAATGGTTAAAGCTTCAAGTGCAATTAACCCCATTAAAGGTCCAGTTTATCTTTGGGAACAGTGATTTAAAATTTTTTCAAGGTATGACATCATTATAATGCATATGTGTAGGTCTGTTGTACCACAAAACATCCTGTCATATAAGATTTTTGCAATAAACCTAAAATATAAGGAGATATCTGTATTTTTCATATTAAACCGTAACTGTAGACGGTTTAGTCTGGAAACATTTTTATTATAACTATTGTTTACATTTTGTATAATTAACAATACTTAACATCGATTTTTCCGATTCAAATTTTTACAGTGGTTGTTTCTATCCCTAACTCACATTTTAGAACTATTTTAAAGCACAAAAGTTGAATTTTTGTTTCATCTACAAATGGTAAATTATGCCTTTAATGCCATATTGATTTTCATGTCTATACAGGTACAATAACATGTATGTCTATAAGGGTGCTGTTCGTTATTCCGAAGGTTCGCTATTCCGAAGATTCGTTGTTCCGAAGGGTCGTTAATCCGAAACACGCAAATTCCCTATACCTAGAGGTTCGTTAATCCGAAAATGAAAAGGGGTTCGTTAATCCGAAAATTTGTGGCGTTATTCCGAAGGTTCGTTATTCCGAAGATCGGTTAATCCGAAAATGAAATTCGGAACAATGAACCTTCGGAATAACGAATCTTAGGAATAAAGAGCCTTCGGAATAACGAACCTTCGGAATAACGAGCTGTAATCGTCTATAATATGTATGTGTGCAAAATTTGTGCACATTTGACTCAGTGGCACAGAAACGGTTAAGAATCTCGTTGAATTCTCACAAGTGATCTCCTGTAACACTCATCTCGATGTACTTTTGAGACTGCACAACTCTATCAATATAACATTTCTATTTCAAACAGCTGCAAGACAAAACGATGGGAAAGAAACCGGAACACTTTATCACTTTGATAAAGATAGACATTTCAATCAAAATAGCAGAATGATAAAATTTTCTCTAGATCCTTGGATGAATGAAGAAGGGATCGAGACTCTTTGAAAGTTTGACATTGTTTTACAAGACAGAGATGGTAGTCATAGTCACATGATAAATACATTGATGATGTTGTCGCATCACAAATCCTAACATCACTTTGATGGATGTCTTCTATCAAATTTTTTATTCAAATTAACCCATATTGAATTCTAAAAGGAATTATATTTTTGTTTCAAACTGTTATTGAATTGTATAACAACTAGGCAAAATATGGATTTAATCAATGGATTCTGGCACAGATATTACTTTTTATGTGTTTATTTTTAATGAAACATTTACTGTGCTGTATTTGTTTATTTACTTATTTTTTATTTATTTCTTTCTTTATTTCTTTCTTTCTTTCTTTCTTTCTTTCTTTCTTTATTTATTTATTTATTTCGATGTTCTTTTAGCAGGGTAGCCCTTTCAGTTGGTTACTGTTCTACCAAGGGACCCTGTTCACATTATATACAGATAAAAATGTCATAAACATCAAAACAAAATACAAACAATGAAATAGCTTACACTACAAATCAACCACTAATACTTCAAAACAAAAATACAAACAAACTCAAACATTATTACTATTACAGCTTCATAGGGCAATCAGAAAAGTATTGCCACATTGTCACATCAATTATGGTGAGTACCCTGCATGGTTTTTTTGAAAACAAACAATGACTGCGCATTTCGAATAAAATTTGGCAAATTATTTCACATATTTGAAGCTTGATAATGTAAAGAGTTCTTAAAATAATCCGTTTTGGGCACATTCATAAACAAGGGACAGTAACGGCATATCGTGTATGAAATGGTGTGTGTCTGAGATAACGCCGGGTCATCCCATTGATTATCTTATTCAAATATATCAAACTCTGGTACTGAACTTTAGCTACCTTCAACTTAAACGTGGAAAGCAACAAAGAAACAGAAATAATGATACACACACAAACACACACACACACACACTATATATATATATATATATATATATATATATATATATATATATATATATATATATATATTATAGAGTTGAGTTTCCCTTTAAATACTTCATGCTTAAAAACTTGGCCAACTGGACAGCGGGAGATACGTACTCCAGGTTGGTATGTCGGTTTTACAAGAAGACTCCACATAATTTCAGGTTGGTTTTGATGAGAAGATGAAAATTGAAGACAGTTCGGTGAACGTTATCATCTAAACCAAAGAAATGATAAGATGGTTTGCTTCAAAGCTGATAAATTGACGCTGAATATCAATATGGTCAACTGGCCATTCATATTTATATGCAAATCAAGGTATTCTATCGCCTGGGCACGTTCACATTATAAATTTATTTTATCAAAACTTTTCTAGGGTAAATCTTTTCGCATCTGCATCTTCAGCATCTTCAGCATCTGCAACCCCACCCAAGTAACTTACAAATTGTTAATCATCAATGCTAGATCAATACAACTGGCGAATAGGCTGATGTTCTTGTTATAGTTGTTTGCATTTATTCTACTTCTCAAGTCCAAACAAAATACAATTACATTGTTGTAAAGAGTTGAACAAAACATAACTAAAGCATAAAGAAGCAAAAGAAAAGTCTACGATGAAAATTAGAAGTATATATCATTTTCTTTCTTCCCACGAATAAAAGAATAAGATACGTGACGATTTTGTGTGCAATAACGATCATTGGGAATAAAATGAAATTATGGGAAAACATGCTTGCACACAGATGTTCCCGACAAGAATGTAATACTTTACAGCTAAACATGCTAAAGTTTAGTGCTTTACGGTGTATTTTGTTATCATACTCGTTATTGTGTAAGTGCAGAAAGAGAGAGACTGAGAGAAAAAGAGAGGGGGGGGGGTGGGTGGTCATGGTGGTTGAGCAAGATCTCGGAATAGAATCATATTTATGGTGTGCGGCTTTTTAATCTATTCACGAAATACGTGCATATACCTTGCAGTTGCATAGATTCAGTTAGTATAGGCCTACACTGCAAGCGGATTGGGCTAATAACTTCCTAACCCCTATCCACCACTTCCCTCTTTGCCCTGATTCGACAATACTCAAGACCACACTGCGTGACGAGGTGCGGGTTTTCCAGGTGGGGATCCTATCCCAGGTATATACCCTCACGGTAGGCAAAATAAAGCACAGCATTGAGTGAATGAAGTGGGTTGGTATCTCACCACTCTACCATGTCTAACGTATACTGACAGCAGTAGTGTCCGCGAAGCCTCTCCGTGGCGACTTGAGTTGGAGCCGACGGCTGTGGGACGCATTGGTGCGTGCGTGATGACAGCGACTGCATACTCGTTCTCCATTCCGCGTTAAACTTGGTCACGAACATCCCCTTCAGTGGTAACTTTCGACGGACTGGCGACCACTGACTCGAGGTCGGGAGTAGAGATACCTCATTGTCTACGCATAGGTAAGACAAATCTTTATGTCTACCTTCATCCAAACCTTTGAAATGATCTCTGGAAATACCTCTGCGCGTTATTTCGCCCAGGACAAAGACTTTGGAGTGAGAGAACACCAAAAGACTGTAGGCCGTATCATAATGAACATAATAGATCAGCAGCAACACGGGAAGTCCACGGAGATACAGTTTGTAGCTCCGTGGCATTCAAGTCCATTACATGACATGCCAGTTGATCTGTGATCACTTTCTCACAGCATGGTGTTAATACCTGGTTCTCAGTTAAAACAGAACGAATCAACAATTCAACAAAATACAAGTGGAAACTTTTTGAGAGCTTATGGGGAAAAGAAGTGTTTACTCAGGTCAAATTTCATGAAGTTAGTGAGACCAAAGTGATCTTGGGATGAGAAAACATTTCGTCATCTTCCATGCTACATGGAATGGTAACCAGTGCTTGGAATATTTTGTATTTTTTAAAAACTTTTCACACGTTTTAAAGTCTTGATTTTTGACAACACGAACTATTCATTCTTCATTTTGTTGAATACCGATGGATACTCTTTAAGTTCTAGTACAATACATCGGGAAGGATGTGAGAGGGGATGTCCCCTCTCCACCCCACTGTACAAATCGTACTAAATATAATATTTTGACCTATTCTGACAAAAAATGTATTGACTCTTTGGGTTGTTGGAAATCCATGTTTTGTTATGTGTGTGCTTGTGTGTGACGACAATTTAGGCTAAAGTTAGAAATGTGTGTGTGTGTGTGTTTTATATTCTAAGTTCTATCTCTTGCTTGCTAGAATATCTCCCTTTTTCAAAATTTGGTGGCCCTCGATGTAATGTTTAATACAGATTTACTTTTCCACAAATCAATTTTACATGCAATATCTGTGCTTAGATCTAGAAGGAACATAAATTATGCAAATACTGTCTTACGAAGTCTACTTTGATGGTGTTCATGTACTTATGTCGGTCAGAACTTTATGCGCTGTGGACGGACACGATCTGCTCAGCGACTCCATTACGGGTTGTTATATATAACTCTACAACATAAATAAATGCTAACCGTGACCCTTTAACAACAGCACTGCCCCACCCCACAATATCTACCCTTAAGTGATTACATATCGGGTATTTTGAGGGTGAAAACGAGAAAATCGGAAAGTTGGCGCCACAGGGGGCTTAATTATTGACAGTTCTGTGCATCCGTGAAACCCTACATGTGTTTGGTATTATCATAGAGCTAATGTGTTGTTGCTTCATGGTAACGTATTATCGCCTAGCATTATGGGGTGAAGTTATACCCGTTCAAGGGATTAACGATCCCACTGCCAAACTGGGTCGGAGAGTGAGAAAGAGAGAGAGAGAGAGAGAGAGAGAGAGAGAGTGATATATATATATATATATATATATATATATATATGCAATTAATGTCCAATCCAATGTTTAGATTGATACTAATATTAAGCGCAATTTCGAACAAACGGAACAATGATCTCAATAGAATTGGGCAAGAAATTAAATCATACTGAAGTTTTCATGTTTTCGGCCACAGTAAATTTGGTAACATGATATACAAATAATATGATGTAATGATGTTGTCACGGCATGTCCTTGTAGTTGTATGTCTCCAAAAAGCTAGTACACTTATTTTTCACTCACTTTCCTTTGATGTGAATTCACAAAGAAAAAAAAAAACACACAAAAGAAAACAAAATCTTCAAAAAAAATTGATATAAAGAGTTGAAATGCTTAAAGGTCCAGTTTACCTTTGGGAGCAGTGATTTCAAAAGTGTTCAAGATATCACATTTGATGCATATGTGTAGGTCTGTTGTATCACAAAACATCCTACCATATATATTTTTTTGCAATAAAGCCTAAAATATGAGGAGATATCAGCATTTTTCTCAATAAACCATAACTGTATACGGTTTAGTCTGGAAGCATTCTTATTATAACTATTGTTCACATTTTGTGCATTTAACAATATTTAACATTGATTATATGGATTCAAATTTTTACAGTGGTTGTTTTTATCCCTAACTCACATTTTAGAACTATTTTAAAGCACTAATGTTGGGTTTTTGTTTCATCTGCAAATGGTAAATTATGCCTTTAAACACAGACTTCTTACAGTAAGAAAGAACAGCAGGGCTTATTTCAGTTCATTTCATTGCATTTTCCATATCCAATTGAGACAAAATTGTTGCAAGACAACATTGACGATTTGTACAAGTAGGAGAATTGGCATGAAGCGAATACATATACAAACAATAGTATAACAATAGTATAATATGCACACCTGCACATACATGCAATTATAGATACACATAATAAACAGATATTTATGATCTTCATCAAATCAATGTGAATTGAAATAGCACTAGGTAGTAAGGAATATGAAAAGAACTTGCAAACAAAGAAAAAAAAAACCGGAACTTGGACAAGCAAGTTCCCTGATTTAAAAAGAAGTCTTTGTATACTTGCGTATGATAATATCATCATATCTAAATAAACGATTTGCTCCAGTATTGAAGAAGGAGGAAAATTATGATTTTGTAATCTTCTCAAGCATAAACCATTGGGCGAGTTGTATTGCGACGACGGAATTACCTTGTCTAATGTTATTATAATGGGATTTTGTGATCGATAGCACTGTTTTTGCGTAAACGTGGTAGATTAATGAATTCCATAATTTGTTCCTTGAGGATTTTAATGACACTTGCACCGCTCCGTTTAATTGACTTTTCCTTGTATCACTCTAAAATTAAAAAAGAAAAGGAGTATTCCTTTAAAATGAAATTGAAGTTAATGCAATTAGTTTAGATGCAGTAATTAAACGCATCAAATTATCATTGCCAGGGTAGAAGGCATCAAATTACTATTATCAGAGTAAAAACAAGAGGAAACAACAGTTTCATTTTTGAGTGAGTGCTTGATATGAATGAAAGAGAAAGACATTGTCCGAGCAAAACGACAACTTCACTTTAAAAGGACTGTTTACAGTACTGGTTGAGGTGGGGATTCATGTTTTGAACATTCCTAAGTGAGATAATGAGAAACCTCTTATGAAATATGAAAGAGCATGTAATTTTAAAAAGGATTTAACGTTCATTTGATGAAAATTGGTTTTCAAATGGCTGAGATATCCCAAAAAGTGATAATAATAACAGGCGACATGCCACGCCTTTTATTAGGATCTCTTTGTTTCACCTTGTTTTTTGATATCTCAGCCATTTCAAAACCGATTTTCAACAAATAAACTTTTGACACCCCTTAGAATTGCATGCTCTTTGACATCTCATAGAGTGGTTTCTGAATATCTCGCAAAACGTTAAAAGCTAAATCCTCACCTTGACCAGAACTGTACACACCCTTTAAACCACAGACTTTGCTCAAAAATACTCTTCCGCCTTTAACGGCCTCCGTTCATAATTGGTGTCACGAATTGGTAAATTAACATGATCATGTCTCTTTGTACAAGGAAATGATACATTATTATGTTATCTCTGCGGTCCGAAAGTAAATAGGTATTGCAGATCGTCATGGAACATCGCCAAAAACACTAATGATATCTTGTTTCAGCCTCATTCGATGTAAACAACATGACGAATTCATGTAGCTTTGTGAACCGTATGTGGTTTTGTGATTTTGTTTATGGACTGATTTTCGTGTTGTATATAGGACATTACCTTTATGAGCGAAATTGGTTCAAGTCTACAGTCAAGCTGTCTTTGTGGATGTCTATAATATTTAGGATTAGATGAATTCTTGTAAAACCAACCTCATAACTCTGAATGATTTTAAGGCTATATCGATGAAAATAGGGGGCGTGATGTCGTCAGAGAAAGAAGAAAAGCAACATGAAGAGACACTATTAAACGTTCACGTTGAGCGATAGGCCTACATTATGCATGTAGTTTTGTAAACGTGACCAAGGAGAACCCAGAGCGCTGATTCTTTTTGTTTTGGGAGTAAAGTGTCTTTCATTGAAAACACATATTATGACGGAATACATATTGAACAAATGACACATTAACTCTCTCCCTCACATCCACCAATACTCTGCGCTAGTTTTCATTAATTAATTAATTAATTAATTAATTAATTGATTAATTAATTCATCTTTCATTTACTCATTCCTGTTTTATTTTCATTTCAAAACAATATACATGGGTAATACAAACGTCCAAATGATGGTATATTCTTGTAACCTATGCAGTGTCACATGATCAGTAGGAAACAGTTTTGAAGGAAACGTTCTTTCAAAAGTAGTCATATTTTCTTTAGTTATTGCGTCTATCTAAAGTGTACTTGAAGTCATCTATCTGTTGATGTGTTTTTTCATGCAGTTATATCTTTCTTTTTATTTTTTTTTATTTCTTTTTGATCTGTCAGACAGAAAGTAGCAATATTTTTGCAGGACATACAGATTATAAGCAAATCTGAAAACAATACAAAAATGTAAGTTAGATACTGAGAAATACAGTCTGTATCTGTTGACGTGTGAACGGTTACAAACATGCATGAGAAATAATGCTACTCATCCGCTGCACCGTAAAATTCTACCACAAAATAACCAGTACAATAAAAATCGCGAGAACAGCCTATCACAGGACATGTGGGCAAAAGAAGCATCGTGATATCAAAAATGTTTGTTTGAGTGTAAAAGAGAGATACGTCAGAATGTGACGTGTTCGATAAAAATGTAAGAAGTATTGAAATACTTTGCAGGATGTATCACATGAAAACAGTTATAATGATTAGAGTGATAATTTGAAAATTGTAACATTGTAACATTGAAACATTGTAAGATGACAGGAAATGGGGGAATGGGGGCATCAACAGAAGTTTTTTAGCAGGCACATGAACCGTGTTTCTAGATCCGTTTTTGTCCTCAGTATGTAGTAGGTAGGGATGTAGACCCTGATGGACTTGATCGTTAACCAGTCGTCTGTTGAGAATGAGAAGGGCGTTAAGTTGTCTCGAACACTATGGGTTTAGTGGCAACTTAACGCCCTTATCATTCTCAACCGACGGTTTTCCCCCAAATCTTTCATCTGGTAACGCGACACAAGAGCGATCATGACCTGACCTCGTTGCCAAGACAACGATCTACGTAAACACGACAATGCTTAGCTCCGCTGCAGGAGACGAGAATCAGTTCTACTTGCGTGTGGTGTCGTTGTCACACTAAATATTTTGGGGGATTTTCACTTATATTACCCGACAGATATGCGTTTTCCCCCATATCGTTTGATCGTTTGATCGTTTTCCCCCAAATCTTTCATCTGGTAACGCGACACAAGAGCGATCATGACCTGACCTCGTTGCCAAGACAACGATCTACGTAAACACAACAATGCTTAGCTCCGCTGCAGGAGACGAGAATCAGTTCTACCAAGGAGGTACTAGGCTCGCCTAGTACCTCCTTGGTTCTACTTGCGTGTGGTGACGTTGTCACACAAAATATTTTTTGGGATTTTCACTTATATTACCCGACAGATATGCGCTTTTCTTCGAAGCGACTTGACACTTCCTACTTACGGTGAAGGGTGCTATAGTGCCGGTTGGGTTTGTCGTTTTGGTGGTCTGTCCGATCGACGTCGCGAGATGATATCACACTAATTCATCGATACGAAAATAATTATCTCATTATCTCTTTTGCCGCTACGACTTAATTCATTAGTTCCACATTGAGCACTTTCCAATCAACTCCGTTATTTCCTTTATGAAACCGGTGTGTTAACAATGCCGATGGGATTTGTAGCCATTGCTGGGTAATTTTTTTTTTGTGTTGATGTTTTGTTTTGTTTGTTTGTTTGCTTTTTTCGTATCATCAGGCCATTGTAGTGAGCAGGGTTTTACGCGTCGCTTCCCGCATACATTATTATGATTTGCAATGGCGAGAATAACCAAAACATCTACAACTACGTGCATTTAAGCACGGTGAGAAAAGCACCTGTTGCAGGGGTATTATTGCAGTTGCCATGGGAACGTCTATTCAACGAAGGCAGCAGTGAGCGGCCATTATGAACGGCTCGGTAGACTTTGAAGTGACATACTGCTTTTCACAACGGCAAAGCACAGATATTTGAATATGGCTCGCATTACTAATTCATGTTAATGGTAGTATGATATAAACCCAATGGTTTATATGTAATAAATTATCCCTTAATATCTCAAAAACTAATTTTATACGTTTCAAACCTACTGCTTCACAGAACATTAACAGCAGTTATAATATTAATATTGATGGATTATCCTTAACTGAAGTAAGATCTATTAAATTTTTAGGAATTATAATTGACTCGAGTTTAACTTGGAACGATCACATTCATAATATCCACACGTCTGTCTCAAGAACTGTAGGAATTTTATATCGACTGAAAAACTTCATTTCTCAAAATTCCCTGACTATTCTATATAATGCATTGATCTTACCACATATCACATACTGCAATATCGTTTGGGGAAACTGTGGCTCAACTAAAATTAATCCAATTCTTACCCTCCAAAAACGTGCTGTACGTTTGATTACCAATTCCCGTTACTTATCCCCATCCAACCCCCTATTTCGTCAACTAAAAACATTGAAAATTGAGGATCTTCACACCTTTCAAACTGCTGTTTTTATGTATAAATATACGTTTAATTGTCTTCCAAAAATTTCTTGATGGTTTCTTCACTCCAAATTCCACCGTTCATTCATATCCAACACGTCAGTCGTCCGATTACCATCTCGAAAACCCCAGAATCATTTTAGCTCAAAAATCATTAAAACATAATGGACCAGATATTTGGAATTCTTTACCCCCTAATTTAAAACAATGTACATCGTTGAACATTTTTAAACGAGAACTAAAAAACACCCTCATAATCCAGTATACTTTTGACATTTAAATATTCATACCACCTGGTCAACAAACACCCTAAACAATGAGTTCACGGCCATAACTGAAGTAAAATTCACCTCATCACACTGATACACAAAATAACACTCAACGTACAAACCAAGATTCATCCCAACACAATGCACACCGCACTGCACCGCACGTCCTTCACACAATACTTCCCACTCAGTGAGTGGCAAGATTTTCTTTATGTATCTCTTTATTGTGCCCTTCGCACAATTACCCCCCACTCAGTGAGTGGAAAGATTTTCTTTATGTATCTCTTTACCTGGGGCCATCTTCCTCGTCAAGCTTAGCTTATGATGATGGTCCCCTGCATTTCATTTTTATCATTTCCTATTGCTTCCTTTCATATATGATATTCGTTCTTGAAAAAAAAAAAGAAAATGTATGTAAGATCCAAACGTTACGAATATTTAGCTGTGTAAATGACTATGTATTTTGTTGATTTGTTGATTTGTATTGATTTTGAAAAGCAGAAATAAAAACTGAACTGAACTGAACTGAACTGAACTTTCGAAAATGATGTACTTTACATTATAAAAAGAAGATCTAGAAATATGGGAGTAATTTATTCGCGCTTTGGAAGGCTCTAAGAGGGGGCGAAACTCTCAGTCACATGCATACGACTGTGGGAACCTATACCCGACTATATCATTTCTAAAAACTGGGTGGCCCGACATCTAATTTTGGTAGCCCCGGGCCACCGCTTGTGTCGAGCATCGGGAATACGAAAGAAGTATTTCTCCTTGGTCGTATAACATACGGAGTGTCTTCTCATTCGAGCATGCAAACCCTTACCAATTTCTTATCGTATCACATGCTTGCGATATATATTTCCCATAGCATTTCCAATGATGGATTTTCCCCCCCTGTGAGAATGAATATGTTTTAGCGGCATATATAGCGTGCTAATATCCGTGAATTTTCCTTTCTCTCATTTTCTTTTTCTGCCCTTGACAGTTTGACTACTGGAATTTGAATTATGCGATTATGAAGCTAATTTAAGCATTGCAGTTTTCAATAGATAACAGATTGTAAAAGCATGCAGTATAAGTATACTCTTTAACATCACGATAAGGTTGAATTAATTGTAATCACATCACACTGTTCGGTAGCCCGTACCTCCTGCCGACTTTCCTTATATTAAGTCTTAAAAAAGCAGTATCTCACTATATTGTGGACTGTGAAATGTTTTACATCACTAAAAATGTCAAAATGTAAGATCACAGGAAGGTTTTCGTCACTAGCTCTGCTTGCGAGCGATTATGTTTGGTGTTCTTCTTCCCACATTATATCGAATTTTCACATCGTGTTTTGGAGAAGCGCGCTCAATATCAAATTAACAGAACATCAAAGCTACCATATAATCGTGCTGTTTTATTATTGCTGAACAGAGCTTGGTCGTTTCTATGGATCCCATGAGATGTGCAGTCTGAATGGCATAACAATAAAATGCGAGCGAGCGAAGCGAGCGAGCTTGAAAATTTAGATATTCTACAGTTCCAAAACTGGAGTTTTAATTGTAGCTATAATAATATTTCGCTTTGGAAATATATGGGGGCGCATCGGGCGCAACTGCTGGCAATTATTGGCAGCAACATTAGGAGAATGGCATAACGATTCAATGCGAGCGAGCGAAGCGAGCAAGCTTGAAAATTTTGACATTCTACAGTCCCAAAACTAAGGTTTGTAACTATATCTTTCACTGTGGAAATTAATGGGGCGGCGCATCGGGCGCAACTGCTGGCAATTACTGGCAGCAACATTAGGAGAATGGCATAACGATTCAATGCGAGCGAGCTTGAGAATTTTGACATTTTACAGTCCAAAGACTCCCGTTTGTAGCGGTTCCATGACATTTGCTCCGGCGACATATGCTCCGACGACAATTGCTCCGAAAAATGCGACAAATGCTCCGCGACATTATTTTGCTCCGCGACAATTGCTCCGCCGAAATTTGCTCCGCCGACAAATGCTCCGGCGACATTTGCTCCGGTGACAAATGCTCCGGCGACATTTGCTACGCCGACAAATGCTCCGGCGATATTTGCTCCAGCGACATTTGCTCCGGCGACATCATGCTCCTACGACAAATGCTCCTAAGGTGCGACACTTGCTCCGGTGACATTTGCTGCGGCGATATTTGCTCCGGTGACAATTGCTCCTACGACATTTGCTCCGACGTCATTATGGTGCAAAGGTCTGAAGATACTCACAGGTACGACCTTTGCTCTTCCAACGTTTGCTCCTACGACAAATGTTCCGGCGACATTTGCTCCAGCGACGTTTGCTCCGGCGACATTTGCTCCGATGACAATTGCTCGAAGGACATTTGATGCAAAGGTCTGAAGGTACAGTCAGGTACGACATTTGCTCCTCCGACATTTGCTCCGGAGACAAATGCTCCGGCGACAGTTGCTCCAGCGACAAATGAAAGTTAAGAACATCAAAACACGACACCGTCAGCGTTGGAATAAAAATTAAACTAAAATTGAAATACATTAATTTTAAGCGCCCCGTCCAGCAGGGGCGAAAATTTCGCAATTTTCAGTTGTATTATTGACAAGTTTTAGACAAGAAAAGTGCCTTATTGTTTAATTTTGTCTTTAATTAATTGATTTATTAATTATTTCTTAACCTTCCGGGGGCACATTCGTTTCCCCCGAAGAAAAATTCTTGGGGGGGGGGGGGGGGCAAGGGCCCACTCTGTCTCCCGCTCCGGCGCCCATGTGTTCAATTCAATTCAATTCAATTCAATTCAATTCAATTGAGTTTATTGATCTGATCCAAACAAAAAGGATTACAATAAATTTTCGACAAATAGTATATGACTTTCACAATTGAGGAAATAACGAAATAATATGACTTTCACAATTTTCAAAATAACTAATACATGAATAGCAAAATCAGAAAATACGTATCTATGAAACATTACCATTAACATAATTCAGCGAACTGTAACATTGCTAAATCAATTATAGTGTTATCAAAGTAATAAGTGGGGTACCATGATCATTAACTACCGAAATAAAATCGAAGATTTCTTCTGGCCATGTTTTTAACACCACCCCCAAGAAACCCAATAACAAATCAATTATCCACGTATTCTTTTTTGCACTAGGAAATAATGTAAATTTTAGACCCACATATAGGTTTATAAGCAGGGGGCAATCTTTTTTGTTTTTTAATCCTCGTTCTTTCTCTTCTCCTTTCCCTTTTCTTTTTCTTTCTTTAGTTTTTTTCTCTTTCTTTCTTTTTTTTTAAAGCAAAATCATAGGGGGCGCCTTGGCGCCGCCTTGCACCCATACATAAATAAAAAAAAAAACCAAACCAGTAAAAAAAAAAAAAAACCGTTAAGGATGTTTTGGATTGCGTGTACGCTTTAAACGAATACCCTTGTCGCTGGCTATTTTTTTTTTCAATGTACTCCTGCTCTTAGCATGAGAGAGAGATATCAAAAAAGGGTTGTTGGTTTTTAGGGTTAGCTCAATGAGGTTATTAGGTGATCTCTTTTAGTTGCAGGATCGTTGACCAGAACAATTTCTATCGACATGTTTTGTGTTGTCTCTAATTTAAATCAGCTTCGGATCCTGAAAGAAATTTTGAAATGGTCTTGTAACTAACAAACAGTCAAACAACATCCCAATTTGAGGAGAACTTTTGCTTTGCACTCTTTGGACTGTGTTTCTCGCATATGTTTTGCCTCTGCTGAACGCATTTTTGTAATTTGTTGACGACACGCTTCATTCCGAAAAAGAGTATTTATGGCAAAGAAGCGAAGGAGTAGCAATTGCAATGGAGCCATAGCCAGTCATGGACACTCAGCGTGCGGCAACCCTGATGGACGAGTAAAAAGGACTCAAGCTCTTTAGCGTTTTAGCTAACGACGAACAATAATGGGGGAAATGTGACAAGATTGAATTATCACGTTACGCAGCTTATAACAATGCAATATACATGATTATGAGTAAAGGAGTATACAAAATACGAAGATTACATTCCTGCAATACCAATTATTAATATCAAGAAAATACGATCTAACATTTTTCTTGAAACATTGACCTTCAATCTATTGTGTCACTTTCAGGAAAGTTCCACAGACTTGGATCAGTATGTGAAAGCGTAATTTGAGTTAATGATATTGTGAGAAGAAGAAAATATGGGTTTCCTTGTTGAATTGTGAATTTTTTTATTTCGTTTCATTCGTTCTTTATCTTTATTAAGGATTCTCCATTTGATCTTACAAAAGTAATTCAAAAAGAGTCAATATGCAATAACTATGAATAAAACAAACAAAGAAACGAAAACATATATAATTCTTAGGAGAAGTTCAGGAAGATTTTTTTTTTTTCCGCCGGAGAAATTGTGAGGAGGGCATTTTTCACCCTTGAAATTGTCTCATCTTCAAACAAATTTCGTCTGATATAATTTCACCAGATCAATTATCGAACCGTTGGAACGAATTGCCGTCGGAGGACCGTCCGAGCAAATGTCTCTGGAGCATTCGTCGCCGGAGCAAATGTCTTACCTTTGTATAGCAAAGGTGGTACAAGAAGTTTTCGAAGGAGCAATATTGTCGCTGGAGCAAATGTCGTACCTGTCTTTACCTTCAGACTTTTGCATCATATGACGTCGGAGCAAATGTCGGAGGAGCAATTGTCACCGGAGCAAATGTCGTACCTGTCTGAAGGTACAGACGTACCTTCAGACTTTTGCATTAGGCCTATATGACGTCGGAGCATTTGCGGTAGGAGCAATTGTCGCCGGAGCAAATGTCGCCGGAGCATTTGACGCCAGAGCAATTATTGTCGCCGGAGCAAATGTCCCCGGAGCAATTGTCGCACATAAGGAGCAATTGTCGTAGGAGCAATTATCGCCGGAGCAAATGTCGCCGGAGCATTTGACGCCAGAGCAATTGTCGTAGGAGCAATTGTCACAGGAGCAATTGTCGCCAGAGCAAATATCGCCGGAGCATTTGTCGGCGGAGCAAATGTCGGCGGAGCATTTGTCGCCGGAGCAAATATCGCCGGAGCATTTGTCGCGGAGCAAATGTCGCGGAGCATTTGTCACATTTTTCGGAGTAATTGTCGTCGGAGCATTTGTCGCAGGAGCATATGTCGTGTCACCGTTTGTAGCTATATCTTTCGCGTTGGAAATTAAGGGGTGGTGCATCGGGTGTAACTACTGGCAATTACTGTCAGCAACATTAGGAGAATGGCATAACGATTCAATGCGAGCGAGCTTGAAAATTTTGAAATTCTGCCGTTTGTAGCCATATTTTTTCCCTTTTATTTATATATTTTTATATGCATATTTATTTTATTTTCTTTGTTTATTCATTTATTTTTGTTATTATTATTTTATTTTATTATTGTTATTTTTTTTTTTTTTTTTGGGGGGGGCTTTTTTTTTTTTTTTGGGGGGGGGGGGGGGCAAAAATGCGTTTTGAGCCCCTGCCCCCCCCCCCCCCCCCCCCACTTCCGGCGCCTATGTTTGCTACCACCTATGCAAGTCGAGTGTGGCTTCTCAACCATTAGTAGTGATAATGATAATCAGGGCAGAACCCCATATTGGTATATCAAACCAATCTAAAACTGTGCGGAGGCTCATATTGAATAAATGATTGAACATCGATAATACTTTATTATCGAAAGCAAAAACAGACAGTTTCTACCAACGTGTAATATAATTTGAAAAGCAGACAAGAGAATATCGGGAATTTTCCAACCAAAGTGCAATGTTCGATACCGTAATCTGACACAAACCGCTCGTGAGGGATTAGCCGAGATAATCCCTCCGTGTGATGGTTTAGGTAATATGGATCAAGCGATAATCGCTATTCCTGACCAATCTCTAAGCTCCACAATATGCTTCTCATGTTACCATAATATGCAAAATATTTTCCGGGTTTCGAGAAAGTCTTAACACACATTGTTTCATAGACAACGATATTAAGGGAATTGATAATTCACTTTTCTAGCACACCGAAAGAATGCTTGGCTTACCTTTGACAGAACGCAGGGGAAATGACATTGCCATTGAAATCAATATATCAGTAACAGGTCGAGGGAATATGCATACTTTTTATTCAATAATGATATTTGTGAAAGTTCTTCATATATATATATATATATAATTTATTTGACAAAATATAAAACATTATACAAATTATAGGTCATTACAAAGAAACAAATACATGCCAGGATTCCTAAGAAGCAATTGTGTGCTTGTGGCTGGAGCCCTCAAACCAAAAAAAGATAAAATACATTGTCATGTACATACAATCAACCAACACTTGTTGTGACATGGACCAATACATTCAGAAAATTAGTCCAAATTGATATAACACATATGTGTACTTAAATCATCTGTTATTAAACACAAAAACATATTAGCTTAATTTTTGGCAGGCACACACACACACACACACACACACACATACACACATCCATCCTAAGTGTACGGAGAAAAAGAGATGAGAAAAAGAAAGGTATAGATGAAGAAAGGAAGTCTAGTCAGTCATTGATACCATCTGTCTAAATACACTCTGTTTATATAGTACTTTAAATCTGGAAAATGTAGTGCTGGATTTAAGGTCACCATCAATAGAATTCCATTCCTTGACACCTGTATAGCATGGATTGCAATCTCAGAGTTAAATAAGTAAAAGGTTTACGAAAATTGTAGCGGTCCCGTGTGGGATATGAGTGGAATGAGGAATTCATCTGGAACATGTTGCTGAACACATCAGGCAACATATTTTGATGATATTTAAACATTAACAACAAAACATTAAGTTTGACCAGATCAAAAAAATTGGAAGCATCCGAAATTGCACAAAGAGTGTTGAACTTGGACAAATAAAATAACTATTGCTTATTATACGTAAAGCTCGCTTTTGAAGCATTAATCTGTTAATGTGTACTCTGTATGTGTTTCCCCATACTTCGTTGCAATAATTAAGATGAGGTAAAAATTATTGCATAGTAAATATTTACAGAAATATTAGAAGGTTAATACACTTTTTAATTTGGATAAAACACCTACATTTCTTGACAATTTTGAACAAAATCCAATGTTTGCAACATGATACTTCCAGTCAAGGGATTCATAAATGAGTACTCCTAGAAAAGATATCGACTAAGTTCTCTCAATTGAAATATTATCAATCATAATATTTTGGGCGGATAACAAGAATTTTTACCTCTTGGATGAAATATAATATATATTGTTTTTTACTAAAATTTAAAAACAGTTTATTATTCCTATACCATTCAATTAATATTTATATATATTTATATATATATAATTTCATTATTAATTGTGGAAATTAATGAGTATATATCTTTGTGAGAGAAAAGCACAACAGTGTCATCGACAAATAATGAGAATTTCAAAATCTTTGAAGAATTCACAATATCATTCACATATAGCAAGAATAATAAAGGTCCTAGAACTGAGTCTTGTGGTACACCAATGTTCACACTGAGGCATTCAGATTCAACACCATTGACCACCACATACTGCTTTCGGTTGTGTAAGTAACTTTGAAACCATTGTAATGCCACTCCTCTTCAACCATATAAATTTAAGTTTTGTTTTATTATATATATACAAGCGCGCCGGAACACCTCTGGTTTTTGGGGGGCAAAATGTCAACGGGGGCACATTTATGTGCGATGTGAGATCCTCGGCGCGGGAGCGGAGCGAGCGAGCGGGGGGGGGGGGGGTGGAAAGGGGGATCCCCCCCCCCACTGTAGGGAACTTTTGTAAAACAGGGTACAAAAGTCGCGTTTATAGACCATTTAAAAGCAAATTTCTAAGGAATTAAACATAGTGAAAAATAATCAGTGCGAAGGACTATGATTATTACATACGGGAGTACATAATAATGTGATGGTGTGAGATCCTCGGCGATGGAGCGAAGCGACCGAGCGGGGGGGAGGGTGTGGGAGGGGGGATACCCCCTCCCACGGTAGGGACTTTTTGTAAAAACAGAGTATAAAAGTCGCGTTTATAGAAAATTAAAAAGTAAATTTCTAGGGAATTAACATATTGAAAAAATCAGTTGGAAGGACTATGATCATAACATACGGGAGTACATTAAAAATGTGATGGTGCGAGATCCTCGGCGAGGGAGCGAAGCGACCGAGCATGGGGAGGGGGGGGGGGGGTACCCCCTCCACGGTAGGGACTTTTTGTGAAAACAGAGTATAAAAGTCGCGTTTATAGAACATTTAAAAGCAAATTTCTAGGGAATTAACATACTGAAAAAAAAATCAGTTGGAAGGACTATGATCTTATAACATACGGGGGTATATTATGTGATGGTGTGAGATCCTCGTCGAGGGAGCGAAGCGACCGAGCGGGGGAGGGTGTGGGAGGAGGATACCCCCTCCCACGGTAGGGACTTTTTGTAAAAACAGAGTATAAAAGTCGCTTTTATAGAGCATTTTAAATTAAATTTCTGAGGAATTAAACATAGTAAAAGAAATCACTGCGAAGGACTATGATAATAACTTATGAAAACTTTTCATTTTACTATAAGTACGGGCAGAACGAGCGAGCCACTTTCACTTTGCAATTTATCTGAAATGTACTCATTAAAAGCTTAAACGTGATCGCATCGTTCGAACAATGAAAAATATTCTTATACTGCTAGAAAACAAAGAAGAAAATGAAAAATGTAAGGTTTACTAAAGGTACGTTTCAGCGGGCACACTCGAGGACACGAGGCTACCATCTATACACTAAATTTAGGCCTACTCATAAGTTCCTATTAGTGTATAGATACAATACTGTATGTTGTTAGTGTATTATAATTTTCGCCCAGTTAGGGGCGAAAATTTTTGCATTTTCAGTTATGAAATTACTACATTTAGACAAGAAATATGCCTTTATTGTTCATTTTGGTCTTTAAATCAGTGATTGATTATTTGTTACAGGGGGCACTTTGGGGGGGCAAAAACTCGTTTTGCCCCCCCCCACAACATTTTGTTGGGGGGGGGGGGGGGGCAAGTGCCACCCCTGCCCCCCCCCCCCCCCCCCCCCCCCGCTTCCGGCGCCCTTGTATATATATATATATTTACATTATTGTCCTGCAGTGACGGTCACGAACTGTATAGTAGTCATCTCTTCTATCGAAGTCGACATTGAAACTGTTAAAAGTCATAACTTTTTAACGGGTTGTGCGTTTCCTTCAAACTTCGCCGATGCGTCATAACTTATATTGCTGCACGAATTCACTCAATCTACATGCATATGTGAGTTTTATTCTCGTGTAAACCTCCTTGATATATAAACACGTTCATAAAAACATGTACACGTACATTCACAAACACACGCACGAACATGCACACACACACACACGCAGACAAACTAGCTATAATAGGTACTAGTGGGATTACCCCATTGTTTTCTCACATTGACAAATACTTCTTCAATGTCATTTTTACCCCCAGTAATAAGGCGAAACATAAAATGGAACCCCCACATTGTACCTCTTGCTCGTCCAACCTATACCGGCACATAGGAAGAAAAAGAGACTACCGTCGCGATCTTAACAAACATTCACTGGCACGTTTTCCAAGTGTATTTGTAGACTATAAACCTCAAATAATCGCCGCATGACATTTTTGCTAATTGAAGCCGATGGCCCTTTTCACGGCATGCAATTTTAGCGAATTACCCATGGCATTCAGTGTCAGTGTACATAAAATTTTCTCATGCATTTCGCATGCGAAATTTGCGAAAATTTCATGCAAGCAAACAATTGTGGTTTAACAGTACAGTACCAGTCGACCCATTGACAAGTCGTGACGAAAACTGAAACAAAATCAAACATGTCAGACGGACGGTCTATTTCCGGTTCCCGTATTTAAAGGACACGGTATCCCGTATAGGCCTATCGCTTCTTAAAGGAGACCTCAAGATGATTGTTAGACTTTTGCATTTGAGCATCTATATCGATTATACTGGGTACGAAAAGTCGGAAGTTATAGTGATTGGGATAACGAATAAGAATTCAAAATTCATAACAAATCACAATGAACAAGGATGATGACATGGCAACTTCCAATAAGAATGCATGACTGAGTGCTTTAGGAAGCAGAAAAAAAGGAGAAAGCATGCATAAACTCGACACATATGAAGTTGTTAAGCAAGTGGTACTAGAATAACAGTCTATGCATTTGAACGTCTATAAATTGGTTAGACTGGGTAAAGAATGACAGAATCTATAGTGATTGAGATGAGGAGTACGAATGTTTTCAAAATTCATAACAGATCACAATGAACGAGGATGATGACATGGCATCTTCACATAAGAATGCATGACTGTATGGGTGCACAAGGAAGCCGAAAAAAAAAGAAGAAAGCATGCGTAAACTCGACACATACAAGGTGTTAGGCAAGTGATAGTAGAATAACATTGGTATATTACTCGAATATGTGAGCCTCCTTCGTCATCATCGTTATTCAGTGTATTATGCTTGGGGTTTTTCAGAATATGGGTCAATCTGCTCAAGGACAATAAAAAATTCCACAAATCTACCCATGATACTATCGGCTATGAACCACATGACAACTCAGAGAGAAAAAAAGAAACAGGGACAGATTGAGCGAAAGCAGAGGAGACGTTTCACTCCACCCCACTCCCAAAGAAAAAAGATACGTTGGTAAAGGTGCAAAAGTTGAACCTATCATTGTTAGAGCGTATATAATCAAAACTTGCATGGGCGAACAATCATACCTTTGAAAATGTCTGGGCACGGAGCTGCAACAATGTGTAGTATAACTCCACCGGTTGGTTAAAGCGTGTATGTTTAAACATTATATGTATAGTTCTCTCAGCTATTTTTGATAACACTGTCCTTGTGCAACTGAATGTGCATTGATAAACTGCCATGACTGTTTTCTTTCTTCCCGTTCTCAACACTCTGCAGGAAATCATAACTCCAATTCGAGGTTGGACATTAAACCAGCTGCATGGCTTAGATTTCCCACTCACGGACGATCAACTTGACAATTGGGACACCACTTCAACCTCTCACTTTTCCTTGGAAGCTTTTTTTTTTTCTTTGTTTGTTTACATCTCACTACACTAATCGCGTGAAGAACGAAACCATGTGTTCAACGAAAGGAATACAAGTCTTACTCTTCATACAGAACTTTATATTCTGGGTAAGTTTGCCATAAAAAGTATTTTGTACTACTCTCTTCATTTGTATAAGCTCAAAGGGCAATGCTTCAGACGTGAGGGTAGTACTTCCAGATTTCTTTCCAGATTATTAAGGGCGGAAAATGTTAACGTAAACGTAAATGAAATATAACTTTCGCATATCATGATCAGAATCAAATGGTGTCGGCCGATTTCACCTTCACACGTACTGATATTACCACAAAGTGTCAAATACATTTCATCAAACCATAACTTGTTTGCACACATAGCGCACAATCGAAACCATGCCCTATAGAATATCCCGTGATTGACAGTGTGGGAGCTCATGGGACATGATATCGGTTTATTATGATTGAGGCATTGTCCCATTCTGCTGGCTTCGATAAGATAAGAGTCATAATCGTTTGTGTTTTTTATGTCGCTTTTGTAGGGAGCAGTCCAATTAAACGGGTTTGGAGATATTGGAAAGAGATTGCAGGGGTCCAGCAAAAAACGTTTTCTGTGTCTTTTTGTTGCCTTTTTAAGAGCAGAAATTCACGGTTTTATGTTCTTTTTGCTGGACACTCTGATATAGTGTTTCTGACAGATGAAACACAAAGTCATGTGGGAAATGCGTTATGTACCAAAATCAGCCCGTCCTCAACGGGTTTGGTATAAAAAATTGATCACGTTCAAATGGATTTATTATTTGTGACGCCTAGTATGATAGTGAATTCTAGTCAGGGACAGCCTCTGATGCATTAGCCTTTTACCCTGGGAAATGTTAGTTGTTATTGCAACTTCCCATTTGTTCGCGCAGAGTAATATTTCCGCCGCTCAATATTGTATTCTCTGGCATCTAGAATGCCCTCTATACTATCATGACTATAACAAGCAGATATTTATCTTTCAAACATATATTTGAATGAAAAATTGACGCAGCCAAATACCGTCTTTCACTGAATTTTGGGGGACGTGTGGATACTGTAATCTCTTCTGACACTGTATTGTTGTTGCTTTTAAAATTTGCGACTGCATTTTCCTCGCACGGTTTCCCCACCAAAACGTCGCCGACCTCCTCACCGCTTGTTGCCATGGTTACGCTGACGCTCTGCGGGCTGTGAAGCTGGTGGGCACGGGTCTCCTTGGTTTGGGCGCCTACCTACTCATTGGGAACAAACAGCCCGGTATTCTCCAGGTGCTGAGTGAGGCAAAGGTACGATTACTGGTTTTTTTTTAACCTCTGCACTGTATATATATCTCTTCTCTCTCCCCCCTCCCTCAACCTGTCTATCTATCTATCTATCTATCTGTCTATCTATCTGTCTATCTATCTATCTATCTATCTATCTATCTATCTATCTATCTATATCTATCTGTCTATCTATTTACCTATCTATCTATCTATCTGTCTGTCTATCTATCTGTCTATCTATCTATCTGTCTATCTATCTATCTGTCTGTCTGTCTATCTATCTATCTATCTATCTGTCTATCTATCTATCTGTCTGTCTGTCTATCTATCTATCTGTCTATCTATCTGTATGTATGTATATTCATTTATCTATCTGTGCATACATACATGCATACATAATTATGGTCGATTATAATTATATTCAAACATGACTGTAACTGTGGAGTGGTACGATTCATAAGAACGTAGCAGAGGATAATGACATGGAAAGCGAGAGGGAAGAAAAAAAGTATTCAACATTTATGAGAGAAATTGAGAAAGAGAGAGGGATAGAGAGAGAGAGAGAGATAGATAGATAGCAAACTTAAAGGGAAGGACTAGGCAGATGTCGCAAACAGGCAAGTTTGGTATCGAAACTGCCCTCACACGCCGTGAAATGACTCATGCGTCCGGTCATTATTGTACTTTCTTCCTCGTTAACATTGATAGAGTCTTTCTTCTTTTTTTCAGTGCTCCGTGAAGTCCTTTCTTATAGTCTGATGTGGTTTGTTGATCCGTTCATTTCATGCCCTGTCATGGACTAGTCTTGAACTACATAAACATCTTTCTCTCTCTTGATTTTTTAATGGTTTGATCTGATTTATTCACAAAATGCGAATACACATTATCCACAAACATATACATAGTTTGTGCATGCGATATGTCATGAACATTTTTGTGTGGATCGTTTCGTCATAAGCTTTTCAAAGCTTGAATGCGACGTCCAGTAGTTATAACTTGTTCATTATGTACGGAAATGTACAAGAAATGTGTTGTGCACCTTCAGTAAGTTTCAGAGTTAGGGATGTATGATAGAAGGAGAGAAAAAGGAAGAGAAATTTAGAAGAAAATTAGGGGAGGATTGCTCTGTATCATGATTCTAAAAGTAAACAAATTTAATGATTCTGGTAACACGTGTCGACGTGATGTACGCATATAGTAACATAATAAACGTGTGAACCTGGGGAGTGCAGGCAAGAGCCATGCAGTATGCAGTATTGCTTAACATATTTACTATAGGAGCAGTAAGGAGGGCATTTTTTACTCGTGTCCTATAGTATAACTGTTTTATTTGGCACATATTCGTCGGTCTATCATTATGTCTGTAACATGTCAACATGATACAGACTATTATCGACGATAAAAATACCTACTTGCATTTACGCATGGCTTTCTCTCCCCCTCTCTCTCTTGTTTCCTACTTTAGCTGTGTTCAGTGATATGCGTTGATACCAGGATGGAAACGGTTCAATTTCGCCATCAACTTTGCTATTATCATAAAAGTTTATCGAACTTTATTGTGCCAGAGCTCGAATTTCCCATGCTTTCATATCGGTTTCAAACGAAGACTCCTATTGTTCTGCCCCAGAGTAACAGTTAGGTTGAAATAAATTGATTTTGGTGTTTACATGTATGGCCTATATACCTGTTCGCTTTGGGTATTGTTTTGTTGTTGTTGTTAGAATAGGAAGGCGTATATCAGCTATGACGGGGGGGGGGGGGGTTTCAGTATGCCTAACAACAAGTGATTTAGGCCTATGCACTGAAATAGCAATGCACCTGACTCATATAACATAACTCAGTGAATCATCTTTTCTTTTTGTTTTGGAAGCACCTAAGTTATGGCCGATATATAAGTTACAGTGTTTAATAACCACATAGGGCTATACGCGCTTGTGTTTGTTTGTTTGTTTGTTTGTGTGTGTGTGTGTGTGTGTGTGTGTGTGTGTGTATACGTAAGTATAACAGTGCAACGACAGCAAACTATATACCAAACAATTTACAGTCACAATTTGATTCATGTTCATTTTGTTGTTTCCTTGCGGATGTGTCATGAGTTCACATCAGTGGTGATGATCTATTCATTGATAATGGTTGCGATGTAGTGATGTAAGTACAACTACACATGTCTGTCTGTCTGTCTGTCTCTCTATCTTATATGTATATATATATATATATATATATATATATATATATATATATACTGTATGTACACTCAGCAAAAAAAGAAGAAAGTAAACACTTTCGAGTTCATGATTTTCATAGAAGATTTTGTTGAAAATTAATGTATCATATACCATATTAAAGGTAATTTAAATGCCTATCAAGCTAGTAGGCCAATATCGATTGAAACCTTATGCATGAGTGAACACATTTGTTTTTTTTTTCCTCCAGGGCACAAAAGTAAAAATTGCAAAAATTGACATATTGTCTTTCATTTGCAAATGCCCTTTTAGATAACAATGATAACAAAAGACCAGT
Organism: Diadema setosum; assembly: GCA_033980235.1. Classification (NCBI taxonomy): domain Eukaryota; kingdom Metazoa; phylum Echinodermata; class Echinoidea; order Diadematoida; family Diadematidae; genus Diadema; species Diadema setosum. The sequence continues at coordinate 19,754,309 of CM067080.1, forward strand.
TTAACACAATGAGAGACATGAATGAAATAGGAAAAATAAGTTTTCGTTCTCTTTATCTCTTTATAACCTCAAACAAAATCAAACTGGGAAACTGGAGGGGGGGGGGGAATATGAATATTCTGTGAGCTCAAACTTTAAATGACATAGGGAGTAAGGGCACAAAGATGACTAGATGAACAGAATATCTTCATTTCATTCATTCAATTTAGTAATTTAAGAATTCATGAGACAAATTCAAGAACCGAGTATAATTTACAATTTTCCTAATTGGGGAAATCAATTCAAAATTCAATCATTTTTGTTAATATTGTTTCTTCTCTCATTTCACTTAGATTTGGATTTGACAGAGAATTCTTAAATTTCCTCCATTCTTTCTAGCCTTTATTGATCTTTTTTGGCTTCAAATATATAATACAGATCATAGTTATATTTTTGCAACTGAATTCATGTTTTTATTTTGTTAAATTTGTCTTTTTGTCATATGGAAGCGCATTTACGCATGAATGACAACTTGTTCATTTTTGCAATTTTTACTTTTGTGCCTTGGAAGAGGAAAACAAAGGTGTTCACTCATGCATGAAGTTTGCATCTTTATTGACTTACCAAGTTGATAGCCAATTAAATTACCTTTCGTATGTTATGTAATACATTAACATTTAGCCAAAAATTCTATGAGAAATATAAACTTGAAAGAGTGTTTACTTCCTCTTTTTGCCGAGTGTATATATCGTATAATATCCCATTGTATCGAGCCATTTATGTAGACAATAGACATTTGATGACTTCATGGCATAAATACCAGGTATTAATATGTCAATTTGTGCTTTGATACGTCACGCATTTCTGTGTTCAAAGTTCTTGATGGCTCAAAAAGCTAGTCGGCGTTGTTTTTCAATGTTCCACGTTTCAATTATTTCAGTTATTCTGAAGCACACGAACATTCGTATTCTTATTTTGCTCCATTTGTGTTTCAGACCTTGTGCTTCATAGCAATTGGTGTCGGAGCGTTCCTGTTTCTGCTTGGTGAGTTCAGGACCGTTGTGCTCTTTGTATAGAAAAACAAGTTCAAGTTCAAGTTCAAGTCCAATCATACTTTATTTCCAATCAACGAAAATCAAAACGTAATACAAAATATACATATCATAAAATGATATTGTCTACACTTTTACAAAAGGTTCATGTAATATACGAAATAAATTATATACATCAACATATGTACAATAATCAGAAGGAACGATGCGTATGCATGTATACTTCGCGAGCTTTCAGAAAATAACTTCAATTTTGGAAAATAGCGATCCACAAAAAAGCTAAGCTTGTAGGACGTGGATCCCTAGATAATTGATGAGTAAGCAATATATTATTCAAGTTTGTTTTATTATTTTCTTACAGCATTTATACTGAATGATTACTTAAGTCGTTTGTAAAAATATAGCTATACGCTGGCTTCGACAATAATAGGAAATAAGTATCAATGCTAATGCCCAGACGGTGTTCATTGAACTGGTGTACCGGGAAAATATAAGAAGGACGACACACTGGTACAGACATTCAGTTACCCACACACATATACGACGCGAGACAGTACCGAGAAGAGAGAAGACGGTGACAATACAAGTCTACGAGGAACAAAGACAGGAAAGAAGAGGAAAGAAGAATAAAGAGAGAAGAGAGGTCTGCATACAGAACACGCCAAGTGCTGCGACATCAGGACAGGTGAAACCTCAAGCATGAATTAAAACAATTAATTCAGATTATCTAGAATTATAAGTAGATAACAAATGTTTTCTGAATTTGTATTTAAATGTGAGGAATGAGGGTGAGTCTTTTAAGCTATTATCTAGATTATTCCAAAGTCTGGGTCCGGTATACAGAAATGTATTTTGGGCATGTACGGTTCTCATGAATGGAAGATGGAATTCGTTGGATCGTCGCGTAGGATAGTTATGTACATGACTGTTTCGATAAAAAGAGTCGTGAAACATTTTGGGTAAAAAGTTGCTGTTATAATTAAACATGAACTGACCAAGTTGAAACACATACAAATCTTTTATTTTTAGTATTTTATGGTAAAAAAACAAAGGATCTGTATGTTCTCGTGTAGTTAGGTTAAAAACAGTTCTGAGCGCTTTCTTTTGCAATAAAAAAAGTTTATCAAGTAATATCTGATATGTATTACCCCAAGCAAGAATCCCGTAGTTTAAATACGGTAGTATCAAACTAGAGTAAAGAGTTAATAATGCATATGAAGGAAGATAATATCTTAATCTGTTCATTACGCCAATGTTTCGTGAAATAGTTTTACATATGCTATCAATATGATTCCTCCATGAAAGCTTGTTATCAACGCAAACACCAAGAAATTTAAAAGTAGAAACTTCTTCTAGGGGAGTAGTATCAAATGATATATTTCCCGGGAGGCTATCTAAAGAGTTACTAAAAAGCATAAATTTTGTTTTTTGAATATTAAGTGACAATTTATTTGCGTATATCCATTGTATAACCTTTTTCAGTTCTTCGTTTACTGTTCTTGCTAAGATATTTGGGTCGGGATGGGAAAAGAAAAGGTTAGAGTCATCCGCGAATAATATGAATGATAGTTTCTCTGAGGATCTATGAAAATCATTGATATAAATAATGAATAACAACGGGCCTAGTAAGCTCCCTTGTGGGACACCACATGTTTTATTTTGAGAATCAAAGCCATTGACATGTACAAATTGGGATCTATTTGATAGGTAACTCGTGAACCACTCCAAGGCCTTTCCACGTATGCCATAATAGGATAATTTTGCGAGAAGTATTCCATGGTTAATCGTGTCAAAGGCCTTGGAGAAGTCCAAGAAGATACCTATTGTGTGTGAAGATGTGTCAAGTGCGTGTGTGACTTTGTCGATGAGGGCGAGTAATGCGTGTGTTGTGCTGTGGTTTTCCCTGAATCCAAATTGAAAATTTGAAAATATGTCACAGGTTTTAAGAAAACGTACTGTCCGGATGTAAACCATTTTTTCAAGAATCTTGGAGATAGAAGATAATAAAGATATAGGTCTATAATATATATATAACAAACAAATACGATATGACATAGCTTCATGCGACACAATAGCGTTGATGCGACTTTGTTCGTTGTCGCGCATTCAGGTACTGATACACAGTGGCGTAACTACGGGGGGGGGGGCAATCCGCTGGTTAAAAAGAAGGAAAAAAAAAAAGAAAAAAAAACTACCAAAATGGTAATTCAAGGGTAAGTAAACTGCTTTTGAAATCGACATGAAAGGGTGATCAAGAAAAAAGATATTTTTCTAAAATTTCTTTTAACCATAATTAAAGAGGTATAATAGTGAAATATTGTTCAAAAAGCCCGGAGACGACAAAAGATTGTGATTCAGCTTGATTCCTGGTTGGCATTTTGAATATAAGCAGGATGTGCGCAGTGTACTCAGAACACCGGAACGGCAAAAAAGAGTCGCTGCAATGTTGCGCAATGTGATGTAGGTTAACTAGGTTGTACACATTAAATGCTATCAAAGCTAGATCATTAATTTTGCAGTGTTGCTTTACATATCAGTCTTTATCAAAATGCCTTGCATTGCCAATAATAAGACTTGACCTTGGCGATTTCTTAACTTTTCCATCTATTTGAAACACACACACTCACAAACACAAACAATTAGGGGATGCTCTATCATAAAGTGCGGGTTTTGGACATCCTTCTCCCGCTTGGTCACTTCGACGCCCCCTCGCTGGTCATACCTCCCCCAATCATGAACATAAACCGACCAGTGGCGGATCCAGTAATTGCCAGTAGTTGCGCCCGTTACGCCCCCCCCCCCGAATTTCCAAAGTGAAAAAATATAGCTACAGACGGCAGTTTTGGGACTGTAAAATGTCAAAATTTTCAAGCTCGCTCGCTTCGCTCGCTCGCATTTAATCGTTATGCCATTCTCCTAATGTTACTGCCGGCAATTGCCAGCAGTTGCGCCCGGTGCGCCCCCTCCCCTAAATTTCCAAAGCGAAAAAATATAGTTACAAACGGCAGTTTGGGGACTGTAAAATGTCAAAATTTTCAAGCTCGCTCGCCTCGCTTGCTCGCATTTAATCGTTATGCCATTCTCCTAATGTTGTTGTCAGTAATTGCCAGCAGTTGCGCCCGGTGAGCCCCCTCCCCTTAATTTCCAAAGCGAAAAAATATAGCTACAAACGGCGGTTTTGGGACTGTAAAATGTCAAAATTTTCAAGCTCGCTCGCTTCGCTCGCTCGCATTTAATCGTTATGCCATTCTTCTGATGTTGCTGTTAGTAATTGCCAGTAGTTGCGCCCGGTGAGCCCCCTCCCCTTAATTTCCAAAGCGAAAAAATATAGCTACAAACGGCGGTTTTGGGACTGTAAAATGTCAAAATTTTCAAGCTCGCTCGTTTCGCTCGCTCGCATTTAATCGTTATGCCATTCTCCTGATGTTGCTGTTAGCAATTGCCAGTAGTTGCGCCCGGTGCGCACCCTCCCCTTAATTTCTAAAGCGAAAAAATATAGCTACAAACGGCAGTTTGGGGACTGTAAATTGTCAAAATTTACAAGCTCGCTCGCTTCGCTCGCTCGCATTTAATCATTATGCCATTCTCCTAATGTTACTGCCAGCAATTGCCAGCAGTTGCGCCCGGTGCGCCCCCTCCCCTAAATTTCCAAAGCGAAAAAATATAGTTACAAACGGCAGTTTGGGGACTGTAAAATGTCAAAATTTTCAAGCTCGCTCGCCTCGCTTGCTCGCATTTAATCGTTATGCCATTCTCCTACTGTTGTTGTCAGTAATTGCCAGCAGTTGCGCCCGGTGAGCCCCCTCCCCTTAATTTCCAAAGCGAAAAAATATAGCTACAAACGGCGGTTTTGGGACTGTAAAATGTCAAAATTTTCAAGCTCGCTCGCTTCGCTCGCTCGCATTTAATCGTTATGCCATTCTCCTGATGTTGCTGTTAGTAATTGCCAGTAGTTGCGCCCGGTGCGCACCCTCCCCTTAATTTCTAAAGCGAAAAAATATAGCTACAAACGGCAGTTTGGGGACTGTAAAATGTCAAAAATTTCAAGCTCGCTCGCTTCGCTCGCTCGCATTTAATCGTTATGCCATTCTCCCGAGTGCCCGATGTTACTGCCAGCAATTGCCAGCAGTTGCGCCCGGTGCAACCCCCTTAGTTTCAAAAGCAAATATATATATATTTATAGCTACAAACGGCAGTTTGGGGACTGTAAATTGTCAAAATTTACAAGCTCGCTGGCTCCGCTCCCTCGCATTTAATTGTACCGTTAGGCAATTCTGATGTTGCTGCCATGAGATGCCCCCCAATGTCTTGACCCACGATACGCCACTGCTGATACAGCATAGTATGCAAGTTCGAGCTGCACATTTTTTCCACATTGTGGTTTACGGTATGTATGTCCGTATACACAGTAATATTTAGTTTTGTTCATGGATTCACGGGTGTACAGAAACTAGATTTTGAGGCAAGTCCACGTTTTCCTTTTCTCGAAAGCAAAATGCCTGTGAATCAATATGAGAAAACATTCGGCAGCCCCCTTTTTTATGTGCATTTTGCTGGTGTACCGTAGGTAATCTGCGTTACACAACTGCCATTCTCATCGAAAAGTTTTAATAAACTGGTCGCGCATAGTAGGCTATCAGAAGGCAGCTTTTAATTTTAGGGGACAGCAAATGTAAATCATTATCCACTGCACGAAATTGCAACATGCATAAAACACAAGGTTTGACTTGATTCAAATAGGGCCTTCTGTTACATAGTCGTTCTCCAGAACTGCATAGAAAATTCTTGATTTGTCAAAACTTTTTTTTTTTGAAAAATTTTAATGGTTTACTTTCCTTAGCTACGCTTTCATGAAGATAGGCTGATTACACATGTATATTAGGAACAGCCTAGGAATCTATAAATCTTTAGACCTCAACTCTCTCGTTTGCTAGCCCAAGGTCACCAAAGTAGAAAGGATCGCTGTACTGTCTGTGGCCAGTAGATGGCGTCATACACACAGTTTCGCGTTGAGCTCATTGCTTCATGTCCATCACATAATGGCTCGGTCACAAATACATTTACTGCTACGAACGCCGTACGAACGATTTTTAGACAATTTCGTAATTGATTAAAAGGTCTTTATTCAAATGAAATCTGAGTCGGCGACTAAAATTCGAATTACACAGATATACAGAGATTGTACAGCAAAACAGATAATATAATAACAATCATAATACATAAAAAATTACATTACATTCAAACATTCTATATACACAACTAATACAGTTTTAATGCTACAAATTGTCTTATAAATACAAAAAGGAAAAAAAATGAATGCACATTTTATAAACAGTAACGGTACACTCCTATTTTTTTTTTCCACAGAAAAAAAAAAGGAAGGAAGAAACACTCAGGGCTACACAACACATTGCCGAAAAGAAAAAAAAAAGTAAACTCTTCTACAGATACAAAAGGACAGGAGTTTTCAGTGTGGTTAGGAAGACGCGTCAACAACCTACACTATACCTTCCACAAATACTTGCAGTAACATGATTTGTTGGTGAGGTGATCATCCCCCTCCCTAGTCCACTGCCTGGACTGTTTCGTGTGATCATTTACCGCGCGCACACACCGCTACAGCACGCGTATGCCCCACCGTACGCTCTTGTATTAATTTGCCGCGTACGCACGCATTTCGGACAGGTTTGTTGGCGCCCTCATCGATATCGAGCGGTTACAGGGGATAGCGCGATAAGCTGTGGAGCGCGCGTGGTGGATGCGTAATGATAAGAAAACGTCCAGAATCTAGACTGCCCCCTCCCCCGTAATGTACACTGTACACACATTCACTACACACACATACCTAAAACATTTCTCACTGGCATACTCTCTCTGTCTCGTAAGATCTTCTTAAAAAGGCAGTACGAAACCAGCGTTCGTAGACCGTTTGTATACCGTCCGTAAAACCCCCTCACACCTGAGCGAATGTAGGGGGACGAAGGGGGACGAATGAGAAAAACGTACGAAATACTCGCGAATTCAACGATTTTAAATAAAGTTGCCTTCAAATCATCCGATTATAAACTAAAGTCAAATATGATCAACGAACCGTAAGCGAAGGATAAATAATTATGACATGCGAAGGATAACGATTTTTCGGTTCACTTCTTTGAGTAAATTGCGGCCAAAGGCGAGCGAAGGGTTGATATGACCCGATAAGACGAACGAACAATGAGCAAAGGTTTGATATGGCGTGCGATTGGAAACGAAGACGAAAGAATAGATCATGCGTTCTCGTACGTATGTGTGCGCTCTTTGGGGAGAAAGCGACCAAGTCCGTCCAGATTTCAGTGCGGCCAGAGAAATCATCCACGCAACATTAGGGAGCTTTAGATTTTAGACGCGCGGACGTTCAAAGGAAAAAAAAACATGTTCTGAGCTTGCGCAGTAGCGCGCGTAAAGTCAATCTATTTTTAGCTTGCGTCGCCTGAGTTGTTTACTACGCGTACTGGGCTATTTTCACGTCCGCACAGTTTGCGACGTAGAGAGCTACTTCATGCACTGATCATATGGGGGCGCGATTTTATTTTTTATACGTTGCGTCCCAGCGTAATCTAAAGCTACTTTTCCACACGACGCAGGGAGAGGAGAACGTCCAGCGCAAGCGTCGGCTCAAACGTCCGCGCGTCAAAATCTAAAGCTCCCTATTTACATTTAAAGGACGACAAAGATAAACAGTAAAATCAGCCAGAAGATTCCAGTATTTTTGGCACTGTAAACATTAATGTGGGTTTTTTTTTCGCAAAAATTGGGCGAGTACGTGGAAGGTGATAGTCATCACGATCACGAGTTGGGTAGATATGAAGAGAGTTATTTCTTATGAACATGTGCAAAAATGTCAGGAAGCTCATCAATTGAAAATTTATACATAAAAATACCAACATTATAATGAAACAAATCAATCAATTTCAGATTTTTGCTTCTACACAAAAGATCATTTGTGTGAAATGAATATCCAATATTATTAATCATTCTTAAAGCACGTTTTTGAAGAAGAAAAAGGGTATCAAGCAAAAACTGAGATGAATTGCCCCAATTGCTATCATTTTAGCAAAAAAATAAATATTGAAACAGTAACAATGGAGGTGAAATGATAACAAATTTGACGTACCCCTAAATTGACTAGACCTACCCCCTTTCCCCTATTGTATCGTACCTACCACCAACATCGCACCAGATAAATTTGTAGTCACTGTCCACTATGATAGCCAACAGGATTATACTAAAAAAGCCCTTGTAGTTGCAGCATAGCGAGCCGGACAGAGGAGGCTTTCTGATGACCACATGCTTGCCATCAATAGCTGCCACACAGTGGGGAAAATTCCACCGCTTGTAGAATCCACCAGCAAGTTGTTTCCATCCATCAGGGGTTGAAGGGGCTGTTATGACTTCATCTGCATACTCGTCACATATGGCCTGACACACTTCCCTGGCCACTACAGATAGGGTGTTTTCAGGCACCGTCCACCCATACTGCATGTCGGAATACTTGGTGCCAGACACAAGATGACAGAGAGTAGCTGCCAACTTGAGACCTTCTTCCAGCGGCTTCCTGTACCAGGTGTACTGCCTCCTGATTCTTCCTCTGACCCTCTCCAGGATTTCATCGTATAGTTCAGGGGGCATACAGAGAAATTTCTTGAAAGTCGAAGGGTCTTCTCTTCGGAGCTCAACCAACAGCTGGTCGTAGATTCCAAAAGCCCTTCTTCTGGCAGGTTTCAGCCACGTCCTTCTCCAGATACGACGTCGTCTGAAGCCTCGTCTCCATCTGAATCGGCCTCTGATGAACTGGTGTAGGTTCAGCTGCTGATGTATAATATCATTCTGAGCTGGACTCTGAGGCGGGCTGCATCTTCCATTTTTCTGAAGAAACTTTGAAACTTTCAGGTGGAATGTTAAAGTAGCGTGGCGAGTGGCTGGTCAGAGAGAGCAGCTCAGCATTCGCCAATTTTTTCGTCAGGTCATTCGCTCGTATTCGTATCACTTCGCAATCCATAGTTTGTCATAGTATCTCTTAGACTTGCCTTCGTGTATGCAAAATACGTTTGTCATAGTATCTTCGTTTCTATGCGTAAGTCATATTTAGTCATCGTGTTGTTTCGTTTAGGGTTCTTTCGAGATCGGTCCACCTTGGCAAAAGCGCGATGAGGGACTATGCGTGACGAAAGCACACGAACGATAAACGAACGATTACCGCAGACTAAATAAGAGATGCAAATGATAGACGATTTTTCAATTCGTCGGGAAATTTTAAACATGTTCAAAAATCCCGTGCGAATTTGAATAATCGCAACTGTTAGTTCAGAAGGTGTACGAACCCAAACACGAAGGGTAAATATGACTTACTATCAATTACCATTGAAAACGATTTTTCCAAAAGTGCCTTTCGCCAGCCATCGCAAGTCATATTTCCGGCAATTCACTCAGGTGTGAGGGGGCCTTAAGTTCGTAGCCTGGTCGATGGTCTTGTCCAAGATTTTTTTTTAACTTCATACGAAACCCTCTCTTCGTAAGGCGGCAGTACGAACGTCGTACAATCATCATAAAAATTACGCAAGATTTTGTAGGGTCGAGAGACAATTCTAGAAGCCTTCAATTCTTACGATGATTTTAAGAACGTCCTAAGTCGTTCATAGAGGGGGGCTCTACGAGCGGAGATTCGTACGGCGTTCCTGCGAACAACTCTTCGAATTTGTAAGGCGTTCGTAAGGGACTCGTAAGGCGTAGGTACACAATTGGTGCAACTGCTAAGCTTTAGGGGGTTTAAAACCAAACGCGAGAAGTTCAAATCCTCACGCTGTTCTAGGTGTTCGATCAGAAAGCATCTGTCTCTTCTGAACTAAAGCAACAACTACAACCACTCGATCTTCTTCTTCCTTCTCATCCTCTACTTGCAGATGCAGCTGCAGTTGTAGTCTCCTTGGCACTCTACTGCCATCATGAAGTATAAAGCTTTCAACTGTTACAGAATTTTCGACAGGACACGACAGTGTCTTTTTAACGACCCGACAAAATATACAATAAAAAAATCGTATAATCTTCTTACGAATAACTTGAGAGTGCCGTGAGTTGCACGTACGACCATCTCACGACAAAAGGAAATCGTAAGATGGCCGTAAGCCTGACGAAAGAATAACTCAAGGCATTCTTACGAAAAAGGTACGAATTCTAGGGCCATTGCATTTCGTTTCTCGAGAAGGTCTTAAGTCGTTCTTGCGAATCGAAAACAGCGTTCGTACGAAATTCGTAAGAAGGCCGTAAGAATCTGTGCCCCATCTACGAATCTCTGCGAACTCCAGAATTCGTACGAACAGTGACATTCGTACAAACGCATCGTTCATACGAGCCTTTGTGACCGTAGCTTATGGTATGAAATACATTCTTCTTAGAGACGAGACATGTATTGTGTTAAACACGATGAACAATTTTGTAAAACACGCTGAATACTGATAGCGTTTGATGTTTGAAATATCAAGCTTTATCACATACATCATGGCTTCGTTTGCTCCTTTTCTTTTGCTCAAACCCAAAAAGAAAGTTTACTGTGGTATAGACTCAACTGGAAAGTCAAACGCTTTCGGCGTCTGTAGTACAAAGGGTTATTATAGTCATCTTTATTACCATACTCTAGGACAAAGGTTACTTCTACAACTTGACAGTTTGCATGAGGCTTATCCGACATAGTTATTCATAGGGATGATATCGTTCTGGTTTTTTTTCAGGATTTTTGTAAGATAATTAGAAACTTTTTGTATGAAATATCAAAAAGCAATTCTAAGAGGAATTCAAAGTTTATTGCATGGAAATCGGCTTTGAATAGGTTAATGATAGAGATATCCAGAAACAAAAAGACCCTCATGAAAGGTGGGTCCAACCTTTTATAAGGACCGCTCTGTTTTACTTTGTTTATTTTTGTATCTCGGCCATTTTAAACGGATTTTCACCAAATAAACTTTAATTTTCCGTTAGAATTGTTTGCTCTTTAATAAATCATAAATGGTTCCTAATCATCTCTCAAAAAGTTAAAACCTTAATTCCCCATCGCAACCAAAACTATACTATTCCTTTAAAGTTCCTGTTTAGATTTTGTGATTTTATGAGTTTGTGGTTAACTGGCATCACACATGCAAATGAAATTACCTTGACGTACCTTTTTATCCAACTAAAGCATAAGTAGTAAATTTGTGAGTGGAACTACCTAAGTAAGTTCACATATTTCCCCCAAATGATGGAAAAGGGGTTTTGTCCTATTATCAGAGCTAACGGGACAGCTTTCGATGCGCGCGAGGGGTTTGTAATCCGTCAGCATGGTAATCATGTAATGTAAGTGTTAAAAAGAAAATATTGAATTTGATATCCATCGTTGATCACATCTTATACCATAATATTCTGACTGAACCTCTCATGCTGTTTTGTTTTCCACAGGTTTCATTGGCTGCTGTGGCGCTGCAAACCACAACGGATGTCTTCTCAAAACTGTAAGTAGTCTGATATTTTTGTAAATGCAGCTGAAGGTTGAGACATTAATTGCTCTGCTTTGCTTGTTCTATATGCAACTAACGAGGGAAGAAGAAATAATATAAAAAGGAAGTGGTATCTTATGTCATATTTGCCTATTTCCCCCCTTTTTTAGGGGGGGGGGGGGATGGGTGAAGACGAAGATAGCTGGGTTTTGTACAGGACATCACGTAATATTATGCATTAACACCAAAAAGTCATTTTCACCAAAATTTGAGATCCAAGGTCTTTTCACACCACCGATGCTTTGTATATACTTTAAATGCATTACGTAAATACATTGTGATAAACTATTTTTGTTTGCTCTTTTTTTTTTCCTTACCACACAGTATGTGTTCATCTTGATTGTTCTCGTGCTCGCTGAGATCGGCATTGGAGTATACATCGGCCTTGGATTCGGCGAGGTGCAGGTGAAAAGAGAAGCCGTTCCTTCTTTAGTTACTGTAACTACCTCATTAAGTAGATCTATCGCACTGTATTGCCTCGCTCGGGCTGAAATGGAAAATGTAGACATGGAGGTGGCATTATTATTTGCGCTAGTCATTAGTCTTGAATACTTCAGTTTTTAACTTCTTGTTTACGGTTTTTTGTTGTTGTTTTTGTTTGTGTGTTCAGTTTTTTTTTTTTTTGTAATCAGCCTTTAACCAGCGGTTCAAGTAACTAATTTGTGCTGCCAGTTTTTCCTTAGGCTTTTCGTTTGCCTCAAATGGAACATGTAGATGGTAGTCTGAGTCGTTCATACTGGCTGTTCCAGTGGTCTCAGCTTGTGAACGCTTTTGCTTTTGTTTTCTTTATTAAAGTCAACCACAAGCCAGTGGCTCAAGTTACTACTTTGTGTTTCCAGATTTTCGTGAGCTTAACAAAAATATACCTGGCAATCTGATTATTTGTTTATGAATTTATAAATCTGTTCAGTGATGTTTTTAGTCTCATAATTTCGTCTTCACAATAAGATTTACATTATAAAAGAAAGAGATTATTAACGTAGAGGCATGAATATGACTTTTTTCATCAATAACTGTCACCCTGTATAAAACTGTATTTGCAAGATCGCAACTGCTGATCTACATTTTTAAGAAACATGTCGGAAAAGGAGCCAATAGGATTCAATCTTGCAAATACATTTTTAGAGAGAGTGACAATTGTAAAACAAAACTGTCATAGCAGAAGATTTAGATATTTTAACGTCACATTCAGTGACCTGATGTCACCCTAAATTCGGCAGTGTGCAGACTTTCTGTTGAGCACCATGTGAATTGCTTCATTAATTGTTTCTACTTTGTTAAATTTCGATATGCCATGTAATGCTCGAAGTTTGAAATATAAGTTTTTAACATATATTTTCATGAACATTCTATTTTTGAATGAAATCTTTAGCATGTTCTTATTCTTAAATGCGACACTCGATGACTGATATTTACTTCTATTACAGCCATTATACTATTATGTCTAAAGTGCATTTTTGTTCTCAAAGTCATCAAGTATTATCATTCCATTTGTTTGGCAGTTGAAGGCAATCTGGGGTAACTTGGATTCCGAAAGCAGAGCCGTCATCCAGAATACGGTAATTGTGACAGCACATTACTAAGTGTTACAAAAAAAATCCCACTTTTTATCCTTAATAGTTCAAAAGATGTACATCAGCTAACACCGACGTTCATATATGAGCAATAACTGAATAGTGTACAATTTTGTTGAAGGTAATTTAAAAATGAAAGCATAATTCAGTTTCACTTAATTCAAGCTTCATATTTTACTTAGGGTTCAGATTTTGCTCTATTTTCAACCCTCTGTACAAAACTCTTAACTTTTAACTGACAGGGGTCAAGTAATGGTGTGTATGGGAGTGTGTGGTTAACGCAGACAATGGTCCTGAATAAATGGCCAGGGTTTGAATGATCTATTACATATTCGTGAGAAACTCCACTATCACAGCTAGTCTCTATTCATCTTATCATCTATTCTTGAAATGTAGTGTATGCAAGAACATGAATATGTTTGAATTCAGAATGAATTCAGAATAGAAGTTCCCAGGGCAGTCCGTCATGAATTACAATGTATTAATAAACTATTCATGTGCCTTGGAGCAAGAGACCAGAAGCTAGGACCCCGTTTACAGTGCAGGGCTGGCCCGAGCCGCGGCCGGGCCGCGGCCGAGCCCAGCCTCAATTGCGGGGCCGAGCCCCGCAATTTTGTCCGTTTACACTGCCGGGCTCGGCCGCGCTTTTGATTCAACCTTTCAATATTTTGTCGTAGTGGCGCTCTGCTTGTAAACAAACGCAATTTAGTATAGTCTGGTTTTCAGACTCTTTGCCATCTGGATTCCGTGGCGACGAAGTCGCCGTTCGGGCAAAGGCCTTTGCCGAAGGAAAAAAATCGTTTACAGGACAAAACCACCTTAAACTATACTAGTTTTTGACGTTGAGGTGGTTAATATCCTGAATAGCGAAATAGTACAGGCAGAGGGTTTGGAAGCCAGACTAAAATGGGCCGCGCATTTGGCCCAGTTTGCGTTTACACTGAGAAAAAGGCCGAGACCACCTCCAGAGCGAGGCGAAATGCGAGGCCAATTTTAGCCTCGCATTTGGCCTTTTGCGCGATAACACTGAAATGAAGGTAGATTCTGCCGCGGCCGAGCCGCGGCGGAGCTTCGCACTGTACATGGCCGGCGCAGCCGTGGGGGCCGTGGGGGCTAGGGCCCCCACACTTTTTGTGCACCATATAAAGGAGTACATAAGGTGTCATCACTTTGGGTCCCCACACTTTTTTTTAACCCAGAAGTACGTAAGTGGCACTAAAATATAAATAGATAGACATCTTGAAGTATGGCGGGGCGGTTATGTTTTTTTCTCTGAAGATTTTTTTTTTTTTTTTTTTTTTGCTTGTCAGGTGAAAACACCCGGAAATGGAAGGGGAGAGAATGAGCTGAGGACCTTTTTTTTTTTTTTTTTTCGGGGGGGGGGGGGGTTGGTTTTTTTTTTGCTTGTTAGCTCATGAAACCCGGAAGTGGGCCCCCACACTTTTGAAAACGCTGCGCCGGCCCTGCTGTAAACGGGGTCTTGGTCAGTACAGAGCTCTGAAAAAAGGTGGTTTTCGTGATATTCATGTCTATTGTTCAGAGTCATTGTAAGTACACGCTCGTACACACACCATTGGTTCATGTGTAAAGTTCAATGTTGTACAGCTAGAGGGTTCAAATTTAACCAAAATGTGGAACTTAACTTCAGAATTAATCAATTGATAACAAGTTTTCGAATTATTAAGGATCAAAAGTGAGAAATGTATTTTGTAACATCTAGTGTTTCTCAATTACGCGAACAAACTGAAAGTTATCATGACACGTTATTGTAACGACACGGCTAAGGAGCCTATGTGTTCAGGCGGATATGAGCCTTGCTAATTGCAGTGAATGTGATTTAAAGATAGCACGTTGTATCTAAAACTGACATTCTGGTTAATCTCCATTCTCTTTACCAATGCAGACCATTGTGATTTGAATGTGTTAATGGGAAGCCTTAAGTTGTCTCATTTGTTATGAAATTATTGTCTTATAAATAAAGCGACTGAAATTAGAACTCGCTGGAACTAGCCTTTCCACAAGAGATAATTTTTTCTTTACGGTGATTCAAGTGTATGAAAGGTGGCGCCAGTTATACTTACTTGGTCCATGTGAAGAAGGCTTATTTATTTTGACACTTTCATTGACAGATCTCAACCATTCAGTGAGGCATTTATTGTTCCTTCATGTGACACTCAGACTTGAAAAAAAGTGCAATTTGTTATTGCTGTGTTTAAAGTTCAAATGCTCAATCATACGTGACGTTTGTCAACATAATTAGGTACCAATGGAAAGAAGAAAGAGTTCTTCTTTCTTAACAATCAAGATTGTGCTCCTATAACCTTACAATTAAGAAATGGTTGCACTCCAAACTTGGATTACGCCTTTTTTAAAGGCACTGTACAACTTTGTACAAGCTCTCTATACTTGGTAGTAAGCAATGCAAAACATGTGCACCACCTGCTCACGAACTCACCTTTATGTGGGCGTAACGTCAAAACAGTTCGAGTGCTCGAGTAACGCCATATTACAGTCTTTCACGCTGTCTCTCAACAGTTCGATTGCTGTGGATTTTACAGCAGAAACAGCTCGAATCCCGCTCCCACTGGCAAAACGTCGAAGTCATGTTCTAACAAGGTATGTAACGATTCTTTCGAATCAATATATTGTAACCTTTTAAAGACGAACGTGTGAGGTCATTCTTTTCATGTTTTTAAAGCTTTCGTACTTTGTGTGATAAGGTATGACTTATCCTCATTAAGCTTACGTTATACTTCTATACTCTCTCCGTATGTGTGTACATAACTTGTCATTCGGATCCGCTTTAGGTTGCCACACCTTTCGACTTTCCAAAGCACACCTACACACACTATCACATCGTCACATCATGACTAGATTACAAACGTTTTGTATCCTGGGCATTAAGCAAATCTACAGAGATATTATAAGTGTCATTTCAAGAAATATTAAAATGGATGAAATAGCTTCTTGAAAGCATGGGAGCACGGTGACAATCTCGGTTATGGAGGCATCTTGCAGTCTAAAAGTCTAATAGTTGTGATATAAAAATGAAGGTAAAAGCAATGATCATAACTCTGGCATTTGCTACAAGGAGTGAAAAATGTAGAAACTAGTCTCTCGTGTAAATTTAATGAAACAGTCAGATGAAAGAGGTTAGAACTTATTGTTACCGACTTGAAAGACAAATAATAATGTCAGAAATTATAAAACCAAAACCGGCAACATATTGCAAGAAATTAATGGACAGGTAACAAAAGGCAAAGCTTACATTTCTGCCACCAACAGGTCACACAACGGCGTAAATCCGTACTGAGGAGTGGGGGGGGGGGGGGATGATTGGCGATAGTCACCATCACCACGATTACAAGCCCATAACCGGACCGGCGCAGCCCTGGGTTGGGGGGGGGGGGGGTGGGGGTGGGGAGCTTGCCCCCCCCCCCCCCCCCCCACACACACACACACTTTACAGGGATCAAATGTCCCACTCTTTTCCATGCAAAGTGGGAGGGAAGTGGCAGCAAAAATATGACGAATTTTTGTTCTTGTTTTTGCTTGTTTGTTTTTTCTTGTCAGCCGACTTTCGGCGGAAAATCAGACCTTAAAAGTATGAAGACGTTTTCGTTGTTGTTTCTCTTGTCTTTTGATGTTCTTTTTTCTTGACTGACAGGCGATTTTGCCCCCCCCCCTTCAATCCCCAAATAATGCCCAAATAAATTCAATAAAATGCTAATAAGGATATCCATTTCTTGAATAACGTAGTAGATATTTTCCTATAGCTATTAATTGTGTTCTTCAATTTTCTTGATTTAAGTCAGTGAAGCAATCATCACAGGGGCATCGTTCCGTTTTAATGATGGGGGGTAGGGGAGGGACTTTGAGTTTGAATATCTGTGCGAGGGAGCGGAGCGGCCTGGGGGAGGGTGTGGGAGGGGGTATCCCCCTCCCGCACGAGGAAAATTTGGCATTTTCAGACCTCAAATTCAGCGATCTGGTGCACACTTTTGGTGAAATTTGGGATTTTTTTCCCATAAAAAAACAAGTAAGAAAAAGAAATATTCATAGATAATTGAATGACTACATCGTGGTATTTCAGCTCTTGCTCCGCCTGTGCACGTCACCTCCCTGGCCTGTGCGACATCACTGTGAAGGCCTACTAAATAGTGGGGCCTATCACCGGCGTAGCCAGGATTTGCTCGGGGAGCGGTTAGATGCGAGGGAGAAATGCGAGCGAGGGGGGCGGGTGTGGGAGGGGGGTTTCCCCCTCCCACAGTGAGAACTTTTTGCACATTGATGTTGTAAATGGTGCAATTTGATGCATTTTTTTGCGTGTTCTATCGACTTGAAACAGTCCAACATGTTTAAGGTAGCAGTACATTTTATGTAGATTATCATTGAACAATTTTGCCTATAAAATGGTATCATTTAGAGAAACTTCTTGTCTTAATTCTTACACTGAAGATCATGAACGCGATCATGAATTTTGACACTGTACAGTCCAAAAGCGGCCGTTTGTAGCTATATATCTTTTTCACTTTGGAAATTAAGGGGGGGGGGGAGCGCACCGGGCTCATTTGCTGGCAATTTAATACTGGCAGCAACATCAGGAGAATGACATAAAGTCCCAAAACTGCCATTTGTAGCTACATCAGGAGAATGACATAACGATTAAATGCGAGCGAGCGAAGCGAGCGAGCTTGAAAATATTGACATTTTACAGTCCCAAAACTGCTGTTTGAAGCTACATTTTTTCCCTTTGAAAATTAAGGGGGGGGGGGGGGCACCGGGCGCAACTGCTGGCAATTACCCGGCAGCAACATCAGGAGAATAACATAGCGATTAAATGCGAGCGAGCGAAGCAAGCGAGCTTGAAAATTTTGACATTGTACAGTCCCAAAACCGCAGTTGGTAGCTATATTTTTTCGCTTATAGGAAATTAAGGGGGTGGGGGCACACCGGGCGCAACTGCTGACAATTACTGGCAGCAACATCAGGAGAATGACATAACGATTAAATGCGAGCGAGCTTGAAAATTTTGACATTTCACAGTCCAAAAACTGCCGTTTGTAGCTATAATTATCTTTTTCGCTTCGAAAAATAAGGGGGGGGGGGGGGGCACCGGGCGCAACTGCTGGTAATTACCTAGTCTAGCTTCTGGATTCTTTTTACTCGTAGGGGTGATTCAGTGTACGCGACAAGCCGTATGAGGGCGTGACACCCGAGGATTGCGATACGCCGAGAAATCAGAAAATTTGCGCCCTCTCTTGGTCGCACCAAGGAAAAAGGGACGGAGCCCAGACTAGTAATTACCCGGCAGCAACATCAGGAGAATGGCATGACGATTAAATGCGAGCGAGCGAAGCGAGCGAGCTTGAAAATTTTGACATTTTATAGTCCATGTACAGTCCAAAAACTGCCGTTTGTAGCTGTACTTTTTTCGCTTAGGAAATTAAGGGGGGTGGGGGCGCACGACCGGGCGCAACTGCTGGCAATTACTGGCAGCAACATCAGGAGAATTACATTACGATTAAACACCATTAATATTTGCAGAAATCAAAATAAGTTCAGCCCTTCCTTTTTGTAGAGATAATTCTATTTATTTTGCTCACCTTTTTTTCCATCTTTGTCAAGTTAATGGCTTCATATCTGGCCCCTACTATAAGCACAATGACATGATAAGCAACGTTATTTTCCAACAACATAACAGGCTCATAAATACAGTTGTAAAATTCATTCTGGATCACGGCACACTTCAGGTTTTATACATTCTTACCAACGTGTGAAATGATTTGGTAAGGTACAATATCCGTTTCAGTACTCAATTCCAAGTAGGTCCTATTCACTGGAAAAAAGCAAGTGAAAATCTTTTTGTACTATTCTGGCAAACTGTTAGAATGTCTTTCCTTTTCTGTTGGATTGTTTAATTAGGGATTTAAGAATCCATGGTCCCGTTGCATAAAACTTTTTTAACAACCTTAGAAAATTCTGGTTGGGATTTGCCCAACCTGAATTTTTTAAGGTTGCTAATCTAAGAATGTAAAATCCGTTGCATAAAAACTCTGGTTGGGAGCTTCCAACCGGAATTTTGTGATTTCAACCAGAAAAAAATCCGGTTGGAGTTTTATGCAACGGGCCCCATGTTTCTGTTCGTGAGATGAATGTTGCATATCAATAAAATTGGCTGCGAATAAACTTGTCTTATTAATCGATTGATGTATGTTTGTTAACAGGTGAACTTTCTTGTGTTTTTTGCACATCTCCCATGAAAACAAAAAGAAATCTGGTTAATAGGTCTGAACCATTAATCTAAAGGGAGCTCCTTTATGGAGACAATATGAGCTCCCTCGTGGAGACCTTATGAGCTCCTTTGTGGAGACAATATGAGCTCCCTCGTGGAGACGATATGAGCTCCCTCGAGGAGACTTGGTATGCATTTAATATTCTTGTTTATATCTCTTTAAGATCTATAATGTTTGTTTTATGTTATAAGTGCTGTCTGGGGCAAATTATTTGTATAGGGCCCCATTTCTCTCTCTCTCTCTTCTTTCGATCTTTAAAATAACAACAACAACATTAATCTAAAACAATGTTCATTAGATTAAATGAGGTACTTGCATATGGCAAAATATGGGAATCGACACCCGTTCCTTTTGTTATTTCTGGAGGCAAACGAATTATACAACTGAGCAAAATCACTGCCAATATGAAGAGGGTAAATGTGTTGCAATTCCTACGACTGAAACTCGTACAAGACTGTTAACGAACTCGTTTGTTATCTAGATCTTTGGGTAACTCATGCGGAGCTCGACGTGCCAGTGAGTCGTATCGCGCTCGGCATGGTGCACTCGTTCACGCCTACGTCCATGGCCCTACAGACTGTGTTGCATCAAGGAGGTGGGAAGAGCACCTCCCTGGTTGCATGCAGCTGGTTGCCATCTGGTTGTGTGGCTACTATAGTAGTTCAACATCCGAAGCATGCATTACGGTCGATCAACATTGCTCTACATGCATTGGCGTGCGAGAGAAGTACGCGAGCGCTGCTAGCACTGTTCAGCCGTATGCTCTCGTCACGAGGCGGGCGTGCGTGTGTAGCCTATAACCTAGTTGGGGATGCAGCTGGTCTGATGCTACGAGACTACGAACAGTGGATGCGCGCGAATACACCGCCTATGATCCAGTTGTTTGTCGTTGTTTTCTTCTTTTTTTTTTGAATGGGTGGCAGTCTTCTTACACGGAAAAAACAAACAAACAAACAAACCTGCCACCGATCGTGGCGCCTAGCGGACGTAGCCTTTTGTCAAGGCCCTCTCGCTGTATGGTGAAGAGAGCCCAGCTGAGTGGGGTTGCGCGAGGGCCTTTTGAGATCTGCTTCGCATCCTTTTGTTAGCCCTTTGAATTACCGACTTTTGCTCCCCGATTTCGGGAGCAAAAGTCGGGGTCCAATCAGCGTGTCTGTCTGCTCGAACCCGATTTGAATAGAGCGAATGCACGCAGCTGCCGCAGACCTCACAGAACTCTACACACAGAGTGTGTAGAGTTCCGTGGCAGACCTACTCGGGTGGTCAGTGATGCATGCGAACAGGCATGACCACCAAGGCTGAGGATGCGGGGAGCGCGCCATTCCATTGGTTGACCGGAAGCCATTAAAATGAGTATTCAGAAGAATTCACGTGTCATGAATAATAATGTGTGAAGCAGATCTCAAAAGGCCCTCGCGCTGGCGCGCTCGGCTGGGCTCGCTTCGCTTGCCCATTACAGCGAGAGGGCCTTGACAAAAGGCTAAGCGGACGCGGTAGATGCGTCCACTGTTCGTAGTCTCGCCGCATCAGATGTATCGCTTGGCAAAGACAATTATCTCGCTGCATCATACGTTTAGCTTAACAGCAAATTACAAAGACAATAACTGCATTCTCCGCCTAGATTATAGGCTATGCAATAATCCATCATGCTGAAATCAATATCACCACATTTCTTTTTGTTTGTTTTTTGTTCCTACATTTTTTTCTTGGGAGAATTTCAGGGGGGATATTTGTACAGGCCATCCCCCCCTCCTTCAAAAGTGTGGGGGGGGGGGATATATCCCCCATCCCCCCCCCCGGGATTTACGCCCATGAGGTCACATGTAGAGCATGTGATCAGTTGATTTTCCCCTGATTTTTGTTCTTTTTATATCCTTGTATTTGTAGTGTATCCTGCCATTGATCTGATTCATAGTCTGTATGTTTAGAAACCCCCTTATGAATGAAATTTTTTCTTGTGCCAGGCTTTTCAGCTTGACCCATCAACATCCGTATACAGTATACAACTAAACAGGGCGTTTTATCAAGCATTGTACTGACGAATCAGTGACGAATTAGAACCTGAAAGAATCGAGTAATTAAATCAATTGTAATTAATTCATTTTGCGCACTGTAGTTTAAGTGTCATGAGAGAACAATCAAGATGAAGTACAATGAATTGTTTGTCGTATTTTTCTTTAGCCTATCCGTGATCATATGCTTTTATACATTTTATTTCTATATACGACGTATCACTTATATATATGTATGTATATATATATATATATATATATATATACAGACATATATACAATATCTGTTTCTATGCATATATCACATGATATGTATAAACATTTGTATATATACATATCATTATCTAGTATGTATGCGCCTCGAGAAATCTATAGAGTGGGTTTGGCGCAATATAAGTCATATTATGTTGTTATCATTATCATTATTGCCATCATCTATGTATTTCGTTTCTATCATATTTGCTTATATGTTCAGAGTATGTGCTTGAATAATGTTTGACGTCAAAGAAGTTCCAACCGACTCTAAATTAATCGGATAATAGCGGAACTGCCTGCTGATAGCATTATAGATGAAGCTATCTGTGTTCTACCAATGCTTACACTGGGCAATGACTTTTTTTTTTTTATCTGTCCTTTGAAGATCGGCTGCTTTACGAAGATTCAGACTGCGATCAACAGCTTGGACATCATCTTACTTTGTGTTGGAGCTGCTATTGCCTTGCTGGAGGTGAGAGCATAATCTTTGATTTGCTTTGCTTTGCTTTGTTTTGTTTTGATTTGTTATCATTTGTTTTTTTTTTATAGTATCGTGATATCTAGACATATATATATATTTTTTTTTCAACCTATAGTCTGTTCTTCGGAATACATTATACAAGATTATGTAGTTTGTGAGCATACGGGATAGTTGCCACATGCGAAAATTCATTCAGAGAGTACTCGGTTTATGATATTTAATTGGTCAGTTTTCAGGAGCAATTAAATGCCTGTGAAGCAGCAAATCTCTCGATATGTATATGTATATAATATATATATGTATACATATATATATATATATATATATATATGTATATGCATATGCATATAGTGTATAATTCATGAATATATATATATATATATATATATATATATATATATATATGTAAATATTTATCATGGGACCTGCGGCTGTACAAGCTTGCATTTACGCAGGCCCAATCATATTTTTCGCATCATGACCACAGTTCAACTCGCATGTATACAGGCCTTGTGTTTATACCAAGACAAACTTGTGTACATTCCGGTGAAGTTTCATGTAATTTATGTTTTGTATAATTTTCGTATTTATATACTTTATTGTGGTTTGTGAGAAATACGAAAATAAATTGAATTGTAATGAAATGAAATATACAGGCCTATAAAGAAACGATGTGTTATTTTTTTTTCTTTTAAAATTCAACTGGCATCGGATGACACTCATTAAGTTCATTCATGCTGTTGGTTGTGCACTGCCATGATGAATCCATGTTATGAATAGAACTTACTTTTCATATCAAATGGTGAATGCCTCTTATCCTCCACCATTTTAGGCTGTGTACCCCTCAAATGATTTATGCATTAGCCCGCATGCACTTACATTTCATCGGGGCTCAAGGTGGAAGACGTATGATGGAACTTCACTTGGGCCACAAAAATATTTGTCTTTCTTGCAATCTTGTGTCTAGTACTAGAAGTACATTCGAGATAACGCACTTTTCGCGTGAATTTTTGCTCTTTTATCGACCTCAGTTACTTGGAATACTAATGTCAGGGTACCTTGCTTGCCGCGGTAAGGAGGTTGAAGAAAATCAAGTAATGCCTATGCGTAAGTGAACAACTCGATCATTTTTTTTTCAAATAAAAGAAAAGGTCAAAGGTGTAGCATGTTAAGTTTCCTTCGCACAGTCATGACAGTATTCGTTTGTGTGTGTGTGTGTGTGTGTGTGTGCGTGCATGTGTGTGTGTGTGTTTTTGTGAGTGTGTGTAACGGTTCCTTTTTTTATTTCGATTTTATGTGCATCCTTTTGACATTATCACAACACTCAACATCAATAACATATGCAGTTATCGTTTTGAATGACTTTCCTATCATGCCGTTTTTGTTATCATCTTATATGCTAGTGTGGTAGTTATTAGTGGTAAACGTTCCAGCAAAATCATGGACGTGATTCCAGTAGTAATGTTATAGTTCCAACGTCATCGTTACTACCCTTCTCTTTGCTGTCATGATTGTAAAAATCAAAGTCATTAACGTTGTTATTAATCAGCATACTAGTAATGGTATTGAGCATCATCTTATTTTAATTCATTGTGATCATAATTTTTAGTTTCACTCTCTCAGTATACCATTATTGTGCAATTGAACTGAACTTCCCTAGTCACGATAATACCAAAACTGCGCCGAAGCGTGAGGAATGGGTATAAACCGAAAAATAATGTGCAGTAATTAAACGTTCGTCGGAGAATATTTTTTTTTTTTTTTTTTTAGAAAACTCATCGTTGTTGCTCGTATTGGTGAGTGAAAATAACCACGCCTTTTTACGATGGCAGATTTCGAGACAAGCATAATGTTTCCCTTAACAGTTTCCCTAAAATCTGAACTTACGTGATGATTTTGGTTTGGCAAATATGTGTGTAAAACCTTTTGATCACGGTTAATGCTTCAATGCATATTTGAAGGTGTCACGCTCGATTTTCCCTTTGTTTTTTCATTATTTACAGAACCACGAGCTCAGTACAACGGGGGCTACCGCTAATAGTCAATCTGACTTGTCATCTGAAGGAGAAAAAAAAAGCACCCTTGAAACAAAATGAAACGACCATTACCCATTCCACTCCCATGAAAAAGGCATGGGGCAAAGAGAGCTAACCTTGACGGACAATGCAAGCGGAGTGCTGCGCATTCGGCCGACGACTGTCCGCCATAATATTGTTAATAGAATACTTTATGTGTATACGTGTGTGTTCGCTGCCCTTGTAAATACAATCATCAATATATCTTTGTCGGGATAGAAGTACTGATACCAAGTTGACCTTTGGGTCAAAAATGCAAGAGGACGGCAAAAGCATTATTTCGACAACTTAACGGAGAAATCTTGTAATAAAAGTAAAAGTTGGCTTGCGTGGAAAATCGAAATACGATAACCCAAAAGGAAATATCATATTAATCAGTATCGCATTGTGTCCAATGAAGAGTCGTGAAGGATAGCATAAATCCCCCAGAACAGACTGACTAAGTATTGACCACCCAAAGTTTGGTTTTAACAATGTCAACTGCTCCCTGAAATTACGTTCAGTGGCTTATTCACCGGCAATATCAACGCCAATAGCAGTTGATTCGTCAACCGACCTGTCACGAGTAGCTATATACATTCTACCTTATATTCAGTAATGTTATCACCCTTGCATTGTGTTACTTTTGTTTCTTCGAAGGTGTAAAAGATTTAGATTATATCTAAATTATATTATGAATTATTGAGAATTTTCCTTGTAAAATGGGGAAAAAATGGTGAGTTCATTACTAATGTAGACAGCGGATCTTAAATGTACTTTCACAATTATGATGAAATAGCCTGTTTTTTTTTTTTTTATTGACACAATTGTCAACGGCTGAAAAACGAAAGTTGAATGTATAAAATGTGCGATTTTGTCAAGAGGCTGAAACACAGGACGAGCGCTCATTTATTTCTTTGTTCAAAACAGTGTAGGTTAAATCATTTTGAAATAAGCGCAGTACTTAATGCCCCCACGTGATATATTTTGGAACCATGTGACATTGGGATGGACGTTGTGCTTATAATTTATTGTCCTGTTTAGTCCACAAGCGCTTGAAATTTTAGTTTTGCTTAGACTCGATAAAAATAATTAAAAAATAATAAAATAAAATAAAAATAATAAAATAAAAATAACTGGTAGTTCTTTGAAATACAATGGGACTTGTTTTCAAGGCAGAGAAGCTCTGGAAAGTAGGATCAATAGCAAGAATTAGACTCACAGGAACGTCTGTTCTTGAAGTAAGTATCTGTCGTTTCATTGTTGCTGTTTTTTTTAACGGATGCGAGTGTGACTTGCAATTGTTATGAATATTTTGAATATTGCCGTGGTTTTGTTTGATCTTATAGGCGTAATTTCAGTTGTTTTCAATAGATGTTTATAAGTTGTGCATTGAGTGATTTGATTGCAACACATAAAACTCTATAGATTGTGTATCTGAATTAAATGTGTTCGTTTGCTGTACAATACATTAACACCATTTAATCCATATAGTGCACCATTAACGCGCTTTATGATAAGTAACGAAATGTTTGAGCGATGAGATCTACCACCTAGTAAAAAAAGGAAGAAATTCCGAATTAGACAAAGACTCCATTTCTGTCTTTCCTTTATTTTCCTTTTTTTTAAAGTCCCACCTGAACTTACAGCGAAACAACTAAAATGTGTAGCCAAGCGCAATTACCCTCAGTTGTTCCATATACGGCCCAGTTACTAAATGAGTCATTTTAGCAACTGAATATTAATTAACAACCTTTGTTATATGAGATGACACAAGTGTATTCAGTGACTGAAAACTCGCAGACAATTGGTTGTGCTCTGCCGTTTGGTCACGCTACGTCCCTAATAGCGTTGTACTTTGATTTAGCAAATCATTGCACTAAAATTCCATTCCAACTCCACTTTTATTTCATTCTATCGATTCATAGCATTGCACGGACGAAGAAGAAATTGGGCATGCATGCAGAGTTTATTGTATATATGGCTAAACCATTCTATTCTAAATACTGTAAAATTAGATTATTACATTTGTCTCATACCACAAGGTGGTGAAGAATATTGATAATGTATAGTGAATGTGCTGTGGCAAAAAAAAAAAGAAGAAAGCGAGATAAGTATGTAAATACTTTGCAATGATATTGACAATAATGCAGCTGATGTTTTTTGTCTGATTTAAAGTATAACAAAATAATCCTGTAAAAATAGAATACCTGAATATAAAACGACCCAAGTCCATTAAAGAAAAGTTAGAAAAAATAGAAATCATTAAATAATTTCCCAATGTTTTTAGTCTAGTAAGTTAGTGAAATGTTAG
Source organism: Diadema setosum (assembly GCA_033980235.1). Lineage (NCBI taxonomy): Eukaryota > Metazoa > Echinodermata > Echinoidea > Diadematoida > Diadematidae > Diadema > Diadema setosum. Next base: position 19,780,891 of record CM067080.1, read on the forward strand.
CTATACAAATATGAATGTGGAACATTCATTTTACTTATTACCAATCTTTGAATGACTTCGTAAAGGGTCTTCAAAGACGATTACATAATTTGGATTTGGGTCGTTTTTATATTCAGGAATTCAATTATATACATTTTCTACTGTCACAGCATATATATAACTTGCCATTAACATAAGGTCTGTCCTTATTTGTAATTAACTTTTTTCACGTGTCAAACTGTGACAATACATTAAAAGTTCCATGGCCTGGTCTTTGCTTGCGAAAATCTTTACACACGCTTATACGTGTCTGTCTGTGTCCTTTGCACATTGCGTTTGTGTTGAATGATTTGCAAGCATTCAATCACACTTTTTTTTCAAGAGAATAAAAAAACAAAGAATACAATGCAACAACAAAAAACACTTCATCACAATGCACTATCATTCCGGGTGATGTATGTACGAAATTATTCTTATTTTTTAACTTTTGTTTTACCTGTACACTAAAGAATGTTTTCACGGTGTAGCAAACAAGGAACAAACACAGTTAAGCCAGAAGTAAACAAATGAAAGAATATTGCTGAGAGCTTAATGACGCATTTCATTCTACTAATAACATCTTAGTGTCCATATGATATTGAGACCACTTTAATCGTGTTAATCAGGATTTTATGCAGGTCTATGCACTGGCCTTAAAGTTTGACCTGAGAAAATTGTGTGTAGCATAGAGAATACTTCTGAAATTCCTGCCCATACCCCTTCGTTGACATTGCCAGATAAAATCAAGACTACATTCTGATTCTAATTTCAATAGAAGTATTCGCTGCCGCTCCCGAAATTTGTATTCATTTTGATTTAGTAATCACAATTTGAAATGCATTGCAGATTGGAAATCCAGACCGTATAATCGCCTGTGCCATAATTTTGCTCTGGAAAAATTTATTGATCCTCTTGTGAGATGAAAACATGGTCCTTTTACTCGGGGTAACCTCGTCACTGTTAGCAGTGCTCCCCTATAAGAGGAAGTATCAGCACATAACAAGACAGTGAATGTAAATAAGAATCGTTGGCATAATAGTTACGTAGACAGGTTTCTTAAAATAGTGCCGGTATAGGAATAAATACATATCACGCCATATCACATGAATAGACAACCACGAACCAAAAAAAAAAAAAAAAAAAAAAAAAAGGGTCCTAAAAAATGTTAGCCTTTCATTCACTTTAAAACTGCATTCTAAGCATATTAGTATAATCACCCAAGAAAGCAATTTGATTATCTAGTTCGATGAACATTTTAGTTATCGCCTTGATTGGAATTGTAGATATCTTCTATACATTTACATGTACCAGTGTCCTTACTTTTGTCTAATCGAGAAACTATATTCACTATGCTTGCCTAAACTCCAATAGGAATAAATACAAATGTATACACTTTATCATACATCTTAAGGTGTTGAATGTCTTAGCCTTTCCCATTTGATTCACCAGTGATTAAAAATAAATAGAATAAGAAGAAAAATAATCAAACCTTGACAATGTATAGGAAGAAATACTGAAGACGTGCTACAGCAAAAGTTATGCTGTAAACTTTTTTTTTCTCTTTGGGTAAAGAGTGAATGATGCATTTGGAACGACATATTTTGCAGTTCCCGTCTGTTATTCTGAAGGTTCGTTGATGTGAAAATGAAATAAGGTTCGTTTATGCGCATCTTTTTTTTTATATATCAGTGAACCTCAGAATACAAACATTACTTTATTATCAGAAATTTAGGACTTAACGAACCTTCGGAATAACGCTACAAATGTTTGGGTTTACGTAACCGTTTTTATTTCCGGATAAAGACACATGAAGGTATAGGGAATTTGCGTATTTCGGAATAATGAACCTTCAAAATAACGAGCCTTATTTCATTTTAAGATTAACGAACCTCACCCTTTGCTGCTAACAGTTGCTAGAACACCTTGTTTATATAAAGGCCGACAACGAGTAAGGAACAGCAGTGGCCGAATCGAGGTTATCTCAAATTGAATGTTCAAGTGGTCTGGCTTGTCGGTGCAACTGTAGCAGACGTGGCGATGGGTGCCCTGAAGCGGCCTCGGAAGATGTTCCTGATCGCGCCCCGGAAGTGGGGGTGCTTCGTGCCGTAGATGAGAGGGTTGACGCAGCTGTTGAACAGCAGGAACGCCTGGCCGAGCGGCACGCCGGCCGCGACGCCGGGATTGGAGAGCACAACAGTGCCATACGGGATGACGCAGACGAGAAAAGCAAGCACTACGTAGAACATGTTCTTCGTGATGCGGTTCTCAAGTTTGCTAGTCTCCGAACGGTTCTTGTTCGTCCCACCAGTGGCGTTTTTCTGCTGAAAGATAGAATTAGGGAGAAAGATGCACAAACATGAAAGAAAGAGAGAGAAAGAGAGAGAGAGAGAGAGAGAGAGAGGGGAAAAAAAAACACACCCACAAATTCAAGCAACTCTGCCAAGTAAAATGTGATGAGTTTCAGGTGTTATACAGCAGGGCTCAACATCAGCAGAGGCAAGGTGCGTGTTAAAATATTACCCACACCATGCATTTCAGCGTTTCGGTGTTCTCTTGTTCTTGATAATGACTGCCAAAGAAAAATTTGTTCCAGATTAGTTTCAGATACTGTTATGTATAAACTATACGTATACAAATAAACATACATCCCGAGACCCGCTCGGGGTACCAAAGTCAAAGGCGTCAAATCTGATTTTTGTTTGGTGGCCTAAAATTTGAAGAAAATATAAACAAAATCATTTGATAAAGCATCAAAGTAACGCAGTAAGCATCGATATTTATATTTTTGAGCAGGACCGACAGAGTGCTTCAAATATCGCATTCAAAGAGAAAACACTTAAGGATACAATACTTTACTATAAAAAACAAAACAAAATAATCGTAAAAAACATGTTTATTACGTTTAAATTGTCAGGCACGATGAAGTGATTCAAATGCACTAAGTGTAGTAGCATTCAATATCGAAATGAAGTATAAACGTAGGTTTTGCATGACGTCCCATCGGTTCCAGGCAAGCCTACACAGCCTGCCATAGGAGGGCCAATATAAAGGGTTCACACCTGTAAATAAAATGGACTGTCCCAGACCCCTTCACAAAATCGTGCCAAAGATACCAAAATAAATGAAGAAAAAATTACTCAAAAATCAATCATGCAGTTTGGCTAAAAACTTAATAGCTGCAGATATTGAGTATGAATTCTTCTACAAACTGCAAACATTTTGGTTTGAAGATGAAAGCTTTTCTCATGGAACTTGAAGGGACTATATTTCATTGGGTGCATGTACAGAAAATAGGTGACTTTTTGAGTGAAAAGAACTCGTAGTCTAGCTTTTCGGACCCTTGAACAGAGTTTGAGCTGAAGAAATCGCCTTGGGAATTTGATGAATGAAAGGATTATATCTCACTTGTCCAGGTTAGTGAAGATGAATAACCTAATTTCTCCCAGCTATTTTAGAGAATTTTTTGAAATTTGAATTTTAACACACGTCTCTATGGGGAATTATTTACCCGTGTTGTCCCTATAAATGCCTTCTGTTATCTGGCGCCCTCTGCCACTGTATATTTTGCAGCCTGGTTGTTGCTGTTTAGACACAAATCCAAGTATACTCGCATGTCGCTTGATTTTTAATTCAGATAGTATTTCACATTCAGAAACTGACTTAATCTTATTCTAGCATATAACTACTCTATATGCACACATACACATGGGATACATTCCTGGAAATTATATTATCCCTCCCCCCTTTTGAACGTCACTGGGGCATCATTTTCGAAACACTTTACGCTTGTCTTTCAGAAAGTTTTTAATTGGATGTCATTTAATTTGTAATTTTATGCTATTTATTCACCCAGGGCTATGCCGTAATTTCAGCTCGTTCAGTCACCAAAACAAAACAAAGCAAAACAAAAGAAAACAAATTACCAAAACAAAACAAAACAAAACAAAACAAAATAAAATAAAACAAAACAAAACAAAACAAACACAAAGGTAGAATCATTTTCATCAGCCAGGAATGATGATTTATCTACAGCCAAACAAAGTTTTAATGAGTACTTTTCTATAGATAACAATAATTTGTCACAGAGAAATGTGTCCTTCGGCACCCATTAGCTGATTATCATTTCCAAATTAAAATACTTCTGTAGGTTGCATCGTTTCATATACAATGACTGGCTGAAGAAGTGCACGTGCACTTTAATTAATAGCATATTCATCCTTTCAATAGAAATATTTCCATGTCAACACTTTTTCTACTTTTTTCTTGTCTATTTTAGAAAGAAAACTTAAATTGATATCACAAACACGAATTATTGACTCTTAAAGGGGAAATTCAGTCATGGTAAGTTTTGAGGGGATGACATGCTCACTTTTCCATTTGCATATTCATATTGACTGTTCAAGAACTGTTTCCATCCAAAATATCAAAACTTCAAAAAGTCATAACTTCCTTATTTTTCATCCGATTTCGATCAAAATTATACCGTTGGACTCGTAATATCTTTCTTATTAGAGTAACTTATGTTTGGACTGGATTTCTCCTTTAAAACACAAACTCTATCATACATTTAACCACTGTGCCCTCTTCTGCAATGAAATTTAATCGCAAAGCATCAGGAAAGTGGGGCTCAAGAGCATGTCTCGTGTTTCAAAACTTGCCGTCTACCACACGTCGTGTAAAAAATGCTTTCTCAATTACCTCTCATTGACATGCGTCTGAAATGGGGTTCAGTCATTTTGGTTTCAAGTTGAGGAATATTTAATATCACCGTAGGTCCCTGACAACCCGATTTGATATTTACCGCCATTTATCAAGCTTTACCGCCAAGTGATAAACATGCGCTTTAAAAAAATGCTGCTAATGATTGTAGAACATCACTAGACAATGAGTGTGACATTGACTGCAGTGCAAAACATGAGGGGAAATGTTGCTAGAATGAGGGGAAAGTGTTGCGTACCAGTGGGAATGCAGAACGTAATTACAACTGTACTTGGTGGGGATAGAAACTTTAGGTGTCTTTGCTTCCAATGTTTCGGAGGAACCTAATTATTGTGGTAATCGCACGTTGCACTCTGCGTAGGAAGGTCCCAAATCGAATTTGAAAAGAAAAGAAAGGAAAAGAAAAGAAAAGAAAAGAAAAGAAAAGAAAAGAAAAGAAAAGAAAAGAAAAGAAAAGAATAGAAAAGAAAAGAAAAGAAAAGAAAAGAAATGAAAAGAAAAGAAAAGAAAATAAAATAAAAGAAAAGAAAAGAAAAGAAAAGAATAGAAACGAAAAGAGAAAAACAAAAGAAAAAATAAGGAAGAAAAGAAAAGAAAAAAAGTCCTTAATTTTCGGTCCATTAAGGGTCAGAGCAGGATCATTAAGTAGCTTCGCTTCCTCTTCCTTACAACCAGGATTCGATGCCATGAGAATTCATTTTTTTTTTAGCAAAATGACGCGCTGACTATGGCTGACTTGCTTTCCCCGAATTTGTTTCTCGAATTGGATATGACATTTAGATTGTTCAATTCATTTATTTTCTTTTAGTTTATATAAGAATACGAGGCAAAAGTATGAAAGCCGTGGAATCATGAGAAGCACAAATTATAGGCTAAGTGAAAAATGAAGAGTGAGCAACGGATACTTCTTGTCAAACGAATGAATGAATGAATTGAAATAAAAAACAAGTAGGGATATACATGAGCCAGCTCACCCTTCACCACAGCACCAACACCCCCCCCCCCCACTTGAGTAGTTGATTTCAGTGTTGAATTTTGTTGTCCTGAAAAGTCACTGTGATGTTATATACAGCACTTCCTTCTCGAGGAAAGATCAGATCGATTAATGGAATTTTTCTCGTATCCGCTATCACAAATCACATCAATAAGCAAAGATCATCCCTCACAAAATGAAGGCGCGTTCGGTGCGTGGCTGTGTTTAATGTTTCATAATCACCAAGTTATCAGGGATCTTCAGTGTTTCATTCTCTTCCGTGTCAGATATCCTATAGTTTAATCTTCATGCTGTTACAGACACCGTGGTTATGCTGTCATTGCGCATGAAGGCATGGATGATATTCTCGTTACTCGAGTACTGTAACTGAGATAATTATTTACAAAAAAATTACAAAAAAAAAATTATTTTATGAAGACAGCTCCGTCCATATCTCCATCTCTGTAGTTGAATATTTAACTTTATTGCAGTATTCAGGGTCCTTTTAATACCCCTAAAAGGGTTGAACTTGTAATTTTTGCAGTAGCACGGAGGCATTATCACAAATCACAATGGCATTGATGTATATTAATATTGGTCCCTTTATGGAGCAGAGGGCAGGGGGATTTAATGGGTCTGATTGTATCCAGTGCAGAACACAATGGGAGGAAAACCAACCAATTGGCTTTGGGACGTGGGGACAGTGCACTCTATGAATTGGTGGATTTAGGGGTGTTAATGTAGTCTTTACGTTTCATCGGCTGGCGTAATCTCGTTCATGGGAACCCAATTGAATCCCGAAATAATTCACTCACTACCCACTTTCTGAATCTACCCGGGACTCATTCATTACAGCTCCAAATAACATGCGCGTTTTGCAATAATTGTCGTTTCCATGACAACAGCTGGAAAACAACATACGGATGGCCACGATCGTAATCATATTACTGTGGCAGTTTCCAGTGTGCCTTAGGACAGTTACAAATATCGTGTTAAACCTGTACAAGGGAAACTATCACTACTGAATGAAACCCCAGCGCCTGCATGGTAATGAAACAAAACTAAATACAATTTCCTCAGCTCTTCCACTTCTGACAACACAGTAAAGCTTCGGTTAACTTCATTTAGGCCTATTAAGTTTAAAAATGGAATCGAACACGACTGATTTACACTGACCGAAGTTGCATTAGCTGTGCTCGATGAAGTGCCCGCTGCGTTCCCATCCCCTCCCGTCCCCTGTTCTTTTCTATCTGCTGGAGCGTCTTTTGCCGCCGAGGTCGAGCCCGTGGCGGCTCCGCCCTTGGCTTGCGGCCTCGATGCCCCCCACGACTTCTGCTGCTTTGCATGGTTCCTGATGCACACGAAAATGCGGAGGTACACCATGAGCACGATGCCCAGGGGTAGGCAGGTGAGAAAGGTTGCTGCCAGATAGGAGTGTGTCAGGTTCACGGTACCGTCATCGTTGTCTTCGAGATCGCTGCACATATGAGGACCGTCATCGTAGCCCAGTCTTGTCGCGCCGACTGCGAAAGGGACGATGATGACGCTGAACGGTATCATCCAGGTCAGGATGAGTATGAGTGCGGTGTTGACGCGGCTGAACACCTTGACGGCCAATATTACATGGAGGGTATGAAGAAGGAGTGTTATTGTATATACTCACATCACACTTCCTCCCACACACGCGCACGCACACATACACATACACAACCAAACCAATGTTTCCTTTTCACATTTCTCCTTTAAAAAAAGAAGAAGAAATATATGCACAAATGTAAAGTTTTTAGTTTTGCAATGTATAAACAAGTAACGTTTTTGTCCTGTATTTCATTTCTCTAACTTACATATTTATGTTATGATTAATATCATATGCAATTCATAATTAGTGCTCTTCATTACAAGTAGCAATAACCCTAATTAAAAGAACTTGGTTATTCCCAAATTGCCTTCTACTTCCTGTTTGGTTGTATTTCATAGTAATTGGAATTCGAAAACTGAAACAGAAATAGAGGCAAAAGGAAAGGAGATAACAGAGTTCAGAGGAGTCTGTAAAGAGATAGCGTATCGTCTGGCAGAATTGATATCTTGACGGTAGAAGGTGCAAAATCCTTCCCGTCATTCTATTTCTACTGAACAAAAGCAAAAACGTGTTTCTTCCTCTCTCCTTTCCATACGTGTAAACTGACTCTGCCTTTAAGGGCAGCAAACAATCAGGCATTGCTTAAGGTCTACTCTTGCTATTTGCTCAATACTGCTTGCTTTATTTGGCGCTGTCTGTAAAATCTATATCGGCACTTAACGTTCTAAACAATATTCAAACATAGCATGCAAAATTCATATGTTTTGCCCATTGGAGTTTAGAGCAACTGAAGAAACCAATGATTGACATGCTGAAATGAAAATAATATATAATACTTTCACCTTTCAGGACCATGGACCACCCCAAAATGCCATCAATGCAGTGTACAAGCAAGTAATGACCAGCTATAGATAATCTAACACGAATCATATTTCTGCACGTGATTTATTACATATTTTTTTTTTTTGTTTGTCGTTAAGTTTTGGAAGCAATAATAATTATCACCTTATAAAGAAAGGACATGTCGTTAAATCGGCACCAGCTAAGAAAAGTGATAAGTCTTCTGGTCACGTGGAGTAGTCACGAAACAATAATAGCCACTTAAAGGACGACAACCAGTTATGTAAAAACAAAACAAACATTACAACAGATTGACAAATTGCCCTACATCGACGTAAATAAGCACTGAATTGATCAGTGTTTTAGTAGTAGCCATGATACTGCAATTTGTCAATCTGTTGCAATGAAAACATCTCGACGGAAGAATTTCATGAATTTGAAAAACAAACACTAGTTTGAAAACAATCGTTGGTGTGAAGACGATCACCAAAAGTGCAAGCGACAGGTGTGAATTCAACCACCTGTGAGAATAAGGGGATTGCTTTCACATCAGCGGTTGTTTCCTCATTTGAAGGCTCCACAACTCACCTTCCTATACGTGGCTGAGGAAGTCGTGATGAGGATCATTCTGTTGAATCCGATGGTGGCTAGATGCCACACGCTACTTCCGCTGCACGTGAAACGGATGACGGCAACAAGCACGCAGGACGCTGGCGAGAACGGCCAACCGTCCCTAACGAGCAGGCCGACGATGATCCAGGGTATGGTGAGGCACATGAGCACGTCGCCCACGGCAAGGCTCGCGATGTACACGTTGGTGGTCGTCCGCAGTTTGGGAAATATTATCACCGCCAGAACGACAATGGAGTTGCCGATGAAGCCGGAGACGGACACGAAGCCGAGGAAACTGCTGAAAATGATTTTGGGGACGATGTTCTTGACGTCATCCTCGACTTCGTCCGCGGCTTGCGTGGTGTTGATCAGTGACATCTGCGTTTGTTCCGTTTCTGTGACAGACGGATATAAACTGCTCAGAGAAGTATAGGATACCCTGTATGCAGTTGACATTTGTGATATCGTATGATGGTATTATGCCTGTTTCCAGAAGACGCAAACTCTTTGTTGATAGCAAATTTGACATGTGTATCATATCATGTACCAATATCATTGCTGCTGCCATGATGTCAACAGCTAAATTTTGTGTTTGACAAGTTTCGTGATGACTACACTGGTTCTTATACCAAAGTAATAGTAGAACCATTATATCTTAAACTAGAAATGCCGCTACGGCGACTGGTGTATGCCTCCGCCATAATGCATGGTTCTCCTAATAGGTCTATAGTACAATGTCTTGACAATGTGTGATGACAGTTTCACACAATTGGCAAAATATTAAACTGACAGGTTTGCCACAAATGTGCTGAATGATCACTTTCCTAGAACTAGGTTCAATTGGATGAATGATTAAAACGTCAGAGTGCAGGTATTTGGGGGAACTGATGATTTTTACTTGACTTTTGACCCTTTTATAAGTTTATGCATTGAGTAATTTTCAAAGTATTGAGAAAAAGTATAATTTCACTATCAAATGGTAAAATAGTATTATATAAACCTGACCTTTGACCTTTGACCTCACAGTTCCAAAGAGAATCACTGTTACGCAGAACATGCATAAATATGTAAGTTTCATGATAATATCTTGAGTTACTTTTGAGATATGGAGGAAGAAGTGCAATTTAGCACTTTCACTTGACCTTTGACCTTTTGACCTTTGACATTTGGCAAGAAACTTCCTACAGAATATATATTGGGTTATACATGCATACATCAAGTAAAAAAAAAATCCTTCAGGCATTGCATAAATATAAGGAAAGTAGTGATATTTTGAGGAGTTGACCTTGACCTTTGACCCATGACCCCCAACTTCCCTAGATAATCACTGCACATCGGTACATGCATATATATACTAAGTTCCATGAAGATACCTTGAACCATTTGCGAGATATGGAGAAAAACATGAAATTTCAACCTTTTTTTTCACAAAATAACCTATGACCTTTGACCTTTGACCCCGTGACCCTAAAATCCAAACAAAGTATCATCCTTCCAGGATATACCCTCATGTCCAGTTTGATGCAAAACCACCTCACGGTTCTTGAGATATCGACAAAAACAAAACGGGACGGACGTACGGACGTACGGACGTACGGACGGACAGACGACCCGAAAACATAATGCCTCCGACCACTTCGTTGGCGGAGGCATAAAAATCCACACAACTATAGCAACTAATTATACATATATTTTTACTGAGCTACTGAGGTAACGTAAAATCATTAAATCATATCAATAAATACTATTAGAATAACATACGAAATACATTAGTAGACAAACTGGTAGGGACAGTAAAAAGAAGCGACAGGAAAAACAAAACAAAACAAAAAGACAAATAACGTGATTAATATGTTTGGACCAAAATAACAATTGATAAAATAAGATTAAAACATTTAAGCTCGTATTTGTTGAAAGAACAAAAAACAAAAAACAAAAACAAAAACCACCCGAATAATGTAAATGAAATTGAATTGCTTTAGTGATAAAAGCACACACAGTAAAACATAGCAGTCAGCAGGCTAAATTGCTGTTTGTATTTTACAATCATTCAAAATTACACTGAATAGCACACTAAAATCTCTGAGGTATAAACATAAAACACTTGATAATATATGGACTTAACCATATGTACAAGCTAAAATTAATTGATATGTGAAAACATTAGATACACAGAAAATAAATGAATCATAAATCTAGCTTCTGACTTCCTTTGATGTTTTACAACAGCAAAAAAAAAAAAAATATATATATATATATATATATATTGTCTTTACATACTTATAATTGCTGTACGATCCGCAAATAATTAATATGCCACATAAGATGTGAATTAAAATCAGAGCTAAAACGGAAAGCAAGCAAACCTGAATTATGAAATTAAGATTTTTAGTTTTAACACATTACACCAAAAGATATTCTTCTCTCTGCAGTTTTATCTTTGTTTCCTTTCTTTTTTTCTTTATCCGTATTTAGTTCCGTATTAGTTCAAAATGGGATCAGGAACATCTAAAACAGTATACACAAGATGATTAATTTCTTAAGCAAAATTGGGATTTTTATAATAAATTATTATCAATGGGTTCTGATAATCTATTGGAAACCAAGAGAAAAAAAAAGAGAATAAAATTATTAGTCAGTAATTCTAAAAAAAAAACAAAACAAAACACACACACACACACACACACCCACACACACAAAAAACAACTGCCCAGAACACACAGATCCCAGAACGATGGGATCACCTTTTTCCGACAATTTATATCAATCTTCCTGCTTGATAATTCTTTGGTAATTTGCTCGACCAGATTTTTTTTTTGGGTATATAAAGATTTAGCTTAGCAATGAAATGCAAAATATGTTATATGCTATATTGACCAAGAACATCAAAATCTGTGCTTTTGTTTGAATTCAATTGTTGAATAACATTTGTACGTTTTTTTTTTCGTAAGTACAGTAAAAGAAAAAAATATCAATTTGTCCCAAGCACCATACTGGGGTCCGTTTCATGAAGCTATCACATAAAAGCTATCACATAAATCTTAGAATGGCAAAAGTCGCTCATAGCTAAGGAGAGACTTTCACGGAGAAGTAAAAACCATTTCACGATGTCTCTCCTAAGCTATGAGAGACTTTAATTATTTCAATCGTCATGTTCGAGGTTAATACTAATTAACATATCATTAGCATATCATTAACGTGTTCTCCCCACATGCGGTGTGCAGTCGCTACATAGATATATCACGTAAGCCCTACGTATACACACAGGGTACGGTATACAGCGCAGAGGTAACTTACAGATCTACGATGGAGGTAAGATCCAAAAGGCCAAGTTCAATTCAATTCAATTCAATATGGTTTATTGTGCAAGTATAAAAACAATAAAAAAAAAATCCAGCAGCTCGAAGGCTGATACGGTTGCTTTACATTAGAATAAAAAAAAATAAAATGACATTGATAGGATAAGCATGCGTGAAATATGTAAAAAAAAAAAAGACATAATACACATCAGACCGGGGAATCAGAAAATGGGATAGGTGAGAGTATTGCACAACAGGTAAAGAGATACAGTATGTGCTTGTATAGAGAATAACAAATATGGCAAGATGGAGACGAGCGGGCAAGGAAGTAAAATGTTAAAGTGGGTGAAAAATTTCAATGCATCTAAGCAAGAGAACTACAAATAAAGATTGTGATATCGACACAACATCAAGCGGAAATACATATTAATTATCATACAAAATCCGTAAATTATTTATTTAAAAAAAGGATAGAAAAGGGAAATGTATTTAAATAGTGGAAAAAAGGAGACGAAATTTTGATATAAAATTAAAAAGGAAAACCTAAAAATTATTGCCGGTTGATATATCAAAATTTCAATACCATTCAAAACGTGAGGATGTGTTTCCCATGGTTAATGAAAGGGGAAAATAACCGATTGAGGTGGCATAGAATATGACAGATGACATCACAAACGCATACAGAATCATACCTTAAAACAACAAAAAAGGAAAATAAACCAACAAATACTTCATATTATATCATATCATACATACGAATGTCTTCCCTTAACCACGTTGACTTTAGAAACATCCAACTAATTGCAGTCCTTCAAAACCTCACTATCTAAACATTGTTATTTATGCAACCATCCCTTTAAATATTTATACATAAAACAACTCAAAATCTGTTGTAATTGCCAGAAGTGTGAGATATGGAATTATATTGATATCCAACAGTATGAGACTCATTCAAATTCACGTAACATTACAGATTGGAGTTAAGCAATGCAGCAAGATGAGGTATAGATGACTGTTTATACCTTTGAGTTCTACAGAAAGGTAAGTTCAAGTGTTCAGCGTTTCTCAGAGGCAAGTTGTAGCGAGAAATAGATCTACGAGTGGGTGGGAGCATGTTGCGGTGCCGCTCAGACTTAAGAAGGGCAGCGCCGAAGCGACATAGTAATTCCTGCCTCCTGTCCTTCAAGGTAGGAATGTCAAAGTGATTCAACTGTTGGCTGTAAGAAGTGGTGTTTGGGTACGTAATACACCGGAGGGAGCGTTTTTGTACCCTTTCGATAGCTTCGCTCTGGGCTGCAGTTATGCTAGATCCCCACACAGGCACCCCGAATTCTAGCAATGGCCTTATGTATATTTTGTAGATGAGGACGAGGTCGGAGACACAGACACCATTCCTTCGCAAGGTGCAGAGTATACAGGCGTCTAGAAGCACGCGAGACCATTTGGCTGACATGGTCATCCCACTTGAGATCGGAACGGATGGTGATACCCAGCAGGGTCAGTGATGACACTTTCTCCAAGGAGACATTTCCGATTATTATTAAGCGGGTGCGGGGCACTCTTGAGGAAGGAGACCTGTATCAGAACTTTACATTAAAATTCTCCGGTTCGGGTGTGACGTCATTGGCTTGACACCACTCGCTGAGCGAATCCACATGTGTCTGCAAGGAGCTCTGTTGTGACTTGTGGAGTACTTCGACCAAACTGAGATCGTCCACATACATCCAACGCAGGTCAGTAGTAAGGGCAGCATCATTTACAAGAACAAGGAATAGGATCAGGCCGAGCTTTGTTCCCTGTGGTACTCCACATGTTATGTCGAGGGGTCCGGAACTCTGCCCTAGGTAGCGTACGGTTTGAGTTTTACCGGTCAAGAAACTGCACACAGTGGGTATGATGGACACATTGGCGCCTAAATGGATGAGTTTTTCAATGACCTTCGTATGGTTGACGAGGTCAAAGGCCTTCTTGAAATCCACGGTACAAATGTTGGCATAATGACCCTGTTTGCCGAGATTTCGATGAATTGTGTCAAGCATGTGAACGAGGTAGTGGTTGATGGAGCTTCCTCTCATATTCCCATATTGTGAAGGATCGATGTTTGGTTTGAGGTCAGCTGTCAACCACTCCGCAATGAAGCTCTCAAACACCCTTGCCAGAACATACGTGACAGATATCGGGCGGAGTTGATCATATGTAGTTGCTCTGGGAGTTTTCGGCACAGCATCACAGAGGCATTCTCCCATCTCCTAGGAAAGTGTCCCTTATCCAAGCACACATTGAATATTGTCGTAAGTGGACCAGATATCTCCAGGGCAAACTCTTTCAGGAGACGCGTAGGTACATCTCTGGGATGTGATGCCTTCGATTAATGAAGATGTTTCATGCGTTTGTACACGTCATACTGCTTGATCTTAGGAGGAGGAGTTGGTGCTGGGAGGTACGACGTGAGAGCCTGAGGGTCTAACGGGGGCAACTGCGTGCAGACGTCTGTGAAGTAGGTGTTCAAATCGTCCGCCATTTCACGAGGTGTCATGTCATTTGCCAGTCGGAGTGATTGGGGCTTATCTCCTATTAGATCCTTAATCTGTCGATGCCATTTACCCGGTGCAGTTGTCTTTAAATGTTCGACTTTACTTTGATAGTGCTTTTTTTTGGTTTGTCGGATGGTGCGCTGGACTTTGTTTCGTAACTGGTGAAACAGAGTAGTGTTGCCACAGTCATGTGCGGAGTTTCGATCTGCTATCATCCGACGGATCGAGTCATTGAACCAAGGTTTATCAGCAGATTTCACCTTGACATTGATTTCCACAAAGCATCGATTATACTCTTGTAATAGTGTACCATGCAGATACTCTACCATGTCGTCAGGGTCAGGAATATGTTGTAGTTCATGCCACTGAATCTGAGTGATCCAACGACCAAATTCCTTTACGGAAGAATCGCGAAATGGTCTCAACGAGCGTGTCTTCGCCCTTTCCGGTTTGATCATGTTGATTGCTCGAACTTTCACAACACGATGGTCACTCGTTGCAATCGGAGAATGAGTATTGAGTTCCGCGTATCGTTCTGCGACATTGGTCAACACTTTGTCTAAAACTGCGTTGTCGCGAGTAGGAACAGGCACTGTTTGACAGAGCCGAGTATTTAGTTCGATAACATCAGTTTTCAGGTCATTGAAATCACCGAGGACAAAAATTGCTGCATCGTCTATAGAATTGATAATGTCGACAGTTTGGATGATGTGCTCAGTGATTGCCTGGTGGTGAGGAGTCCGAGGTGGTGCGTAAACAACACACACATACATTGGCTTAGGCAGATGAACAATGCCCGACGATGTAACTCTGATCCATAATATTTCAAGATGCTGGGGAACAAGTTCAGTGAACACAAGGTTTGAATTGAGTGTATCACTTACATAGATTGCTACACCGCCGCCAGTCTGTCCGTGACGGTCCTTACGATGAAGTGTGAATGCAGACAGGTTGAAGCACGCCGATGGTTTTTCAGGAGAAAACCATGTCTCTGTTACTGCGATTACTTGGACGTCGTTCTGCAGAGTTGATATCGTTGCTTCAAAATCATCAAATTTAATACACAGTGATCTAGCATTCAGGAGCAAAAGCGAAGGCCAGGCACTCCGTGTGACATTCGGTCTGTATGAGGACTCGACGTCAATGTAGCGTAAAGTCCTTGTTCTTTTAGTTTGTGATGGTCCTCCTTGTCCTTGCGGGCGTTCTTGCTGGACAACTGAAATCCGGCGCCGCGTTTTTCTACCTGCTCGACGCCCTCTTTGACGAGATATACCAAGACTGCGTATGCTGTTGAATACATCTTGGGGTATCCGGGCGTTGCTGGCAGAGACCTTGTTACGTAACTCCAAAAGTTCCGAACTTGAATAACGAAACGTCTCATTGAACGGAGCCCTTCCCATGCAGAGTCACGGGTATTGTAGAGTTGGAATGCGGGAACGAATATTTGTCCGAGGCTTTGATCATGGTCATGCCAATTGTCGACATTACAAAGGCAGCAAGGGTCAATAGGACATACAGTCTGAGCTTGGACAGCGAGCTGTAGCAAAGCCCGAGTGAGGTGCACGGACATGTATGCAGAGAATGATGACGAGTCATGGTAATACTCACACAGAATTCCGGTAAACGAAGACACGAGATGATTCACAAAATACATTAGTCCATGAACGCCAAATACATCATTGATACACAATTCAAGTTGAAAGACGAATCCACACGTGAAATTTTAATGCAAACAAGTGCTAAGAAAGTGGAGCATGTTGAAACACGTCTGCAGCTGCTGAACAGTTGCATTCTACACCGCTACTAGTACACATTTCTATCAGTACGTATATTTTAAGCTGTCTGCAATTGAAAAGTAATGCACGTGGATTCATAATATGATATTATTTGAATATGTTTTTGTTCGAACCTTTTACAATTCTCCAAGGGCTAGCTAGATGTGGATCTAATCTTACCGGTAGTAGCGTTATCACAATAGTCCCATGTAGCCACATCGCCGTTTGTTTGAATGACCAAATAGCCAGCTGAGTTAGGTAGTTTGTTAGCATGGACTATGGTTAGTGATATGTTTGTGGGTCGATTTTTATGATATATTCAGCGTGCAGATATTTCAAGAGAGCAATTGCCCGATTTGTTCATGTATGGGTGAATTGCAGGTACTTTAAGGCCTGAAAAGTGAAGGGATCGAAGAAGCAACCGGAAATTTCATATTAAGAATGGTCTGCATTTTATTATTTTGTTGTTGTTGAAAAGACGTGTCTAGATAATTACACTAGCTGTGTGGATAGTATTCAGAAGTGATACAAATTTTTCGTTTTGTGTCAAATCGACAGGAAAGATCTGTTTGTTTGTTTGTTTTTTCAGTCTAGAAAATCTAGGTTATTTTGTCCCACAGAATTATGGGCCTAGCCTAGGCCTAATGTTTTTAGGCCCTAACGTGAACTTTAGCGTTAGCATGTCACAGAGAACCGGCTGTAACTTTACCTGTGTCGTTGTTACGTTTACAAGTCCTAATGTTACTAACCTTACTATAGGTCTACAACCAAAACTTGCAAAGTACTAGGGGTTAGAGGTTATAACTGCGACCAGCCCAAACGCGAAGCACTGTGTACAACTTGCAGGGAGTACCCCGGGGTTAGGGCCGGTAGTATTACATGTATCTAGAGAGTCCGACAGTGGTTAGACTAGATCTAGTACAGTACTAAAGTACTACTACTAGTACTTAGTAGTAATAGTAGTAGTAGTAGTAGTAGTAGTAGTAGTAGTAGTAGGTAGATCCAGGTCTACACAGAATATAAATTGGAAACCATGGTTCAGATCTTGGTTCAGACTTGAAAGCTATCTTCAACAGCACTATAATCGCAATGCATGTGTTGCAGTTGGATAGAGAATGATGTTTACCTTAATGAATCATAGGAATGGTATGGAACCTAGAATTCTACTGCTATACTACCAGATGTCTATAGATCTAACGTTAGAATCCGGTGGTATAGTGATCCCGAGTAGCACCTACTGACCTAGATACTACTTACCCGGTGTATAAGTCAACCAGACTAGACCCTCAGCCTTGGTATTCCTAGATCTAATTAAACACATTATCACTAACATCAGTAGGCCTATCACTCATCAGTAAGGAAGTTAATAGGTCTTCTAAATAGTGCTAGTATCTAGGCAGCTATAGTAGATTCTATAGGTCCATACTCCGATGCTAGTAGCGCTTACACAATTTCTTTTAGCAATTTAATTCATGATGACATGACAACAGTTGATGATAAGAGTCCGACTGTGGCTGCATCTCGGGCTGTAACTGCGACCAACCCGAATGTGAAGCCACAGTACAGCTAGTACTACCAGATCTTAGGTAGATGTAGACCTTGCAACATGGATGCCTATTGACAAGATCTAGAACCTCAAGAAGTCTTAATACCCCAAATTATAGGCTTACACATGTTGAATTGAGACAACTCAAATACCAGAAGTGTGTCTTTTAATCACCCCCCCCAAAAAAAATATAAGGTCCTTTATATATTTAAGCTGCAAAAACATGTGAACTGATTTCAAATTTCATACTGATTCTAGACATTGTGTGTAAAATCTTGTATAATCAAACAACAGTTTGAAAACACTCTTTCTATTTTGTATTCACATTATTTATTATAGTGTTAGATATGAAACATCAGTCAGACTGCTACAATCAGACTTCTGCATCTCACAAAGCCCAGAGACAGTTGCTGAACTTCACTGAACACAGAACCAAACTGCTGAACGTCCATCTTCTCCACAGCTAGACTGCTACTGAACTTCGTCGAGACTTAGCTACCGGCATGGTCACCTTCAACAGAATGCAAGTATTTCAGCTAATACTATTTTCGCAGACAACATATCTGTATATGTATATTTTTAGTGGAACACTGTTTTCCATCATTGTGATTATTTACTACTTTTGTTGCTATGGCAAAGTGCATTGTTTCTAATTTATGACATCATTCGTGCATATACTTTATATTGTATTTGAAAAAAAAAATCCTTTATCAGACGAGTCTAAGAAAAATGAAAAAAAATTATCACTTTGGATTATGTCAACTTTTTCTTTTCTTTTTGATGATGGAAATAAATAAACTATTGAATTGAATTGAATTGAATATATTTTCAAATACTACAATTGCAACATTATTTACATTTGTTCATCAAATTGTTGAATAGTGTTAGACAGGAAATATTCAAAACAATGTTTGCTGTAATGTCCATCTTGGTAATTGAAAACAAACATTCTTATCCAATTAATAGTGACCCTTTTAGAAACAACTGTTGTGTGCATTTTTTTTTACTTCAATATCTGTAGAATATGGCATAAATCATGGAACGGGGGGGGGGGGGTACCTGCATGTCTACATGTATCAAGCTCCTGAAACAAACTGTAGCAATCACGTTATCTTAATAATGTACTGTGATTGTTTGTTATTACCCTCTCCCTTTTCTAGTATCAAAACAACCTCATATGCTCTCACAATGTTTGAAACAAGAATATTTGACATAGCTAACAATTTTAAACTGTGAAATGTCCTATTTACAGCTTATCAGCAGATACTAGTAAATTCAGTCTTTCAAAATCAGTGGTAGGGCTTTTCAATTTGATTTCTATAGCTTGTTAAATGTTATAGGCAAAGGATAAGCACCCATCTCTAACGTACATATACTTTCTAATGTCCCATGTCCTGCATTCTGCGTTTTGTTTGTAAGATATTAACTGTTCTTGTATATTGAATAAACTCCAAACAGCCAAGGACCAGACAACAGGGCCCCGTTTCATAAAAAAGTTGATATGATAACAACTCTTGCTGGAATGTCAATTGTCATGGTAATGACAAGAATGCAGCTTCCTGATTGGCTGTTGCTACGGGAAATTGTCATTCCAGCAAGAGTTGATATCCTAACATCTTTTATGAAATGGGGCCCAGGTGAACTTCATCCAGTTCAGAGTTAAGGACTGGGAGGAAGATGCAAATGGAAAAGTCAAGTGACATTGTCATGGATATTCAACCATCTTCATTTGGTATGTTAAATAGATATTTTTAGCTATTGAAGCAAGTTGAGAAATCATGTTATCTTGATCATCTAAAGTGAATGCTTGTTGTTAATTTCCCCTCTTATTCATTACTAAAACTACCCCATACTCTTACAATTTGCTAACAGGGGCTCATTACAAAGTGATTCAAACTTTGAAAACTGGCAATTACAACTTGTCGTTCACATAATATATCTTACAAAATTGATAACCATTAATGAACATTTTGTTGGTATTGCTTGTTCTAATAAAGATGTACACCCATCTCAGATATTTTCCAACTATCCCATTTGTGCATCTGATGTTTCTGTCTGTATGGTATTTAACTGTTCTTATATTTGCACACCCAAAGGCCTGAAGAGACCTGAACCTTACCAAGCCTTGGACAGACAACCGCAGCTGAACTTCACCCAGGCCAGAGTCAGACTGCAATTGGACTATGAACTGTATAGCAGCATCTATCTACGACAGAACTCAGGTATGCTCTTCTCAAATCAAACCTGAAAGTATAAAGATTTTACAAAATAAACAACTTGAATAACAGTTGAAAAAAGGCAACCTCTGTTGATGACATATAAGTTACAGGTAATTCGGTCTTTCTTATTTTAGCAAATATTGTAGACTTGGTGGACAAACCATGTCACCTCTATATGTAAACTGTTCCACACAAGAAATGAAGAAATTAGTGCATTTATACACCCCAGTTGGGAGTTGGTTTAATGTTTATGTCTTTATCAGCCACAATTGGGAATTCAGTACGGCTTACATTAGTTGATTAACGCACTGACATAGCAATGCAGCTGATTTGTTGCATAACCCATTGAATCATCTTTCTGTTTATTTTGGAACCCCCAGCTTGCCTGACATAAATTACAATCCTTTTTAAAAAGTCATGAGTGTATAACGTTCTGTCAGATGAGTGTTTAAAGTCACAATCACATTCTCATTTTGAGTCTGTGTCGCACCTTTTTTGTTATCAGGAAGAATCCGCTACACTAATTCTTGTGTATGACATCCCAGACAATTTTCTTAGTTTTTTTCGTAGATGCTGTTAAACTGTTTCTAATATACTGTTTAAGAAATTGCTGAAAAGTAGTTCTGTGTAATGATATGTGAGCCAGTCATGTGTGTATTCATTCAACTGTAAGCTCACATATTTTAACACTCTGTATAATGTCAGAAACCCAATTTGGAGAAACCCAATTTGGCTTCAAGTCGGGGTCTGGGACACGCGATGCCATATCTACTATGCGCATCATTACGGAGAAGTGCTTGATGAAAATCGGTTTTGAAATGGCTGAGACATCCAAAAGCAAAGTAAAACAAAGTAAAAGCGATTCTAATGAAAGGTTGGTTCCACCTTTTATTAGGAATCGCTTTATATTGGATATTTCAGCCATTTCAAAACCAATTTTCATCAAGTAAACATTGAATTCTTCTTGGAATTACGTGCCCTTTCATATTTCAGAAGAGGTTTCTCATATCACCAAAAAAAAAAAAAAACAAAAAAAAAAAAACTGAAACCAGGTCTCAACCAAAACTACACCATCCCTTTAACCAGAAATCCATGTTTGGTGACTTTTTGTGACTTTTTTGGGGTTTTGTGATGCAGAGTCACAATTGCAGTGTTAGATATGAAGCTACAATCAGACTATTGCAGTTTGACTGCTGAACTTCACTCAGAGTTTTGTCACAGATGAGTCCATAGGTAATGGCATAAGTGCTTTGCCAGGCATTAACCAAACCAGAAATGAGACAAATCGCCCTTAGAAAAAAAGAGAAGCAAATGCATTGCAAAACAAAACAGAACAGCTAAGCATGCAAAAAAAGTTAGTGAAAAGCAAACGGGTGAATCGAAGCACATTGAAAAAAAAAACGAAGAGAAGATTTATAGTAAAGTGGAAGAAACCATTTTAAAATGGACAAATGCAAATATCTGTCAGCACATAACAGTCTGATTTCTGATTGCTTTGATGAATAAAAGCTATTGTGTAGTAGACAAGGTTATTATCATTAGTACTATTATCATAATTACTATTCTGATGTAGGGAACCTCAGAGTTCAAAAAGAGTGGATTGCAACACATATCATTGTATGCTTACAAAATATTTGCAATGATAGAATTGCTTAAAGTTCAGCTGCTTTCACAGTTTGATTAATAAACCATGAAAATATTTCAAATGATTATGAAAGATGTGTTGAGGTATAAGTGATCCAAACATAAATACATCAATGAACATTGCAGTGCATTATTTTTGTTATTGTTTCCAGGCGTGTGACGGCAAACTTTATGTAACCAAGTTAGAAAATTATATCTATGCGGGCAATTATAATTTGATCAGAAAGATATAATTAAGAATATCTTATAATGTAGAAATGAAGTAGAGTGTAATACCAGAAAATACTGTGAGTGATAATAATTTCACAAAGACTCTTACCAGTATCATCATTGTGGTTATGATAATTGTGCTGTGATTATGACGATATTGAATAATGAAATACATGTTTTCAAGATCAGATTTTCCAATGAATCAGGCAACCAGAATATGCAAATTTGACAACAACTGTTTCAATAGTTTCTGCAGTTACATAATCTGTCACATGACATGTAGTTAATTGTGTAGAACTAATATTAATGGGTATGAAATTGATAGTAGTGAATAAATTAAATAATTGAATCATTATCGGCGCTTGTCATTCTGCGTCTTTAAATGAAATGTGTTTCAATTGTGACAATTGATGAGTAAAATCAAATCCAAGTATGAAACCATGAATACCTGCAGAAACTAGAACTATCACTCATTGTGATTTTTACCTCCACCTCCAACTGAGGGAGTTTGTTCAACCAGCACTAACTTTATACGGTTTTATTTAAAAAAAAGTTGTTACCATGGGAACGCATTGTTCAACATTGAATAAAGTTGTGTTTGTTTGTTAAGAAATTCTGTTCGTCATATGTGTCATAATCACGTATCGCAAATCAAGTGCTAAAAAACTGAAAGAGTTAGATAAATAAACTGGTAAGTCCTATGATTTTCATAAAAAAATGTTACCATGGCAACACACTGTTCAATATTTACGAAAGAAAATTTAAAAGAAAAGTTTGCACAAATACATATTATGACTGTCACATGTGTCAAATATCAAGTCAAATGCTCAATAGCTGAGGAAGTTTGATGAATCCACAGTATTTTTATAATGATTTTCATTCAAAATACTCTGTCACCATGGCAACACATTGACAACGATCAAAGAAGAAATTCGCACATCAGTCAATGTACTTTAGCAGTCTCAAGTGCCAAATTTCAAGTGAAATGCTCAAATACTGAAGGAGTAAACTGAATCCACAATTTTTTTGTATTATATTCATTGAAAATGCTGTTACCATGGCAACACAATGTTCCATATCTATGAAAGATTGAAGTTTGCACAACTGCATATCATAGTGGTCACATGTGCCAAATTTCAAGCCAAATGCTGAAAAGCTGAGGGAGATGGCTGAATCCACAATAGTTTTGTATGCTTTTTATTCAAAATCTGTTGTTACCATGACAACGCATTGTTCAACAATGACGAAAAATAAAGTGTGCACATCTACGTACTATACCGGTCACATGTGCCAAATTTCAAGCCATACGCTCAAAGACTGACGAATTTATCTGAATTCACAATATCTTTAGATGCTTTTAAGTGAAAAAAAAAATGTCATTACCACTGCAACGCATTGTTCAACATCAACAAAAGGTATAGTTTTGCACATCTACATACTGTAGCGGTCACATGTGCCAAAATTTAGGTCAACTGCTAAAAAACTAAGGAAGTTAGGTCAATCCACATATTTCTTTGTATGATTGGTATAGATAAAACTTGTTGCCATGGCAACAGATTTCTTCACACCCACACACGGAAAATAAGCGTCTAGCACAACAACACATTACATTGATCTGATTCTATGCTGAATTTCAACTGCATTGCTTTAAAACTGAGGGTAGTAGTTTAATCCACAAAAATTTGCATGATTTTTGTGAAAATATGTCGTTGCCATGGCAAAGCATTACGCGATATTAACGAAAAAGATGTCTTGCACGTCTACCTTTTACAGTGGTCACACATGCCAAATCTGGGGTCAATTACTCCAAAAATGAGAAAAAACTTTGATACAATGACTCTCAAAAAGCTATCACATAAACTTAGGAGTGCTCCTGACCACTCCTAGATTTATGTGATAGCTTTGCCAAGTTAGGAGAGACTTTATGTGCTAGCTTTGTTCATGAAATTGTTTCTAGAAAAAGTCTCTCCTAAGTCTGAGTTTATGTGATAGCTTTATGCAATAGCTTTTTCATGAAACGGTTTTTTAGCAAAGTCTCTCCTAAGTGTGACTTAGGAGAGAGAAAGTCTCTCTTAAGAGTTTCATGAAACGGACCCCTGAATACAGTATGTATCAAAGCGACATTCAAGTTTCTTGATATTTTGAGATTTAACGTTGGTAGCAAAATGAGAAATAAAAGAATTACATCTACATACAGTCATTTGATAATCAGTAAACTTATAAGCACCGTCATAGAAATAGCCAGGGTGCTGACGTTTTTCTCTTTCCGTTGGTAATCATAAATGGCTTCCCATGCTATAAAAGTGTTACCTCTGTTCCTCTAAAATTCTAAAATGAAGTAGTTATCCAGGTTTTGCAATTTGTTTTTGTTAATCTTACAAGGTATGAAACTAGAATCATATTATGTATTTAAATTTACTTGAGTATAAATCACATGCTTCTTCTAAATTGCATTAAGTATTTCATTCCAATCTACCATTGGTAAATCTTAAAGTGAAATGATCTTCAACTTGAAAAATCTGTTTGATAAACACTGGACAGCAAAAGAAAGTACCCACTTCTGTCAAAGGCCGCACACAAAAATTCACGCCCTAGAAATATATATATATATATATATATATATATATATATATATTTATTTTTTTTTTTTTTTTTTTTTTTTGTACACAGGTGTGCTACAATGCCCCTTACTAATCACATGCACATAAGCAAGTGAATGTCTTCATAACAAAGAAGAACTTGACATGCACAGCATCTTGGTCACTGAATCAAATGTCCCACACAAAAGCACTTTCATTCACGCAAAAATTTTTAAACGACCAACATTGATTCAAGTTCTGCAGGAGGAATGGACAGGACTTCCCTAGGACAGCTTGTCCAGAGCTTGACCGAAAGATCGGTCTGTATCTGGTCGTCGGGGAAATGTTCCGCGGAGACTGCGTCTGGCTTCACGGATCCCTGGGAGGAGAGCGATAACGTCAAAAAAATAAAAGACTCCTCCGGACAGACGGATCTTTCTGTCTAGTCCAGAGCAGGTGTCAGAGATGCCTGGAATGTGTCCAGGCACCGGGAGGACATACACGTTATTGAAAATTGATGTTTGTGACTGCTTTTTTTTTTTCGTCCGGTGACACCGATTTTTGCGTAAAACTTGTAAGGCTCATTCTGTTAAACATTTTGTGACTTTTGATTCAGTGACCAAGATGCTGTGCGTGTCATTTTTTTCTTTGTAATAAAGATAATTACTTGCTATTGGGTATGTGATTACTAATGTATATTGCAGCATACCTCTGTACAAAAAATGTTCATTTCTAGGGGGTGAATTTTTGTGTGCGGCCTTTGACAGAAGTGGGTACTTTATTTTGCTGTCCAGTGTATATATATATATATATATATATATATATATATATATATATATACCTGGAATAATGTTTGGTAACGAGGGCTAAGAGTTCTTGTTTGAGAGGCACCTCTAGATGGATACTACCTCAGCTATTTTTCCTGGCCAGGTACGCAGTTTCTAGCTAGAGTACTATTCTTGTGCACCTAACCGCTGATAAATCTTCACATTTCTTTACCCACTGTTGCCTCTTGTACGTGTTTTTAATCAAGTTAAGTGTTATCAATTTTGTAATCTCGGTCCAGTAAGGCATCAATTGAAGTCGGTTAATGGGGTCATAATATTTGGAAATCAGGGCTTGAAAACTGGTACTTTTGATTGTAGCCATAATATCTTCGTCCATTAGCACCTCCTTAACCTCGTTCTTTCCGGAGCGGGTTGTACTGTAGGATCCACGTACTATGAAACGTGCGTGAATGGAGTAATGTCACATAAAATTAATTGAGTAAAAGGATTTACCTCTCAAGTAAATGATGAATAGGAACCAGGATAGACGGGACTTGAAAGGCTTGAAAAGCGATCCAAACCCAACTTAAAGATGTATAAGTGGGACTTCGTCCCTTACAGAAGCAAATGTGAGAATCAAAAGTAAAATGGCACAAGACATGAATTATACCGACAAAATACATCAATGCGATAAAATGGTAGGTTTAAGAAGCTAAATATCAGTAAACCTTTCTCATCAAAAGTCATCACATATATGGGTAAAATAAGCTAATATTTGAGGGAGAAGAGAGCCACAAAGCTACACACAGATTTGCATCAGCTACATACAACATTCACAATGTAGAGTCATGGACATTGATGTATCTTATCATAACATCATAGAGCAAAGGCAAGTGCTAGGTGACAGAAAGAAAAAAATTCAGATTCAGTGTTATGATCATCAGTAAAACTCCTTTAGACGTTGACAGTACACAAAAGCCACACTGGAAAAATGACAGCATGATCTCTAACCTTGTTTCCAACTTCTAATCTTTTCCTCACAAGCTACACTAACATTGTATATCATATTTTATGTTGCATATTGTGTCAGCAGATTGATAAATTTAAAGAAATATACATATCCTGTGTATGATGACAACTGTCAGTCACTTCTTAACTCTTGTCATCACTAAAGGTTACTTGTATCAATTCATCAAAGTGGCATTTTATAGAGCTAGTGTTTCCGAGACGCTATACAACAAGATGAGTTTTTTTTTTTTTTTTGTATCGTGCCAACAACAGCTGCTGTACCTTAAACATGTGTTAAAACAATTTTCATCTTTGTTATATGAACACATTGCAAATGACTATATGTCTTTTTTTTTTTTGGGGGGGGGGTTCCCTTAACTTGTGAACAGGAAGGTCACTGTGCTTAACATGAGTTAACATATTTTCATTCTAGATATTCCTACCCGTTCGCACGACAAGATACCGATTTGATATATCGCCATAATGAAATGAACATTTCAGTTCTGTTTGCATGAATCATTCTGCTCTGTTCATTTGTGGTTGCAAATGTTTAAAGCCAGTAGTAGCATGAACAGTCTTGTAACATCCAAGACGCAGACATGACAGAGAAAACGTCTTGGACATGTTGTGTAATCTCAACATCTTACTTACGATTTTACTACACAAATATTCATCAACTTCGAACTCGTACACATAATACAGCCACTACGTTACGTTCGTTTGTATTGTCCTAGTACAAACTTGCCATTACGCTGCACCGAAAACCCAAACCATGACACAGTGACACGGCCATTAGCGCCACTGCCTCATACTCGTCTCATACAGAAGAAGAACAAGAAGAAGAAGAAGGAGGAGAAGAAGAAGAAGAAGGAGGAGAAGAAGAAGAAGAAGAGAGAGAAGAAAAAGACGAGGAAGAAGGAGAAGAAGGAGAGGGAGAAGGAGGAGGAGAAAAAGAATGACTGTTTTTATATTTGTACCTCCTTGGCTGTAAAAGGGTGTCATATGATTTTGTTTGTGAAAAATAATTAAATTTGTGAAAAAAATTTGAAAATATAATTCACGCTGAAGGTTAGTTTTAAATACGTTTGCTGTATATTTATGTGCCTGGCCGTTTGTGTGAAAAGAAAAAACACTCTCAAATGTATGCAGTACAACAGCATAAGGTCCTTTGCTGTCCTGATAGCATACATTGTATTCCTCTCGCTCATATGACGTTTTGTTTCTTGAAGTCAGCGACAGCATTTCACTAATGTGTAATGAGCTTAAGTATTTATGTCTAGAGTTATGACTTAATTATGATGTCCTCTCTTCCTCTCTCTCATACCCTCCACTCTCCTTCTCTTAATCCTACTTTGTTCTATCTCTTTCACGGTCAGTCAATAAATGTCATGGAGTAAAAAGCATTAAGTGCTCTTTTTTTTTTATTTCGGTATCCCTAATCTAAAAAAGTCTCTACTACAAAGGATTCACTTTTACGAGGATGGCGACCTTGCGTAGGAGCTGGATGATACGCGTCATCTGATGGTAGCGAGTAGCATCCCAGGTATTTATTTATCTATTTATTTCGCATCTTTAAAAAGGGTAGCCTAAGTAAGCATTAGCTGCATGGTTTTCATTGGGATCCTTCTTTGATACACAACACATAAGACATTGCAGAAACACTGTTACTAACAAAACATTTGAAGACAATAAAAAACAGATTACTCTAATAATATGATAGTCTTAAAGACACGCAAATACTATAACAATTCCTAAAAAAACCGCACAAAAAAACAAACAAACAAACAACAACCCGAGATTAACTGGCAAAAACGATGAACAATAACATCTATTGCACAAATTAAACAGCTGATATAACTGTGTGGGTATTGAGAAGAAATATTTGCTGATATAAACACACACACACACACACATACATACACACACATACACACACATATATATATATATATATATATATATATATATATACATATGTGTGTGTGTATGTGTGTGTGTCGTCATCAAGTGAGGAAATCTTATTCAAATTAAGTCAAATTAATGTACCGTTTTTAGTTTGTCATTACTACACATTAATGAGAACACGGTTAAACCATAAAAAGTATTTATATGACACAACTGCCAAGGAAAAGTAGTTACTATTATTAAATCATAATAATTATGTTAAAAAATACTTAAAACAAGAAAAAAAGTACTCTTCGTTAAAATAAAAAAAAAAACCACGAACAGTGGTGAAAATCACTGCTTGCCTGTAATGTGTCACTGTGATTATTTAAGGGCCAATTGCAATAGGACTGCAGGAAGTATAGTAACTTCCGAAAATCCAAGAGAAATCCGGCAGCTTTCGAAACGAAATGTTAGACTACTTTATATACAATGTATAGTTGAATGAATAGATTGAACATCAAGTTGAACATACCTTCGGTGTGATCTTCCGCTCTTAATTAAAGCTTGAGAATTAAATTACCGTTAAGCTATAACAGTGCAGAAATAAAGCCGAATGAATAGCTATAGGTCGAAAGTGATGCACGTCATGATGAACCCACTCAAAGTCCACTTCGGGGGAAAATTTTGCCTCGAGTGGAGTGATTATAGATTCATGCTGTGATAAAAAAAAATATTATTATTATTACTATAACAGTAAAACCTTGTCTACCTATCGCTAATGATGATGTCAAACAACACGTATATACTTTCGCGGAAGAGTACAGTCTCTTTTCGCTTTTTGTCCTTTAAATTCTAAACCACACGATGCGTCTAGTATATATTTCATATCGAGGCCATCATCCCAGTAAAGCGTGATTTTATATAATGGCTATCTCCATTTTTTTTTTTTGGGGGGGGGGGTTGTTTTTGGAAGATGCGATGAATGATGGATATTTGTCATGATGTTGCGAAAAGTAGGCAACAATAATTAGTATCCGATTATGACAACAACTACCTGTAATTTTAGTGCTGTAAACATGTACATTCAGTGTGATAATCTGTTTATACCATGCCATTGTAAATCTTGTGTAAAGATTTTCTTAGGCAATGCAGAGATGAAGAAACAAGCAGAGGACCAAACAACTCGTATACAAGTGGTGCTCGAAGTGGTATCTTCCTAATAAAAGTACTCTTCACAAGAAAAAAAAAAGTCATACTGATTGCATGGCAGTAATATTTTTAAGCGTACACACACACACACACATATATATATATATATATATATACACATATATATATATATACATATATATATATATATATATATATATATATATATATATATATAACAGAAACCAAGTACATGCTGTCATTACCAACAGTTTATTTCGGCACACGAATTTGCGAGCGATTCGTACTTTCTCAAGTGTTTGAGAATCAAGAACACTTGAGAAAGCGCGAATCGCTCGAAAATTTGTGTGCCGAAACAAACTGTTGGTAATGACAGCATGTACTCGGTTTCTATTCCATTTTGTCCATTATTGCACCACAAGGTCGACTACTTACTCAATATATATATATAGCTATATATATGTTCATCAAAATTCTCAGTTGAAATTATTATAAAACTCTTCTTCCACCAAAAGTCACATGAGGAAGGAGAAAGAGGAGGTGTTTGTTATCCTGATTATAAAATGAAAGCTAACTCCGAATTTCCTGCTGTGTATGGGCTTTTCTGTCTCCGTCAAATCTGACATTACTTCTGCAAATAGATAGTGCATTGGCCTAAGGAGGAGCTTGAATACAAACGTACCAAGAAATAAGCTCGGGTTCACAACATGCTCCCTAGAGTGGTAATCAAGCGTATACGTTAATGAGGCATCAAAAACGAACATTGTCGTGCGCTTCGTACTAGGTACGGCCTTCCGCGATTAAACATAGATACATGCTAGCGTTGCTCTCGAGAACATAAGTGTACTACGCAAAAAAGAACAAAAGCAGCATTATGTTATGTTTATATATGCTATGTTTTTGTCCTATTCTGTTCAATCGTATCCCCTTCAATCTAGTGACGTCATGTCTCTGTTGTTCTATTTTGTCTAAGTCATTTTTGTGCAATGTACTTGTAATACTTGTAGAAAGTATTTTTGGAAGAAATTCTTGAGTGGTCCACAATCAACAAGCACTGCTCAGTGAACCTCTCAGCTCTCTTTTTTTTTTCTCCTCAAAATGTAACTTTGTATTTTCCCGTATGTATACATAATTTATTTCTATTAGTTTAGTCTATCAGTATTAGTTTAGTCTATCAGTAATTTATAACTGTGGTGGCTGACTGTCAGGAAGCTAACAGGAAGGATCTCTATTTTATGGACTAATTTCGTCTTGATTGGAAGACTGTCAGTACCATGATTTGATGACACGACATCTGTTGGTGCCTGGAGAACCCACTGTGATGTTTTTATAGAATATATTTTATCCTGCAACTGCTAATTTCTTGCCAAGACCTGCCCGCTGATATCGCCAGTTTCACTCAGCAATCTTGTGTAGTCCCACATACTGAAGTTCAAGCTGCAATAGTCTCCGTCTTGCCAAGGTACACTACATTATACTACCGACTACTGCATACAATACTCAAGTCATTCCACCAAATTCCGGAGCGAACAATCCAGCTGTGCAGGACATTATTGTTCTCTGAATAGCTCAACCCTGAACAGCATGTCAACTACCAGATCAACGAAGAACCTTATTAAAGATGCGCTGAAGGATGAAGATGTGTTGACAGCTATCAAGGAGGCAGTTGCACAGGTGATGGAAACCAAATTCCAGCACCTCTTTGAAAGAGTGGAGAAACAAGATGGGCTGATCCTTGATCTTGAGCAAAAGGTCAAAGCTGTTCAGCAGGAAACTGCCAAGCTGAAATCTGATGCAGAGAAAGACCAACAGCTGATCAGGAATCTCCAATCCCAGCTCAACCAACAGGAGCAGTATTGCCGTAGAAACTGTGTGAGATACTTTGGAGTCCCCGAAACCAGCGACGAGAGCACAAGCACCGTTGTATGCCGCATTGCCAAACAACAACTCGACGTCGACCTGAAACCTAAAGATATTGACCGCAGTCACCGTATCTATCGCGATCGAGACGCCCAACCAACACGCCGTGGAACAGCTAGACCAAGTGCAATCATCGTGAAGCTGACATCATACAACATCGTCAACAGCTGCTGAGGAATCGCAGAAAACTCAAGGGTACCGGTGTGAGCATCTGTGAGGACCTCACAGACATCAACAGGAAGCTCCTTCAAGATGCCTTTCTTGCCAGCCAAAAAAGAGACAGCCACATTCTCGCTGCGTGGTCAGTAGACGGAAGAATCCTGGTCTCTGTCAAAACATCTGGAGGAGAGACGATGCGAAGGCAAATCCACAACAAGAACGATCTGGATAGAATGTAACTCAGCTGAGCTTTTACAGGTAGAATTCTTTTAATTGTAAATTTACATATGATTATATACTGTCACCACACCGGATTTTATAGTATTACAGCTGCAATATGATATGTACTAATTCTCCAGGCATCACCTTTTGTATCACCCTTTGTTTAAACCCTGTGCTTTTTTTAATATTTTTTTAGCTTCTTTTATATTAACATATTAGATTTGTTACTGTTTTAATGTCTTTTAGTGTCAAATAACACATTCATGTCTGTACATGAATGTGCTATTTGTCATTGGCAAATTGATTTTAATCTGGATAATAGCAATGTGCAATGCCCAAACTGTTATGGTAACTTCAACCAGCATATTAGAAGTGGATATTTTGAACATGATACTAGTTATTATCTTCCAATGGACTTTGATAATCTTGTGGATAATTTAGATTCATCGATATGTCATTTTAATTGTAGAAGTATAAAGAAGAATTTTAATCATATGGACACTTTTCTACAAACTTTCAGACACAGGTTTTCACTCATTGCTGTATCAGAAACTTGGCTTAAGCCACAAGAATACTCATCTTGCCTATTACCAAATTATATATTTATAAATAATAGACGTAATGATAAACGTGGTGGAGTGGGTTTTTACATATGTAGTGAATTAGAATTTACACGAAGACAAGATTTGGAATTATTTGATGAAAACATTGAAAGGGCAATTCCGCAGTTAGGTGGACATGACATGGATAAAAGAAATGTGCCTCTTTATCTTACCCTTTAATCTAGGTGTCAACTAATGCCATGGATGTTCACCAATCATTAGGGTCTTTCAAATTCTGTAGATTTTATTTTTCGTATTTATTGATTTTGGGAGATCTAAAACCCTCATTTAAAATGTACATGTGGGACTGGGGACGCTAAAATTCACTTAAATGCAAATTACAGTGGGTTCCTTTGAAATTTTTTCCTCAAAGTTTTGCTAAAGGGTAAAAGATGAATACATTTAAATATTCCAGAAGTCATGTGACATTTTGTCAATTACAAAAGGGTGAAATGACCTGCGGAATTACTCCGGACAAATGTAACTTTACTAACCGTAACGTTACTAACCATGCTTTTGGGGGTCTAGCTAAAAAATGATCGGTCGAACTGCTAAAAAAATTTGCATGAACATTTGTCATGATGCAATATTTGAAATTAATGCAACACTTTGTTTGAAGTAACTTGAATTTTTGCACACTTTTTGTTACAAAACATTGATTTTTTTGTCATGTCCTTTTTTCGTAACGTTACTAACCAGCCCTTTAAGTTGCTATAGCAATTCTAATATTTCTTGGATTGTGTTCATTCTTTTCTGTATCATAAACCTGGGAAGGATGAACATGTATTTGACATAATTTTGACTTGAAATGCATAAATGGTAATTTAGTGGTTAAAAACAAATATCTAAATTTGTTCAAATGTAACGTTACTAACCGCGGAATTGCCCGAAACAGTTTGTACTGAGATATGCTGTCATAATGAAAATGTTATTGTAATTGTTGTATAAAGGCCACCTGCTGCATCTATTTCCCAGTTTCTGAATGCCCTAGAATTGCCTTTTCATAAGGTTATGAGGGAAAAGAAAAACTGCTGTGTGGCTGGTGATTTCAACATTAATTTACTTTCATCTATGTCGTTTTCTGATTCCTTTATTGATATGTTTTCGTCATATTCACTTTCTCCGTTAATCTCAAAACCCACTAGAATAACAGCACAGTCATCAACGCTCCTCGATAATATTTTTATTAATAAGTTTGAGAATATTGTTGTCTCAGGGATATTCACATGACTTTATTGTGATATAAGTGACCCTTTACCGATATTTGCTGTTATAAGATGCAATCGTAAGAGTAATATAGATCACAACAGATTTCAACGTGTCTTTGATGACTCCTCCATACAGTATTTTTGTAATATGCTTCGAACTTGTAACTGGGAACACGTTGTAAACAGAAATGGTGTGGATGAACAATTTGCAGCCTTTCTTGCCAAGTATCTCTTGTTTTATAATGAGTGTTTTCCATTGCAGAAGTGTGTACACAGATTGAAAAAGAAGGATAAACCATGGTTTAATAGTACACTACGGAAAATGTGTAAAGAGAAGTATTTATTGTATCGTAAGTATCTTAAGAATCGTAGTGTTAATAAAGAACAGAAATTTAAACAATATCGGAATATGGTAAATAAGGAAATACGTAAGAGAAAACGTGAATATCACCATCGGAAATTTAACAACGTGCGTGGGAACTTAAAGAAAACATGGTCTATCATAAATGACGTCATGAATAAACAAAGACAGAGTAATTGTATAGATTCATTACAAATCAATGGTCATCTTATTGATGATAGAGAGTCTGTCGCACAACATTTTAATGAATATTTTTGCACTATAGGTAGCAATATTATTTCTGATGTATATGATTCATCTGAATCTATTCATACTTACCTGCACAAACCTGCACAAAGCCAATCCATGTTTTTTAAACCTATCACAACTGCTGAAATATTAAGCATTGTAAGTGATCTGAATATAAACAAAAGTCATGGTGACGATGATATCCATGTCAATGTATTTAAGAAATCTATTTGTTTTGTAATGGAACCTTTATGTGCAATATTTAATTCATCTTTGGAAAATGGTATATTCCCTCGGAAGCTTAAAGTTGCGAAGGTAATTCCAGTGTTTAAAAAGGGGGATAAGCACCAAATACAAAACTATAGACTTATATCGCTGTTGTCAATTTTCACCAAATTGTTTGAAAAATTAGTCTATGCTAGATTGATCTCTTTCATTGATAACAATGATATTTTATATCATCAGCAGTTTGGACTTCGACATGGTTATTCCACTTATATGGCATTACTCAAATCAATGGAAAAAAATATCAAATGCATTTGAAAATCATGAGTTTGTGGTTGGAATGTTTTTAAATTTAACAAAGGCATTTGATTGTATAGATCACAGTATACTTATTACTTAATTGGAATATTATGGAATAAGAGGGAGTGCTCTGAATTGGTTTAAGAGTTATTTATCTGATCGTTCACAATATACAATTGTAAATGATATGAAATCAGTTTTTTGTTATGTAAAAACAGGCGTTCCACAAGGCTCTGTACTGGGTCCCCTCCTTTTTTTTTTGTTATTTGTCAATGATCTTCAATTTGTAAGTCCTACTTTGTTTTTTATATTATTTGCAGATGACACAAACTTATTTTTCTTTGGTCGGAATGTTCGTGAAGTCAATCATATGGTTAACACAGAAATGAAGAAAGTATATTCTTGGTTTGTTGCAAATCGCCTGGTATTAAACATAGAAAAAACATGTTATATGATTATTAGAACAAAGAATAAGGTAATAGATGAAAATGTTTTACACATATATATAGGTAATGCTAAAATTAAACGAATGAATAATGTTAAATTTCTTGGTGTGATAATTGATGATGGTTTAACATGGAAAGACCATATAAATGATGTTTGTATTAAAATAAGCAGAATTGTAGGTGTTATGAGTTATTTGAAAGATGCACTTCCTTCAAAGATTCTTTAACCATATATCACACAATGATTTCCCCCCATTGAACTTATTGTGCAATAGTATGGGGTCACACTTCATTGTACTTATTAAACCGTGTGTTATTATTACAAAAGCGTGCAATAAGAATAGTCTATGACGTAAGCACTTGTGAGCACACTGCAACATTATTCAAGAATATGAAAGTTTAAAAAATTGATCAAATAGTGCAATTACAAGTGCCCATATTTATGTTTATATTTATTTATGTAACCTTCCATTCGTTCAAAATAGTGCAGTCCATAGTTACAACACAAGATGTTCTAATAACATAATATGTTTACCTTTTTTCCAATATAAGTTTTCAAAGACTACAATTAGATATAATGGAGCTAAGTCCTGGAATGAGTTACCTGCTATTATCAAAGAATGTCCTACATTATCATCTTTCAAACGTAGATATAGAATGTTTTTAATCCAAAGTGCAGCTGAATAATTATAGGGATATTTGCCTTTTTGTTTTGTTTTGTTTTGTCTTTTATGTGTATTTTGCCCTTTTGCAATTTTGCAATTTTATGTATAATTTCTAATGGCATAGATTCATTCTAAAAATGTATATCTTTGATTGCAATTTGTAGTCTCATTTGTAAGGGAATCGGCCTTGATAAGTCCTATATGGTCTTTGTCTGATTCCCAAACATGCTAATTATAGCTTTTTGCATCATTCCTTTTGTTTCTTATGTAAACCTAATGTGCAATTTATGTTATGTCCGTGTACATGTATGTGTTTTTTTTTAAATACTTTTTAGCATGTGGAATAAATAAAATTGAATTGAATTGTTGACTATCGTTTATCCTTCGCACTTTGTTATGTATACAATATGCTTATGATGGATTTTTTTTTATTTACCTTGTGTTATGTTTTGTTGGAAGAAAAATGAGAATGAAATAAATGGATTGAAGTGAATTGAATTGCTATAAATCGATAACATACATGAATGATAATAATAATTATATATATTTATATATATATATATATATATATATATATATATATACATATATGAATGTGTGTGTGTGTGTGTGTGTGTGTCTATTTTCACTCTTGCCAACGTCTCTAATTTGCATTCAGTATAATTACTATTAAGGTCTACACCCTTTCAACATTAAGAAGGTATCCACAGTCTTTGGTAATGAAGAGATTTTCCTATTCTTCTTTTAAAGTTTCCCTTCATACATAATCTGGCAATTTAATTTCTTAATCGAGATGGATTTTTCATTCAAATTCGAGTTTGCCGTTGTCGTTATTGTTGTAAGCCCAAGATAATGCATGTATAGTCAACATGTGCCAGGTTATACGAAAATACCCAAAATCAGACAAAAATCTAGATAGATGTAACAATCCATGACAAAGGATTCATGAAATCGTAGATAAAAAGCTACAAGTCATGATGAATACATACATGCGCCACTATCACAAAGTATAATAATTATATGAGGAAGGGGTGAAAATCACTTCTGTAACCCTGACATCTTCACAAGCTGGTATATTATTGTCAAGGTAGGTAATTCACACCTTCTCTCAGAATGATAAAAGTGGAAACTTCTTAACCCATTAGTAACTGAACCGCTAGAAACCGTCCTTCGTATTACCCCATAAAACGTCCGAAACCGCCCGTCTGTTTTTTTTTTTTTCATAATAGTTTTATCCTTTGCAATTTTTGTTTTCTTGTAGAATATATAATTAGATCTTTGAAAGAGGTCAAATTTCAACAAAAGTATGTCAGAATTATTTCTATGACACACAATACTCTTGGTAAGTCTTAATAGGATTCAAATAAACATAACATAGAACGTGCAGTGAGCTATTTTACATCATTTAGAAAGCTGTCGAAATGAGAGTAATATTGCGGTATCTTCTAGGTAACCGTAGACCATTATGTACGGAACCTTCAGTTGCTAAATGGATATTCTCAAGGGACATAGGGTTAGTTTTGTATTTCTTTTTTAAAATATCTGAGGTGTGTCAGCTAGCGTTAGATTTATACACGATGTTGGGAGATATTTTTCTTCAACCATGCACAATTTCGTGGCATTTGCAAGGGAAATATAGACCTTTAAGGAGAAAACTGAGTCATGCACCATATTGAGACTTAGCAAACTCAATTTTCTGGTTAATAAGAAGTAATTGCTGTTGCAGCTCTTCTTAAGTCTGTTAACGTAGTAAATTCAAAAGTGGGTGATACAATGATATTTTCTGATTCCCCGCTCAGTGCCGCTCAAGTGAACAAACATTGAACACAAAAATCAAGAAAGCGTGTAAGGAATGGTAGAAAAATAATATAGAAAGAAAATACTTCGATTGTAATGTATTTATGCATTTGATGTTGATCAATAAACACGGAATGAATGAAGCCTAAAAAAATGAAATTGAGCTCGAATAAATAAGAGTACATGTACTTGATTCCAGGAATAAAATAGCAATTCACTTACCACAGTTGTCACTGGGAGAAGTGCTGCGTTGTTAGACAGCGTTGCTAGACACACACGCCAATATCAGACACGGAAAACAAGAGACTGGTTGCGTGTTTTATCGCGCAGCAGGTTTTATAAGATGTCTTTTTATAAAACCACACGAATCACGGAAATTTCACACATTTTTTTTTCTTTCAGATGGAAGCTGCGAGAGGCTGAGAGTAAGAGCGAATTTGAAAGGATTGCTGGATAAATGAGAGGGAGAGAGTATTGAAGAATGAGGAGAAAAGGGCGAGACAGGGGAAGACAGAGAGGTGATAAGAATCCTCTCTTTTTCCCTTGTGCACTCACTGCAACTCAATTATCGGGCATGCGCATGCAGTCATAACGTCCCCCAATAAAAAGCTTTCGTCGTGAATACCGGGGAAGCCCATCTATATTATATTTCTTTTAACACAAATTATTCGGCATTGAAGAGAAATTGATAAGATTGCTGACGCCTAAGCTATAAGGCTATCACTAAAATTGAACGATCATTACGTAATAGGAATCAATTATCATACAATCTTATGCAGATGAATTTTTAGTATAATTATTAACATTTTTTTCAGTCTTAATACATTAGATCACATACTGGTAAGTAAAAAAAAACACACAAAAAATTTAAAAATTACTATGCAACACATTCGCATCAACAGTTGCAAATGGGTTGGCAGACATGCTTTTGTTTATTTTACACGCAGTACCGTATCTCGCATATGGCAGAACTTCCAAGTGCTTTCATACAAAATAAAACACATTTTTAATCCGCTTTAGATGAAGTTATATAATTGGTTTGAGGAAATAACGATAAGCAATGTAAGCGTATATAAAGCACAACAGACAAATGCTCTGGGTGTATTCCTCCATGTTATTCAGTTCGGCTCAGTTCAGCTCTCTTTTATTTCTACATTCCACTCTTTTTCAATACAATGTAACAGAGTGACAACATGACAGTGAATAAATATTCTTGTGCATCAATCATGCAGTACAATAGAATTGAACATACAATAATTATGACAGTCAATATTTCTTACAACTGACCACTATTTGAGCACATTATGAGAACGATAAGCACGAGTAGATTATATTATATAACGCCTGAAGAGATCCTTCTCATTTGATTGGTTGTTTGACATTGATCATTCTGCCCATTTCACTATGACGTCATCGTCCGTGCAATTGTGGATCCATTTACCGTGCAATTTTGGATCCATACGATTTGCTCCATTGCACGCTCGCTGAGAGCCGGCACACTGCGCGTGTCAAACGCGCTTGCGTTTGCAGTGTGTGTATGCGACACCGCGCTAGCGTAAAGCACTCAGTGAGCACTCTCGCGATCTCAGATTCTCTCTTGTTTCTAAATTGATAAAACATCAAATGACAAGGATCTATTTTAGGCAAAAAACAAATAATAAATGTTCTTCATTCGTGCAATGGACAGAAGATTTCATTCAGTGAAAGATGAAATGTTTGATCCATTCATTTGATCCATTTCATCTTTCACCTCATGAAATATTCTGTCCATTGCACTCATAAACATTCATTATTTGTATACTAGTGTTGTGATAGAATTCCTCCGCATGTTCCCCTCTCTCGTTGATAGAGCGTCCAGTTTGTATTTGTCCTATACGTTTCACATGTAATCTGCGATATTCAATATGACGGCATGAGATAGAAATATACAAATTGTGATTGAAATGACAATCCAATATTTTCACTTGGTATAGTCATGGCGTAATGAGTTTTACCATTCAAGAATTCTTATCTGTTTATTCAAGCCACAAGTATTATGACAAGTAGGCCCTACTTCGCTTCCTCTGAAAGGCGTCTATATGTTTGGTTACATTTCGTGTGCGTGTGTGTGTGTGTGTGTGTGCGAGAGAGAACGTGTTTACCTCTAAACGGTAAGCGGTTTGCTTTTAATCTCCATGACCAGAGAAATTAAATGCATTCATCTTTATCCACTTCTCACATGAATGCATGACTGGCTGTTTTTTTCTTTTGTGAAAATGATGGCAGATTCCCCCCCCCCCTTTTTTTAAATATGTCACCTACATAGAATAGAATCTGTCTGAAAGACTAACTCAACAATGAAATGTAATTAGGTTAAAAGCTGGCGAAGTAGATTTCTTGAGCCTGCAACAATGAAGCTTTCGCTCAAACGATGATCATTATTCTCGTGTGTAATTAAATTATTCTATTTCAAGCAAGGATACATCAACTGCAGTCACTGAAGCATGCAAGCATGTTAATCGATATTTTTTGATGATTTATTCAAAGGGACTTTATTTCTCATGCGTGATGCTTTTTTCCTCACGTTCTGTGTTTTTCTTTCTTTCTTTTATCCTTACGTACGGATCCTGAAAGAAAAACTTTGCAAAAACTGCCGAAGTAACAATAGTACTGACAACTGTTACGGACTGTTGAACATGGTATTGGTATTGGTTCAATTATTTTGTATATCAGAATAGACACTCTACTATGCTCTTAGTACTTATGTCCCTGCATATAGAAGCTGGAAGGGAATCATTTAATGAAAAGACGAGAAAGAACCCTTTGATGATTACACGAAATGGAATTAGACCAACTCATAATAGACCAAAAATAGACCAAAATGGCTATTATTAGACGAATTGACTGTAGACCAAATAGCAATTAAAGCAGTAATTGGACGAAATGATGACTAGACCAACTGGTTATTAGACCAACTGATATTAAACAGTCTATTAGACCAACTGGCTGTAGACCAAGTGGTAATAGAGTGTAAACCGATCCGGACGATAGCCTCTTTGAAATGGTTTTTTGAAGGTTAAATATAAATTAAAAACTCGTCTTTTAATATTACATGAGAAAAAGTACCAACGCACCCTTTCGGTAAAACCGGGGGGGGGGGGGGGGGGCTTTGGACGAAGGGTGGGGTTCCAGTCAACGCGACGCGACCCAACGCTCGCAACGCACCCTTTCGGCAAAACCGGGGGGGGGGGGGGGGGGGGCTTTGGACGAAGGGTGGTGTTCCCATTAACGCGACGCGCCACCACCCAACCCATCCTTTCAGCACAAGCCACCATTTCGACCTCTTCGACACACAGAAAAACGGAGAGTATTGTGTTTCACAAACGATGAAGAAATGTATCTGTGGTCAACGGTAGGACATACAGTTAACAAGGAAACAAAAAATACAATCGTTCAATCTAGTCATGTCCCTTCCAATGCTTCCAGTGTTTAGGTAATAAGATATAAGTTCATGATAACATAATGAATAACCTTGCTATCACTGGTGGTAAATGATTTAAATTCAATCTATAAATCAGAATCTAAAGTAGCAATCAACATAAATCTTTCAGAGTTGAATAAACAAATCTTCAGTTCCAAGTGGTTTGCTTCCTGAAAAGAGGGAAGCCTTGAGCTCACAAAAAAAAACCTCACAAAGATATGTTTCAAAATCATTTCCTAAATTACGAGAGTTCTATACGAGGTATCATGGTAGTTTTATTATGATACGATTTACTGTGTCGTCTTACTAAATGGCAGAAGCTTAAATTCAAGGGCGGAACGAGGAAGCCTCCTTGAAAAAAATAATAAAGCTTTTTTTTGTTGTAAAAAAAAAAAGTCCCAATATACACTATTTACTATAACATATTTCTCCATATTAAAAATCAGTCAATGTCTTACTTGGTGAGATACGTATCAGTTTACAAATAAAAGCCAGGTTCTTGGAATACAAATTTTTTTGCAAATACCTTGTCAATCTAAAGCACACGTGACACCATATTCATGCCAAAAACAGATCGTGAGAAAAAAAGAAGAAGAAGAAAAAAAAAAGGCACAAAAAAAAGCAGAGACATTTTTTTTTTATTCTATTCGAATTTTTAACCGACAATACATTGATCTCGCTTCGCAATATGTTGTCTGGAGTTGTGCACTGTAATTTAAAACGTAACACAATGAATTCATATAACACTTTGCGATAGTAAATTTTAAAATCTTTCACTGTAATACACAAGAATAAACTTTATCGAAGTGTACCGGCATTTTTGACACGTGGGTAATAATACACTAGCTGCGTCTGCTAGATCGCTCCCCATTCAGCCTTTTGTGAAGTAAACACAAAAACAGCGATAGAAAAAAATAATCCACCTTTGAACTTTGATTACGTTTTTATCTGTTTGTCACTGAAGAGGGACCTACGGAATTAGACATGACTAATGGCGCCCTCAGTCGTCCGGTAAAAATATTCTTCATCGCAGCTCTGAACTGCGGGTGCTTTGTGCCGTAGATGACTGGATTCAAGCAGCTGTTGAAGAGGAGAAAACCCTGGCCTAGAGGCACGCCCTCCGGTCCGTACTGTCCCAGGACGCAGATGCCGTAGGGGATGATGCAACAGAGAAAACCAAGGACCACGATGAAGGCGTTTTTCGTGATGCGATACTCAAGTGAATGTCTCTTGATTTTGACAGCGATCTGGGGATCTCCCTGCATTGGTACATTCAGGATGAGAGTAATTGTAATGATGATAATAATTATTATTTCTGAGATATATGTCCATGTATTCTACTGCGCTGAAGAGCTCCTTAGTGACAATGTGCTACATTATTCAACATAATTGAAATAAATGTATATTGAATGAATATTAAATCCGGGGTGAAAAATCAATCTACTGCACACGCATATTACCGATTTGCTGAAATGAATACATTAATAAAAAGAAATTAACATTTTTATTATCATTAATTTATCATAGTAAAAAAAAAAATCTTTAAAATGTTCGAGTGTTGGAAAACAAATGAAGGAGGCCGCCTGAATAACCTGAAACCTACCGGGGACATGTATTTGATCTTACTCTCCTGTTCACCAGCAGTTAAAAAAGTTGTAATACTTCACAGATATATGAACCTGGCTGCTCTAAAACATAATGGGTCTGGGGGAGGGGATGACGTTTGTTTAGATAGATGAGGTAAGATCTTGTGAAGAAATGATTTCCTTAAAAGATGAAAGATTGTGTAGAAACGTCATCTTGTGAGAGTAATAATATGCCTGCCGGCTGTTACCCATGGAAAGAGTTTGAGACCATAGATCAGTGGGGCATTCGATGAAGCCTTTTGGTCGGATATTTTTCTAACAAAATGTTATAAGCTACCGAAATCCTTGCATGTGATTGGCTGACAGCAAATTTGTCCGACCAATCTGTCAGACAAAACGCTTCATGAAATGCCCCCCAGAATCAAAAGAGTAATTTCAAGTCACAAACACTTCAGTCATCTGTGTTTTAGATACGGTGTCATCCCAAGAGACCGACACTCAAGAGTCATACAGCGCACGAGTTCGACACTAGGCAAATCAGGCCCATCAGTTCGACACTAGGTAAAAACAGCCCACGAGTGTCAGCACTACAACAAGGGGCTCATTACGTTGGTCTTGTGGGCCTTGTTTGCTTAGCGTCGAACTCATGGGCTATATGACTCGGTCTCGTGACGTGCACCCGTAAAATACTTGTTCTTGCAGGATTTCCAGTGCTATCCCCATAAGAGGCAAGATACTTTTCATTGTGATTAGCCAATGCAGGAGTAGGCATTTTATTTTGTTTGTTTTCACATTTTGGTGGTGCTATTTTGCATGAAAACAAGACAGTGAATATTCTCATTGGCGGAGAGAGAGAGAGGGAGAGAGAGAGAAGGGATCAGAATTCATTACGCGACGCCTGTCAAAGCAGTTTATATTATTCTAACGCATCGTTTTTCATTAGACCTATACATTCCACGGAATAACACATCAAAACACTCGATATTCATACATCGGCGAATATCGCCATAGAGAAATATCAAATCAGTTCAGCAGGCTGAAACTGAAATGAAGGCCAAACTGTAAGGAACCTATGCCCGATTACGACGTAATTTCATAGTGATCATGAATGAATGAATGATCGACTTCAAAAATCTACTGGCAATTTCCTTGATTTGATGGGCCAATAAATTCTATTCCTCTCATTCCGCCGATACTAAACATCAATCTTATTCTGTGCAATTTTGTTTGGATGTAGTACTATGTAATTTAATTTGATGACAGGTAATGTGCTTTAGGGTCGTTGCCTCCGTCATATGCACATGCATCAAGCAAGCAATTGAATTATTCCGTGGTTAGCAATATTAAAGCACATGAAAATAATGTGCATGATGCGGGTGGTTTCAGTAGATTATACTGCTAAGGACTTTATGAAGGCCTCGGGAAAGTAAGACCAAACTCATAAAAATTATGTCCTGATGATAATTGAAATACGGATCTCCGTTCCGTCAAGATTAAGGGCAATAACAAGTATGGAAAATGTTTACGAGCGATATATTTCTCCCACTCGCATTCGTTCGATTTATTGAGGCTCGAATGCAATTTGTCCATACCACGTGGATTTCACGTAATCGAATGAGAGCGTTGTTCAATTGATTACTTATAGTGACCTTCAAAACAAGCATGTCTGTTTGGCCAAGTATTCCATACATGCGCCGCGAAATTTCATGCTTAGTTGATACCAGGCAATGTTAGGTAAACAGTGTAATTTTTTCTTTACACGCATGACCCCCCCCCCTTTTTTTTTTTTGGGGGGGGGGGTATCTCATTTATTTTCTTCTGCAGAACATGATTATTAGGTAAATGCCTTTGTAAATATGTTGTGATAATAATAATAATAATAATAATAATAATAATAATAATAATAATGACAATAATAATAATAGTGTATACTTTTATAGCGCAACAGTCCATCAAAAGATGCTCATGGCGCTTTTAGTCTTAAGGTTAGGAGAATCATAAATGTGTCTCATCATTTTCATGGAATTCGCTAGATTGGTACGTTCATTTTCTGTTCATCTCATGTTCTGTTAAAATGAAATGAAGTTGAATTGAGTACACAACGATTTTTAAACTCCAACTG
The DNA here is from genome assembly GCA_033980235.1 of Diadema setosum. Taxonomy (NCBI): domain Eukaryota; kingdom Metazoa; phylum Echinodermata; class Echinoidea; order Diadematoida; family Diadematidae; genus Diadema; species Diadema setosum. The sequence continues at coordinate 19,825,571 of CM067080.1, forward strand.
AGTTATATAATAATTAATCACTATGGGAAGAAGAATCATATATGATAATCATGATAGTTGCATGGTGATTATCTGAAGTCAGCAAATCACACCTCATCTCAGTCATTCTCATCGGTATTCGGCGAGTACACTGCACGGGGAGTCAATGGTATTTGGGGGTCATCCCACGAGACCGACACCCATGAGTCATAGAGACCACGAGTTCGACAGTGAAAAAAAGGTCCATGAGTCATACAGTCCACGAGTAATACATCCCATGAGCTCGACAGAAGGCAGATAAGACCCTTTGAGTCCGACAGTAGGCAAACAAGACCCACAAGTTCGACAGTAAGAAAAAAAAAAAGGCCCTTGAGTCCAACACTGGGTTAAAAGGCCCGCGATTTCAACATTACAAAACGTTCTCGTGGGCCCTTTTTGCTTAGTGTCGGACTCATTTGGCTTATTTGCCTAGCGTCGATGTCATGGACTGCTGTAAAACCCAATATGTTCGCGTGCATTTAATTTAGCGACTGCAGCTAGAGCCAAGATTCGCGAAATCAAAATGCACGCGAAAGTTTCTTTCTACACTATGTGTGGTAAATTAAATGCCAGTGGCAATTCGCGAAAATTTCATGAAGCGAAAATATCTTGCTTTACAGTGTATGACTCGTGGGCTGTATATGACTAGTGGGCCATTATTATGACTAGTGGGTGTCGAACTCGTGACGTGCACCCGGTATAAATATATTAACTCTCCGAAAGAGATTAGGAAATCTCCGTATAGACGTAGAACATAGTCAATGATTAAAATACAGTTTTTGCAAAAAAGAACCGGCAATAGCGTACAGGCTAGCGAGGCCAGTCCTTTCAATAATACAGATTATATCATAGTATTAAAACGTATTTGTAATAATCACAGAAGCAATGCCATTATGTAGGCCTACATATCTATAGGTTTTCACAGGGGATCATTTACACATTATCATTTTGATGAGAGATACTTTCGTAATGATTTCAGAAAAGCGTTATGGGTGCTCATCTTTTTTAGATCCTGTGGAAAATCCTCTCCAAATTATAATGCTCGCATATGACATGTATGACATGGAGTGTTTACCAGTTTCAGAGCTGATTTTTGTTGGTTTATAATTCATTTAAATAAATATAAATGAATAATACAGATATAATTCATATGAATATAAATGCGGAATTAGTGAAAGCAGCTATATTATAGTAGAATACATTGGTGCATGTTAGGGGGAAAACGAATGTTTTCAAAGTTATGATTTTTTAAATTGTCAGTGCCGTTATTGCTGGATAAGGAAACTATACAGTTCATGCCGACATTCTAGAGAATAGAAAATATAAAGACTATTCAACATATTTTCACTTTTCTAGCATAATGAAAGAGCATTTGACTTACGGGGGGGGGGGGGAGTAGTTGGGAGAATGATATTACTCTTAGCATATGGCAGTAACAAATTGACCGAATGTGTATTTTTCATGAAAAATTGAATTTTATGGAATTCGGACCGAAACTTTAAAAATTCATAACTCTACATGAATCGGTCGTAAAATTTTCCTCCAACTGATGTGTTCTACTAATATTGTTTTCACACAATCCACATTTTTTTTTTTGGGGGGGGGGGGGGTTGATATCCTTCAATTATAAGGGTGGTCCCCAGAGCAAATGCAAAAATTACCCGAGTTTTTAGAGTAGTATCCTTGACATTTAATATAGCACGCCATGTCTAATTACCAGGCAAATATGAAAGCATGGTAACATAACTAATATCTTGTTATATCCTATAACACATTGATTGATATGACTTTTTTCTATTTAAAAGATTAGTCCCACTCGACTGGAAATGAGTGATAAATATACATTGGATTGCGGTCGGAAATAATGTTTAATATGCAGTGGTCCTGAATGGATTTTATTGTTTGTTTCTGCTGTCATTTAATTGTCATCCGATTTTTACGAATGAACAACTGCAACGAATTTTATTATTTGCGCGCGCGCGCGCGACCGTGTGTGTGTGTTTGTCTTCTGGAAAGCAAAACAAAAAATTTTTGCTATTATCAAGATATGTCTTAAAATAAATGGATACTTACAATCTCTGCTCATTTACGCTCACTTTGATGTTGATAAGCTTTGGTATCGAAAAGTTATAATGAGAACAATTTCTCACTAGCACTTTCTCACAAGCCAAGTGTCACACACATATAGAATATTTAATCACATCATTGCGTCAAGAATTGGGGAGATAATCATAATTCCATAAAGCAAAACAGTATCGCGACTACGAAAATTGCACACACAGTGCGCAAAAGAAACAACAACAAACAAACAAAAACAAGCAAACAAACAAACAGACTAAAAAACAAAACAAACCCCACAAGAAACCGAGAAAGAGATAAAAAAAATCTTTAGATTCAATGTGAAAGTTTAAAGTTTAAAATTTTAATCAGTGAACTTAGAACACCAACCCTAGCTCCAACTCTAGCTCACCTCACGATGTTCTCCAGACGTAGTCGGTGGAGCCGTCCTATTGTCGTCATCATGGCCAGCAGTAGCTTTAGCCACGCCAGCTTCAGCTGGGCCGGAACTCACGGTCGGCACAGTTGACGCGGCTCGCTTCGTACTCTGCCACTCCCGCTGCTTCCTGGAATGATGTCGAACGAACACGAAGATGCGAACGTAGAAGAGAAGGACGATGGCAAGGGGAATGCAGGTGAGAAAAGTCGACCCCATGTACGTGTGAATCATGTTCAAAGAACCTTTAAGAAGGATAAACACGACAACAAAAACGAGACAGATTATTGAATGAGGAAGGGGAAAGACGCAAACTAATACATGTACCACCAACGCTATCACACCTACAATCCAGCATTTCATGGGGAATTACATCGTTGTAGATATTGATACTGTGAACTTTCCTTGGCAATGCACATCCCTACGTTACTCCTTTATGTATCTGGTATTATGTTGAAATTTTGGTCTGTCTATGGAGAATTTGGTTAGATTGTTGTGATTGTATGCTCTTTCATTCACACCAAAAGACATGCTATTCCATTGAACGTATTTATCCTTCGTCATTTTTTTTTTAATGTTACATATTTCAATTGGCACCAATAAATTGTTATGAAAAGGGGTTCGTAACATACAATTTTTTTCTTTTTGTTGTGTGTGCTGATTGGGCGTAACTGCCTGTGAAATGTTCTGATAATGTTTGGAGAATTACATGAATGATCTATCGACGAGACAAAAAAAAAAAAGCAAAACAAAGCAAAGTAAAACAAAACAAATATCAAAAACAGCCGGTGACTATAGTGAGGATGTGAAAATATCCTAGCATGGATGCAGTCACGTGGGACTGGCGTCATTTCCACAATGTATTTTTTTATTCTCTCTGTCATATTATGTAAGTGCTTGCATACGAATTGTTGTCTTGTGATGTAACCTGAAGGTGAAACTTTGGAAAACTAATTTCTAAGCTCTCCTAAAAAAGCAACGAGTAATCAACCAACTTTGACTCTAGTAACCTACCGTCTTCATCCTCCTCGAGGTCGGAACACATGTGAGTGTCGAAGTCGTAGCCGAGACGAGTGAGTCCGGCAGCGAACGGGACGATGATGACGCTGAGTGGAATCAGCCATGTCAGGGCGAGGAATATTACCACGTTAAACCGCGTAAAGACCTTCACGCAAGACCGAACAACCACATGAAATGAAATCAAACAGAAGAGAGAACATTGCTTTTATGATAGTCCAAAGGATATTTGGTTACGATGGTTACGTTCATGTTGTGACTTCTTTTCATGGCGTTTATCTTCTCTATAATCAAATAAGATTTCATTGATTGCATCGTTGATTCCATAAACTGCACATTTTCCAGTAGCGAAGGAAGGTATATCAACAAGCTTGGGTCCACTGTTCTAAAACCAAATTATACCTGCTTTAAGCTTCAATATGATGTTTGAGTATGTATAAACAAGGGTGGAAACAGAGAAAATCAAGCTCACGAAAAAAACAAACAAACAAACAAACAAACAAACAAACAAACAAACCTGGTGTACAAGAATTGCAACAAAAACTACTTATGATAATTTTTGCCGTTCTGATCTTCGATTCGACATGAAATTGCAAATAGCTATATGAATTTAAAAAAACAAACAAAAAATGACAAAAAACCAAACACACACACACACACACACACACACACACACCGTGTTCGCCTTGGCTGGACCTTGGCTAGACTGAAGTCACGTAACACACAAATTATTTATAAACTTTGTAACCACCTGACTACTCGACCTTCGTAATTGTATATTCGTCAGATGATTATATCTACATCGCCACCAAATTTCATTCACTATTATGTGACCGACCCAAACCCCTTGTTTCGATATAAGTGAAATTTGTAAATTTCCTTCCTTGTTTTTATTTCTCTAATATTAAAGGCATAATTTACCATTTGCAGATGAAACAAAAACCCAGCTTTAGTGCTTCACAATAGTTCAAAAATGTGAGTTAGGGAGAGGAACAACCAGTGTAGAAATTTGAATCAGTATGATTCATTTTAAGTACTGGTATTGTTAAATATACAAAATGTGAACAATAGTTATGATAAAAATGTGTCTAGAATGAACCGTCTACAGTTATGCTTTATTGAGAAAAATAGTGATATATCTTTATATTTGAGGCTTTATTGCAAAATTTTTACATGGTAGGATGTTTTGTGATACAACTAACCTACACAATGATATGCATCAATATATCTTGAACATTTTTTTTTAATCACTGCTCCCAAAGGTAAACTATACCTACAATGATTTTGATAAGACTTTTACTGTTCCCATCATGATGCTTGCAGACCTTGCAGACTGATAGACATTTCATTTAGCAGGTAATTACACTCGGGGAAAACAAGGTCTGTCGTGCATAGTCGCTAAACAGTTACATAATAATAGGCATCACATGTGGGATGCCCTTTAAATGTCAATGTTAAATAAAGCATGTCACCATAATACAACATTCACAACCGCAAAACAGCAATTACATCTAAGCTTGATCTTGATTTGAAGCACACACTATATCCTTAACGAAAATTCATACATAAGTAAAATGGTACCTCTATGCTAAAGAATACATGAGATGTTAGGGAAAGTAAGATTCTCCAGAAATATTGCTCTGTGTTTTTTTTTTTCGTCGTTAATGCCTCCCGTTAAAATAAAATTAAATCGTATGAAACTAATGGAAAGCTTTTGCATTCACAGGCCAGAATTATTCAATTATTAGCTAACTTGCTCTTGGAAGGAGGAAAAGACAAAGAAGAGAAAAGAAATACGGAGGAGGAGAAGAAGGCAGATGATTGGGGGAGAATTTTCTGTGGGAAGTTTTCTGTAGATTTTTCGTGTGGTTTACGAACCGGTTGCTCATACTAATGCCAGAGTTTAAAAGGAAACTGGAAAAAAAAATCAGCACAAACAAATCTCTGATCGTTGCTTGATAGTTAAAAGTGGTTAACCTGAAAGAAACCACGTGTCCATCTGAAGACCTACGCAATTTGTCTTTACATGTCTTGTCGTTGTGAAAAAGACAAATCATGTCATTTCTAAAGAAGAAAAAAAAATGTTAAACGAATTCAACTTTTTGTAAATATGAGTAAGGAAGAAGGTAAAGAAAGCATATGAAAGGTGACACTATACCTTTTATGGCTGTGTTGATGTAGATATATCATTATGCATTCGAATGTTATACATACATTAGTAATACTTCTGAATGGCAGTATATACTCAATGACAATAATTATCAATCTTTTTTATGCAAGGACAAGGTAGAGATCCAGAGGCCATGATTCTTTTCCCTTTACAATTGTTGTTATTTAACGATTGATAATATGATCATAAAAATAACAATGAGACGGGTGAATACGATTTTGCACGACGAGAATTCTGTCGATTACTCTGCAGATTCACTGAATGGCTGTAGATTAATAAATCAGAGCTTCTGAAGTCTTTGTATTAGTAGAAGTGTTACCACACGCACCCATTCTTATGTCGACACTTACTGCACACGCACATCACCCCCTCTCAATTTTTTATATAACTATACTATTGCAATACAAAAATAACTACCTTTTGTGAGAGGCAAACCTGAGCTACGTTCCCACCGAGGCTATCAGCCCAGTCAAGCCATGCTTATGCTGATGGTTTCTTGCTGAATTGTTGAATCAAAATGTACTGCCTTTTTGTATTTATATGCAACCAATAAATGTTTTAGAATTATTTTGTTATAGTATAGACTGCACTTTTGTATCCCTCCTTTGTCATTTGTTTAAATTTCCCACAACCATGTTATTCATTTCGATTTGATTTGAGAAGCAGAATAAACATAAACCAACGAACTTGTCATTTATAGTGAGGAATAAAAAAAAATGGGAATGATATACATTTGCGAACAATGCTTGCCGCGGGCATTGCTTTCCTCATTTCGATACTTATGCAACTGTTAACAGCAAGCATGTTCCCATGGTAACGTTAACTTATTAGCAAGAAGAAGCCACTTGTGCTTCTTTTGACCTGTTATGACATGGCTTCACAGTGGCGGCGAACGAGACAAAGGTATACGGTCTCTGAATATACTAGTAAACGTGAACCGTGCCTGCCATCGGATGATACGCGTTCGAAAGCAGGAACAAAAGAAAAAAAAAAAGGAAAGAAAGAAAAATGCTGTTACAACTTATCACAAAATTTAGATGACAAGTAAAGTAAAGAAGGTAAAGAAAGCCTTAATGAAAGATCCACACTGTAGTATAATTATTATTGCTCTGTTTATATTATACATATCATTTTGCACTGGAGTATTATACATAATACTTCTGAATGGCTGTAGGTGTATACCCGATGAACGTATATCATGCATGGGGATATTATACGTACATTAATACTCTTACTGGTAGTATATACTCAATGAAAGAATAATTATCAATCTTGTTTTTTTTTTCTTGCAAGGACAAGGCAGAGATTATTATTCTTTCATTGAGTATATCCTGCCCTTTCAGAAGTATTAATATTCCCATGCAGAAGGATATAATTTATATTTACATAAACAGAGCCATAAGAGTTATAGTGTGGGTCTTTTTTTATATGCTTTCTTTATCTTCTTTACTTAACTTGTTCATCCAAACTTAGATTACATTATTTAGATTATCAGATGCACGTGTGAGAACAACCGTTAATGTGATTATTCATGTGAAGTTGGACCCCTCGGAAGACCAGCACGAACATGAAGGCCGAGCTGAGTAGGGTAATTCATCCGTTATCTTTAGTTATATATTCCAGTTGTATTGTAGCATTGTTACTTTGTGATTGTACGGTGAATGAATAAATAAATAAACTAACAAACAACCAACATCGCCTTTGTTATCTATTATGCGGAGCTACAGCAGTATGCGCGGTATTTATGTGCACTCACAAATACGTGAAAGAGGGAAAATACATTGTTGCATTCACGACCAAGTTCAGGTTATTCGCAATATTTGCAAAAAAAAAAGGAAACCTTGCAACTGACTGGATGCTTTTTAGCTGCCTTCATAGTAACAGAAATTACGATCGTTTATAGAATATCGCATACATTTTTCAAGGAACGGTCCCCAGGGTTGTACGTGGTAAATTGCAACGACTTCACTTATCGCAGCTGCTCATGATAATGACCAAGGCTGATGAGTTGTGTCCAGGTGCCAAAGTACCCGTAATCATTTCAAGTTACCATAATTGTACATCACTTTTCGTGGAAGGGGTCATTAGAACGTCGGTAATTACTAGGAAGCCATTCATTCTCGGGTGTATTAATAACACTGTCAAAACGACTGTGCGACCAGTGTGCGAATTATTCAAAGCAGGGCGATAATGGGTCATGAACGTGATGAATGCTGATAACAATGGCGTCATTCGTGAATGATATCAAACCTAAACTATTATTGCTAATAGTCTTGTTTTGGTTCTAAAGGTAATAAATATTGGTTCCTCAATTACTTCACCCCATATAAGTCAACAGGTGTAAAACATGCAATTTTAAGTGTTTTTTTTTTTCATTTTCTTTTCTGTTTTTCCCCAGAAATTAGATGGGTCATTGTTGACCACAGAAAAGAGTGACAGACGTATTTTAGCTACTTTTGTTTAGCAATCTATGGCATTGTTACATTTAAAGACATTACGCAATTCTATCTCCTTATATCTCTACCCCTCCCCATGTGATGAGTGCAATGAGGAAAGCAACAGTTCAAACAATGGATATTTCCCAGCTTTAAACAATTTTTACGCGCATCTGTCTAGAGTTTGTTTGTTTGTTTGCAAAATGTATAAGAAAACCTTTTTATGCAATTTGTTGATGTCATTATTACTTTCTTTAGGCTCTATAAGCATCTATACCTGCATCTATCAATAACAACCTCAGCTCATTTGGTAAATAATTATTTCATTGGACTAGACCTGCCATTCAGCATACCCATACACGTGCACGTTAAAGCCATAAAGCTCTGTCGTCGGGAAACGTGTCGCGACGCTCCCACACAACCCCACAAACATTTCTTTTCCAGATTTTTTTCCAGATTTAATTATATTTGCGTGTGTGTGTGTGTGTGTGTGTGTGTGTGTGCGTGTGTTGTGCTCTTCACAAATGCAGTTTAACAGTGTGGCTCAAATCGGTGATGCTGAAGAGTGCCAAGATTACCCGACGGTGTACATGGCTTTCAAATTGTAGGCCTATGAGCGAGTCATGAGATGAATCGGGTTACAAGCACGCTGTGATAAAATGCTATAACATTCATTTCACATCTGCAAACATACAACGACATTCTATAGATGAGGGAATCTGCAAGCAATTCATACAGACTGCCCGTGAGACGATGCTTGCCACATTACAACAGACCTTTTTGCACTTTCCACTTTTAATATGGAATAAAATTGCATTTTCTGCTGCCCGATGGCCCTGCCATACGCACACTGTAGGCAGAACGCGTCGTCTGCGATATTGCCGTTCTCATTGCAGCAAAGAGAAAACAAACAAACAAACAAACAAACAAACAAACAAACAAACAAACGCAGTACTGTCAGTGCATTTTACTTTCCTTGACACAGCCATGAAAATGGTTTTTACAAGTGGTCGTAAAGTTTCACGTCATAGAAACCTTAAACTGGGATTCCAGGAATCATGCATTCGAATTCACTTTTGCCAGGTCTCATGAAAGATACGGACTTCTGAGTAAATTGTTAAAGAGTTTCTATTCTTGTCGTACTAACGGAGGACGTGATCAACAAGTGGACGTGATATGCCGAGGGACTGCATGTCTTGTGTCCCGCGTCACAAGGCCATCACTGGTTGAAACGAATTTCAGCGATTCAAACGCTTAGATTTCTAGGATTTTTTTTTAGAGCATTATCATGTATACTCTTCATCTTCTTTTCCCCAATTTTATGGAATATTCGATACTGTCTCATTTGCATGGCCAACATTGCGTGTTTGACACATCACGCACAAACAAATCTCGTGTCTAAACGTCATTTAAAGTACAATATTTTTCAATGACTTTTGAGTCAAGATTTTTTTTGACACTCCATGTACTATTTGACCAGCACTGTTAGCTGTTTTTTTTTTGTCTTCAAACTACGAGCACTAGTCTACTTTATTAATATCAGTACGTTATTATCATTCCAAAATAAAACAGTACAGATAGCAGCAGTAAGATTGCAATATTGGTGGTGGTGTATGTCAGCTGATGTATTTTGGTAACTATCATCATTATCAAATGACAGTAGATGAGATGAAAAAGAAAGAAAGAAAAGAAATAACAAACCCTGCCGGAAAGTACGCAGTGTTCAACAATGTGTTCACACTGTGTTCACATATTCGACTTTGTGAAAACGCTTAACAGTGTGATGATTATTTCACACTGTGGTGTGTTTTTTCACAGGGTATTCACATATCAATGTTCTGTTTCACATTGTGAATTAATGATTCACACTATGAGTTAATGATTCACATTGTGTTCACACTGTTAAAACGCTCAAATTTCACAGTGTGAAGAGGTTTTACACAGTGTGAAGAGGTTTTACACTGTGTTCACGATGTCTTCACACTGTGTTTCACATTGTGAATTAATGATTCACACTATGAGTTAATGATTCACATTGTGTTCACACTGTTAAAACGCTCAAATTTCACAGTGTGAAGAGGTTTTACACAGTGTGAAGAGGTTTTACACTGTGTTCACAATGTCTTCAAACTGTGTTTCACACTGTGTTTCACATTGTGGGACGCTCTGTTCTTTCCAGCAAGGAAGGACTGGAAATAACGGAGGAGAGTTGTGAATGGTCGTTATACCGCTGAAGCTGGTACGGACTTCACTGTCTTTCATACAATATCATCACCAAATCACCAGCATATTAGTACACTTTCATTATCCGTGATGCCACCATTGTAATTGTTTTAAGTAGTAGTAGTGTAGAATTTTATCTAGGAATGCAGGAATTCTAAACAAACTGAAAGATTATTTCCCCACCAATATATTGCAAATTATATACTCAACTATGATTTCCCCTTACCTCAACTACGGAATACTGCCATGGGGTAACACGTCCGAATCTTTGCTTGACTCGCTCTTTCTTTTACAAAAGCGCGCTATTAGAATAGTTAATAAGACTGGGTATTTATCTCATACAGATGAATTTTTCTATATGAACACAATTTTGAAATTGTCAGATTTGTTTCATTACAGTTTGTTTGTTTTGTTTGATAGATATTTTTCTGCAAATAAATATATACATAAATTACATAATCATGAACATGGGAAACATACAAAGTATATTTGAAACAGAGTCGTTTGACTTGCATAAACAGATATATAAAAGGAAATTAATGAGATAATATTACAGGAAATTAATGGTATAATATTACAGTAATTATATAATATTGCAGTACTACGGTTCAGGGATATTCATGTATAAATATTCCTAAAATGATCTTCCTGATATTTTTTTTTGCATATGTTTAAAAGAAATTATTCTATTCATAATTATCCCATCCGCCAACGTGACGCTTATCACCTTCCACGTACCCGAACCATTTTTGCGAAAAAAACAATTATGTATACAGGGCCGAAATACTGGAATGATCTCCCCATAGAACTCGCAGGTTGTTTGTCATTAGGCGTTTTCACATCAGCCCGATGTTTCGAAATAGCGCGCTATTTTCTGATTTGGGAAATTAACCCGATCACAAAATAGCGCGCTATTTGATAATGTGAATACAAATTATCGCGCTAATTGATCGAGAAAATTTCTCGAGTCCAACTCGGGAAATTTCCGAAATAGCAGGATAATCAATGCGAACTAGCGCGCTATAGCTGATGTTCGGGCTGATGTGAATAGGAAATGAAATAGCGCGCTAATTTGCGATCGTGAAAAATATCGCGAGCTTGGATTTTTATCGGGCTGACGTGAAAACGCCTATAGTCGACCTTCAAATACAAATCATATTAAGACAGAATTTCTTGAATAATTACATTGCGTAAGTCCATTGAAATTCCTTCTATCTTGTTTATGTGCCTTTCGCTGCTGTGTTGGTTGTTGTCATTCAAATCAGAGTAAGCCTCTCTGTATGCGCTCTTAAATTCCTCCACACCAGTACTCTTTTTCGACGCGTGAACAGCTATACTGACTGGTAATTCTAATTCTAATTCTTTTTTGAATGTTAGTACATGTACTTGTATGTTCACTCTTTAAGGCTTTCCGTGTCTCTTCTGAGGACTCGCATGTCGAGTTGATCTTTTTTTCAGCATTATTCAAAACGTATTATAACACTATATTGTCAACATTGCTAAATCAAGTGTTCTTATGTCTGCAGAATGTGGTTGTCTGTATAATATCTATCACTATTTGTATTGAGAAGATTCTGTTATTGCCCCGTGTATTTTTGCCTTTCATTTTTGTTTTTCTTTATTTTGATCCTACGTTGCATCCGTGCTCCTCATCTGTATCTTACACTCTGTTCAGAATTTGGGACTTACGCTCAACAAGCTCGCTTTTAAGTATGTTCCATCATATTTCTTCAACGTTATACATTGAGCCAAACGTACGATGATTGACCGCTATGTTTTATATGTTTATATCAATTTACTGTGCATCCAAGCCGGATATTATGATTCACTATGTTTTATATTATTTGATGTACATTCCTTCATTGAGAAATATGAAAATAAATTGAATTGAATTGAATTGAAAATGGGTTTCAAATTCCAAAAGCCAAACATAACAAGACTGCTTATAAACAAACTGTAATTATTATTATTATTATTATTATTATTATTATTATCATTATATTATTATTATTATCATTGTTATCATTATTGTTTTTTCGACCATGTAAAGAATATAGGATACATAAACATTACAAACATGAAAAGCCAGAATGAACATTACAAAAGGATACATTGTACTGTACATGTTACACAAAATGAAAATGAAATAAATGGAGACAACATGAGGGTCAGGGCACACAAAAGAAAAGACATTTACTATTACCCGTAGGCATGTGAGCCCACAAATGTTGCTCCTAAGGAACATTTAACGATCATTCAAATCTAAAAAATCATCACTCGACCCCTGACCCCCTCCCCTTGACCCCATGGCCCACATTAATCTTCAAAATATGAAAAACAAAAATAAAATTTCAAGGTGAAGCAATCACAAACGAAATGCATGTAGGATATCGCTGTCTTACAAATCTTCTTTTATAGTCCTGATGCACAGAAATCTACATTACAAGCTCTTTTTAATGAAACGGTTTTAAGAAAGTAAATCATGTCCTTCCCAATACCACACCACACAGCTGCACAATGATTTTTAAATGGGAAGGGTTTCATGAATTATTGCATCCTAAATATTGAGGGAATATCAATAGGCTATACTTTAATAATCAATACTTTGCAGAAAACCAATGGAAATACTTTGTAAGGTTCAGCCATCGCTGGATGAGAAGACCACAAAAGTTTGTGATAACACAGTAGGACAACAATGTTTACCAAATACCACTTGAATTAAAAAACAAACAAACATTTTTTTTTTAATGAAAAGTACACATTCCCTCAACTTGTTATTGGTGACACACGTTAAGGGTATCATTGTTCCCTCTGCTTTCTCGAAGAGTTAAGTCAAGTGCTCTTTTATTTTGATAGAAAAATAAAAAAGCATGTTGGTTCCTGCTTATATTTTCTTCATATCATTGTCCTGCAGTGTCATCACAAAACTTTGTAGACTTCTGATCCAGCAATGACGGCACTGAGACTTTAAACATTCATAACTTTTGAACGGATTGTTCGATTTTCCCCAAACTTTCACTGATGTTTTCTACGAGTATTGTCGCTTTTACTTCATTCACACACATTGTTGGGTAAACTTGTCCTTTATTTGATCTGAGACTGAAAGATCTGAAACGTACAGATCCACGAGTTTATCATTTCATATCCCATTCTTAAACAACTATTATTCCGAAAATGCTCCCTCGATTGCTTCATCATTAACAGGAAGGTATTCATATTCTATCAGTAAATCGAAATTGATATTTTCAAGATTTTACAAAATGAAGTTCATGAACAGCAGGAAACAATGTACTGAAATAACAAACAATAACACGAAACAAAAATATACGAATACATTTAAGTTGATCTTGTAATATGAGGGATGTCGGTAGTAACAGCTATAGAAAGTGCAGCTAACCGCCATTTTAAGTATAGCTCTAATAAAGAGCTGTATTTGATTTACAGTGACGTATAAGAGGGCTGCCATGGCTAATAAATGCTGCATGAGGTTACGAATCATAGTAAAGTACCTGTGGTGCTGATGTGTGCATATGCTAGTGGGGATGCACTCGGGCATATACACAATACAGTTAAAAATATATAACAATATATGACCAGCACTTGTCATGGGAAACGGATTTCACTCTACTTATTTATCCATTGCCATATACAGAGGACCATGGAGCTTGAACATGGCAGATCCGCATTCCGTAAACAATGGGTTTAGTCACTTTGAACACCATAAAGTGGCCACTACTTTAGTTCATTTTGATTTAATTTCTGCATCATTCCATCCTTACGTGGTTTAACCATAAATGTATTCAAAAAGAAATCTAAATTATAGTTCAGAGTAAAATGATAATGATAATATGTAAAATATCTAAACAGAATGAAATTAAATATGTCAACGATTATTTCCAGGCTGACAAAGAAGAAGGTGATAGTGATGACAGCTTATTAAAAGAAAAGTGCAACTTACCTTTTGATATCTAGCTGCTGACATTGTAATGAGAACCATTCGATTCAGGCCGATGACGGTGAGGTGCCAGATGCTACTGCCGCCGCACACAAACGAAACAATGGCCACGGCGACACAAGACGCATCCGAGAGCGGCCACCCCGTGGTCGACACCATACCCATCACGGTGAAAGGGATGGTGGTGCAGGTGAGGAGATCGGCGACGGCCAGACTCAACACGTAGACGTTCGTGATGGTGCGGAGCTTCGGGTACAGAGCAACGGCGACGACCACGACCAGGTTTCCGACAAAACCGGCGACTGCAACGAGTCCAAGCCAGCAGCTGAATCCGATACGCGAGTGGAGGGTGTCCACGTTGTCACCCTCGACATCCGTGCCGATGTCGTACCCGTCGGGTGCAAGGCTTCGATTCATAATTATCTCTGTCTACTAAATCTCTCCAGTCGAGTTGCGACTTTCCTGTCCAAGTTCACCACGATAACAAATAAAAGTATATTAACCAGCCTTAAAGAGTAACTATGGATGTAAAAATAAGAGAGATGGATATATTTTGAGTATCTAAAGGCTGAACGTTGGACGGAATGATCCCAACAATGCAACCTATTTAGGCAAAAATTCTTTATAAAGTCGCAGTATTTCACGAGAAAATAAATAAATGCACCCTCTTGGACGTATACTTCATGACATTTCCAGTGTGTAAATCGCGTGCTTCGCAGTTCACAGATCAAAACACGGAAAGCAAAATAAAACCTATAAAAACGGAGAACCTTGATAATTATTAGGTTCCTTTGATATTCATAAGATAGGCCTACGCTCCTTGATATTGTGATAACTTGCAAGGATGGACAGGGTGCCAGCAATATTCTGAGTCACTGCACAATAACAGTAGCAAACGCAAGTGGCTCTACCTACACATATAAAACAGGACTTGATGCAGCCACTGGAAAATGATAAGTTCGTTATACTGATTTGATTGTGGTTGGGAGCAAGTTATTGAAAGCCTTCTGATACTTTCTTCCGCAAAGGCAGCGAGTAGTCACGCACAGCTGTAAGCAACAGGTAAACCGCTCCGTTTCAGGGAATTAATAGTTAGGCACATGGAACGAAATGGAAACTGCTCCGTTTTTCTCGACTGGAGTGTTGGAACTCACTGCAGCTCACTTTAGCCGCCAATATATAAAGCGAAGCATTGTGAGCAGTAATAATAGCAGATTCTCTCGTGGAGGGAAGCGCAGGTTATACATCAACAATTTAAAAGCACTGCGACGCAATGGAGATATTTTTGCGAAACAATTTCGTACGCAGAGGTTTTTTTTTTTGTCTTTTAAAGGACCTGTGCCACTAGATAGGATAGAATCCTCTTGCGACTGCGCAGATACGTTATTCATAAGCTGTCTATAACAGCCAGGAAACCATTAATGCCTGGCGATTAGACGTTTAATTGAAATCGCCAATGAATTCCGTCCACATCGGCAAGATGCGATACAGTGTATCTCACGCAGTGATATATTATGGGCCGATGTAATCGACAACGAACCACGCGTCAGGTTTAAGCATGATCAAGGAAATATATTTTGCATAATGCCAGAGACATAACAAGCACTCTAAAAATCCTTTTCCTCTCGACCATCGCTCTGATGGGAATAATCGCTTCGACGTATTTTCATGGCAGCTCTAGTCTTCAACGGGACAGAGCTATTGCTATGGTGGGGTGAAAACACGAATCCGCACGACGTTTAATTTGCCAACGTGCCATGACATGCGGAAGTATGTTTCGCGCGCATGAATGCCTTACACGGCAATCTGCAAATTTACTCACAGTATCATCACGCTGAGTAGTCAGAACAGACGAACGAGGATTCTGTCATTTAACAGTGTGAACAATGGAATTCAGTAACACCAGTTAAAAGGAAATTTATTAAAAAAAAATAGTCATGAGAGTTGATTTATTGTTCACAAACAACTCTCCTAAATCATACTGCTTTTGTTGACTCACAAAGATGTCGCTCTACCTACTTAACACTTTGTACTCAGTGCTACCAACAAAAGCTCCCTGCACTCGTCGTAGGCCTCTGGTGTGTGTAAACTTAACCAGTTGAATCCATTTAGAAACGAAATAAAATATCACATACGACGGTAGACAACAATGCATGATGATTTACTATTCAAACGCTGTTGAAAATTTGATATCTCCATGGTAATATGAATCCATTTCCCATGCCTAGCCGATCCCGTTATATTTTTATTTTCCTTTCTGCAAGGACAAATGCTCATTCATATCTAAATAATATGGTAATATAGAAAACTGCGGGAGGTGGAGAGTGTTTGCGGACGAAAGAGTGGCTTCGTGTTTTATTGTTGATAGACATGCTATTTTACGTGAACATTGGTTGCCTAGTGATTTTAAAAATGCAAGCCACCATGGCCACCGTTCCTGTCGAAATGCAAAAGTGCAATACATGGTACATTTACGCACAGACGACGGAAGTGTGTGTGTGTGTGTGTGTGTGTGTGTGTGTGTGTGTATTGGGGGGGGGAGCAGGGGGTGTTGCAGGGAGGGGTTGCGGCCGTCCCAATCAAAAAAGTGGAGATCGTTCTCTACCCCCTTCCAAAAAGAAAAAAAGAAAAGAGAGGAAAGACAAACATGATGTGCAGCTAATAATTGTTGATTCTAATGTCTATAGGAATCATATCCATCCATTTTCCATTTCAGCAGTTTTCTCAATTTGAAATCAGCGATTGTGGCTTTCCGAGGTGGCGAATCGAAATCGTTATCTTGTCAAAATTTGTTAGATGCACAATGATACAAGCTTTCGATAACAGTTTCGTTAGTTTCAGTTTATTTTTTTTTTACAGTTTATCTTATTTTTCACTTTTACAAAATGATATTATGACATATTAATAATTTTCACATGATAACATCAACAAAAGTATTCAAAAGAAATAGGTAATTACGTGTATGTATGAACATAATATATTTTATGGTATTTTAGAGTAAACAAGTGGAGGAGGTTGTAATCGATAAGCAATTCTCTTGAATTTGACAAAGGCCTGTTGGCAGAAAGGCTTGTTACACATCTCCCTTACTTTTAACTGACAAAATAAAGCATATACTCAAAGAAACAGATAACGTGAACTTCCGAGTATTTTCAAAATCATTCGACCGAGGAGGACAACACATGGGGAATTGAACAAGACAGAAACGAAAAGGACAAAAATGGAGATACCGGAATAGGAAAAATAGTTAAGAGAAGTGAGAGTAACCTTCAAAGTGTGCTTAATAGTTAGAACCAGTAATAAGTCTTTGTAATGAAAATGTTATAGAAAATGTTATTGATGTTCCGGATACTACAGTTTCCCCTCAATATTACAACAGGTGATGTGTGGTTAAATAAGTGTATCATAAAGAGTTTGGATGGTGTTTTTAGTAAGGTATTCTCTAACTTTCAAAAGGATCCCGATATTTCTTGATAATTGTTGACTGAACTCTGTGCATATGTTTGGACCATGTCAGGTGTGAATCAATAATTGCCCCCCCCCCCCCCAAAAAAAAAAAAACACACACCAAAAAACAAAAAATAACGCAAGACTTTGTGCAATTTTTTAGCATAATTATATAGATATTTAAAAAAAAAGGAAAAAGTTTTGTTTTGCTCCTGAACCACGTTCAAACTTGTAATAAGTTGAATATTGTGGTTAGTATCTGTAGGTTTTAATGAAAAAAAAAGGAAACAGTAAAATTGACATTGGAAATGAATATGCTAAATCATTTGCATACACTAGGCAAAAAAAAAGAGAAAAAAAACATTCTGAATCATATTTCTTGTACAAGATTTGGCTAAAAACTAATTTATACATACCACATTAATGGTAATTTAACTGGCTACCAACCTGTGGGAGGTGGTAGTGTCATAGAGAAACTTACAAAACCTCCGAGGGAGAGGCTGCTGCAGACTTGTAATTTTTCCCTATACAACTTACAGCATTGACTTACCCGCCTTGAGTAACCATGTTTAGCACCGCCGTTTGGTAGCAAAAGTTGCAACCAATCAGCAGACCGCTAATCAGGGAAGCTCGTCCATAAACATTGCGCGCTGAGGGCGGATGGGTGGGTCTAGTGGTTGAATCATGGACCTACCACACATGGACGTACATCGCTCGTTAATTAATTCAAACACCTGTCTCTATCAGAAGCGTTACAATAACATTTTATACATGCTTTCGAGCTTTGATCTCATCATGACCGCCGACTGTCAGCCTGGATGAAAGCAAAACGGCGCTTTGAGAAATCTAAAAACTGTATGCGCAGAAGATATTAAAGGGACTGTACAGTACTGGTTGAGGTAGGGATTCATGTTTTGAACATTCCTAAGTGAGATAATGAAAAGCCTCCTATTATGAAAGAGCATGTAATTTTAAAGAAAGATTCAACGTTTATTTGATGAAAATTGGTTTTCAATGGCTGAGATATCCAAAAAAGTGCTAATAATAAAAGGCGACATGCTCCAACTTTATTAGTATCACATTGCTTCACCTTGTTTTTGGATATCGCAGCCATTTCATAATCGATTTTCATCGAATAAACTTTTGATACCCCTTAGAACTGCATGCTCTTTGACATCTCATAGAGTGGTTTCTGAATATCTCACAAAATGTTAAAAGCTAAATCTTCACCTCGACCAGAACTGTACACACTCTTTAACTCTATCAAATCAAGAAGAAATGTAAGTGCAGTTGTAGTGTGAATTTGGAAATCATCGCTCAGCCAATTTCATTTGCGAAATGCACGTACTTAATGAGAGAAAGCAAATATTTTGGCAAGTTCCAATGTGATTTGTAATCTAATTTTTCCTATCTTTCGGACATTATTTCAAAGAAAACATGGACAGTCACGGTAGATAACATCTATGTCTCACCATTAAGTAAAGTTAA
This sequence comes from Diadema setosum, assembly GCA_033980235.1. Taxonomy (NCBI): domain Eukaryota; kingdom Metazoa; phylum Echinodermata; class Echinoidea; order Diadematoida; family Diadematidae; genus Diadema; species Diadema setosum. The sequence continues at coordinate 19,844,818 of CM067080.1, forward strand.
ATGCGTATGTTAGTGTCCACTTCCGTAATTACTCATTTTGTGACACAAAATTTGACATAATATGACGTTTGCTGCTCCCCATCATTGGTGTTTATTTAAAGGCAGTACAGTCTGAAAAGGCACCTCAGCCAAATGAGGCCGAAATGAGGGTAACGGTTCTTTTGTCAGTGACGATGTGTGATTACACAACTGTCATTGTCCAAATATCTGAATGTACTCTCATAAAGGCCGTGTCACACCTTTCCGGGCAAGCCTTGCGTGCGACTTGCAAAGAACAATTTTTACTACTCGGAGGTCCCCGTAGATGATCCGCACATGACAGTACCTAGCACGTATCTCAACCGTAGTCACCCGGAGGTGCGCACGCATATTTTTTTTTTTTTTTTTTTTTACCCGCAACCGTGTTTAGGCCCTGTCACACCTTTCCGGGGAAGCTACTAGGGCTTGTTACGTGTAGGGATTTTCTAGCATACCGGACATTCCTGAGGGCGGAAAAGGATTTGAGCAAGTCAGCGCATGTGTCTTACTTGCTAGACGCGTTCTACTTAAATTATACTTGCGAGTATACTGTGTGACCTTTATACAAGTCGCGTGGGGGCTGACAACTCAGTGAAGGAATTCCTCTGATGGAAGGGCTGAAATCCCACAGAATTTCATTATCTTGGCTGCATACGGGACTGCGAAGTACCTGCGTTGGAGTTGCCTGGGAAGTGCTGCCGCTAAGGGCCTCCTACTGGCGTTCTGCGTGGACCTCTCCGGGCATTCCCGCGACTCACCCGGAAAAAATTTTGGTCATGCTCAAAACTTGGCTGCGGTTAAATCGGACTTGCGTGAGCACCTCCGAGCAACTACAGGCGAGATACGCGATAGATACTGTCAGGTGCGGACCAACTGCGGAGAGCTCCGGGGAGTAAATTTATTTCCCCGCAAGTCAAGCCGCAAAACTTCCCCAGGTACGGTATGACAAGGCATGAATGAAAATTGCAAACATTCTTGTTCGCCCGCTGAAAATCTTCTACGTGCTGGAAACTACCTCCTCGCCACAAGCCCGCGTGGCTTGCCCGGAATGGTGTGACACGGCCTTTAAGACGCACATAATCAGGTGGCGGCGGTGATGACGGGATCAAAGAAAGACCTCCGTTCATAGTCCATGTGTAGTAGGTCCATGGTTTAATTGACCAAAGCTACTTCTGTATTATCTCGAAACGTCCTCACTCGGATGCGCTCGGCGCTATAGTTCCCATGGTTCTGATTGTTGGGCCTATCAACATCAAGGGGCCGTAAAAAACTTAAAATGTGATGATAACACGTCTGTATTAACTAGGATCATAATTACATCACATGTAAAAGCTTTCAAGCATTTGTGTATTGACAATGAAACTTTCAATTTGAAACTTTAACACAAATTGTACAAAAAGAAAGACAGCTTTCAAGCGTTCGTGTATGGACAATGAAACCTTGAATTTGAAACCTACAAGTAGCTGTTAATCTGTAACATGTTTATCTTAAAAAAAAGGGGGAAAAAAAAACTTCCTAATGCATTTCAAAAGACATGTCCAACATGAGTACAGCCGACATAACTCGTTCGCCTGTCATATAACCTCCAGGTTTTATATAATTAAGACCAACCAGAGAGGTGCGTCTCACTTCCCTGGCCAACTAAAGAAAAAGTAAAACTTACTGTGATATATCACAACTCTTTATACATCCCTACCACTCATAAATCACTTACTCTTCTAGTATGTACTATTATCACTCTACAGAAACCAACCCTCTGTGAAAGTGATCTCATCACGAGTCTACCAGTGTATATACTAAGGACAGGAGTTCTCGATTAATGTTAGAAAAGACTACTGAATGTACTACAATGGGAATTTTATTTTTTTTAATCTTTCTCACAGTGAAAATTGTAACGTATTGACGATTATCAAAAATATATTTTTTTCTCTCTCAGAGATTAGTAGAGGTCCTGTTGGTTACCAAAAAGGTGATTAACAGAGATATGGAAACATTACGAAGTGAGAAAATATCAACATTTCAACATGTTTGCAGATGTATCTGATAGAAGGAAAATAATTAATTAGAAATATGTAAAACAGATAAAAATTACGATAATTAATAGTAATTATAAACAATAATTGAAAAATTAAACTAAGATCTTTAAAATTATATAATTAATGCTATAATTCCTTTCTATTTTCAAATATCATACAGAGGAACACAGAAATAGTTGTGTTTGTTTCAAAGGCTACCCTTGACTGTTGCCGTTGTAAGTCTCATCACGATTTTTCATTTCCACTATTCTTGGTACATTTAAAATATAATATCTACCTTTTCCGTAACAACATATTAGAAATGATAAAGATTCAAACAGACAATAGTATAACAGTAAAAAAGTAATAAGTCCCGTGATAGACACAGACGTAGAATGACGTTGTCAGGACTCCTGCCAATTTCCTAAATTTATGGTGCTTCATTGAGTACTGATAATTTTTTCTTTCAACAGTGAGAATGAAAGGTGTCTAGCCATCTATGTAATAGAGAGGGAATGATGCATGTTATTTTGCCAAAGTTACCATCGTTCTTATCTTTTTAACTTCAAATATTGTTTTTATGACTTCAGACTGTGATATTTACTCAATACACTTTCAGACTGTGATATTTACTCAATACACGACGACTTGACTTCTTTCCACACTAAAATGGTGATTTTCATAGCGTTACGTGAGAACATTGTTCCGCCCACTCTTAGTCCTGTACGTACCAGGGATTATGGACAGTGGGTAAAACGTTATGGGATTCTGTGTGTCAATCGACACTAAACGCACCAAAAAGGCTTTTGAAATAAAGACAGTATCGATTAACGCTGCTGGAATTTTTCTTTCAACTGCCGAAGCATTACTCTTTGTGCCATTGGCAGATTAGAATTCATGTTCAAAACTGAATCTATAGTATTTTGATTAGAGTCACATGAATTAAGAGGTGCTGACATTTATTACTCATGTGAGGGGATCACGCGGACACCATGATATGATTAATGGGCGGAGATAGAAGAAAGGAAGTAATTAAGCACAATATTATGATAACAGCTACTGAGTCAACTTGACATCTTATCCATACTGGTCGAATGATTGATTAGCGTCCTCCAGTGGTTACCTTGTGTCTTAATGTTTCGTGTCTCTTTTGGTGCCTTGGAGATTTCGTGAGCGATCACGCAACATACTTCTGCTGGACGGAGTTTCAGTTTGCACAAGTTATAGATCGCTTATCATTCTTACAAACTGTACGTTACACACATCTGGCATGGCAAAGTTGTTCAGTCATACCATACACTCTCGGGCATTGTTTCTCGACAACATCAGCAGGTGTAGCCTCAGCAGCACATGAGTTTTGATTGTCCTGGAGAATACGAATGAATTCACTTTTAATCTTTTATCTCAACCTACTACAGACTTGGCGGGCACCTTTATTTAAAGTTTATTTAGTGTCCCGTGATGGATAGAAATATTTCGCATTGGCACAGATTCGCCAATACGAGTAATTTTTGAATGTGGAATATTAATGATATCGAGCTGAGAAAGAATGGATTTCTCGTTGTGGGTGTTTGCTGGCTTCGTTCTCCTTCACCCCATTTTCTCACTCTCCAAAGGCAATAGAAAGTGTGAGTATCTTCATTATTTTTAATAGTCCTTGATTGGGTCATTTGCAGTTCTTTTCTTGCGTGTTTCACTGTGCACAAAAGTGGACGATGAACCCCAAAACATACATGCCTCACCTGAATGTTTACGTTTATACAAGCATCGATTGTGCTTGGTATCATATTCAAAGAATTTGGGAAATTTAGTATTGATTGTCAGTTTTAATGTACTGTCATTTACAAATATATGTGCGGAGTTTATTTCTGGCATAAACAGTGGATGGTTACATTACCGCAAGCAACACAGAACGATAATTTATTTTTCTTGGATTGTAGGGACGTTTCTGAACTGAACAGCACAAATTCCACAACTCCTCAAGGGAACGTTTCGTCTTTAACTCTCCGATTCAGGAATTAAAACAATTGATTGCAAAGTAACTCTTCTTGATCGTTATATCTACCGTAGATTTTACTCTCAGCTGTTTGGAGAGACAACTAGAGCACGAGATATCGTGTGACGAAAGCTGTGTTACCAACGGCGATACTTGGGTTATAAAGGCACCACGTGGACGGCGAATTCTCACTCAAATGAAATCTTTCAACAACAAAGTGATGGGATTCTACATGTTGGAAGAAATAGCTAACAAGTCGTCTCTGACTGTGATACTGGATTATAACCAGAGCTCCCCCATTATATCACTGACCCATGAGATTCAGCTTTCGATATGGTATATATATCTATCCGTTGAACTTCAAGCTGAGTGTAAAGTGTTATGAAGGTAAGTGTTTCTGAAGTTTACATGATGTCGAATCATTGTTCATACGAAGATATTCCCTCTAGATCTATACAAAATTAAATACATACATGTATATATTTTCTAATGAACAGTGTTTTCTATTTTTTAATGAATGCTCTAAATGTCCACACAAAGGAAATGTACATAAATCCTGACGGAGTGTCATATTGATGCAAAAACATGACCCATCCTCATTTGTCATAAGAGCTAATATTAAAATTGAGAGGTTGTTGCCATTTAATGATATGCGTATTTGAAAGAGGGGCGAAAAGATGTACGAAAATTACGTCATACTTTGTGTTTAAGATTACTTGATCCAGTGAAAGGTACAGAAATTCACGACAATTATGATGTAGATATCGCCTTGGAAATCCTTGGTATTCCCTAATCCAGGTGGAAACAGGGTAGCAGCCTGGCTATAAGATTGTAAGATAATGGTTTCCATCCATAATAGCCGTGAAGGAATAGACTTCCATCAAATGCTTTCTTATCATTTAAAAAAAAAAGATTTGTCGTCGATGATTCTGATCTTTTTGAATGCATATTGGAAGGTTTTCTGTGCAAGTGACCTTGCATAGCAAACAAACTAATATTAGCCAGAAAAAGGTTTTGAAAGTTTAGGCCAAATACATAAAAGAGAAAGACAGATGAATGATCATATACCACTAAACAAAATAAAAAGTTTAACCCCCTTGGAAAGATATTTCAGGAAAAACCCCCAGAAAAAGAACTATAGATAAACTTCTTATTATGCAGTGAATACATAATGAAGGAAATAATATAACGTGTAATATAAATTATGTAAATTGATAGAGCATCACGAACGTATACTTACTAATTTCGCGCACTGTACTCCCCTTTGCTTTGAAGAATCACTGCCATTACAGATTGCTTCGTTACGTATTTATGATTTTTTGTAAGGCTTGCAATTATGTTTTCCTGCATTTGTGTGGATACAAAAGTAAGAAAACTAGTCAAAATAAAATTATACCACAAAAGAAAGTCAAATATTCTCTACATAGAAAACACTGCATGATTCAAAATATCAGAAAAAAAATATAAGCAGATAAAACTAATACTATTACTAAAACTAATACCCCCCATTCCACAGAGATTTCTTTTTTTTTCTCGGTCACTCATCGAAAGTAAAGATTGTTGCCACCCACCAAAGCGTATCGGATCGCAGTCTCATGAATCTAACTTGGTTGGTCTACTATCGGGTCAGTGTCAGACATGTCGGGCGTGATTCTCATTTGATCACCGCATGGCATGCCTGACACTTACCTGATGGTCGACCGACACAAATCGGATTCATCGGCCTTCGATCCGATACGCTTCGGCTGGTGGCCGAAAGCAATTTACTTTGCATCCAATGAGTGACCGATGAGAGAAAACTTTTGTGGAATTGGGGTATAAAACTATACTCTGTTGACCCCCAAATTAGTATTCACCTTTCCCCCCGAAATTGAACAATATATTTGCAATTTTTGTTGTTGTTGTTGTTGTTGTGGTTGTGCATGTCACATCAAGGAATTCAATGCCATTATCTTGACAATGAAAGACCAAGAATGGACATTGAAATTTCCTATACTTTTTTCTTCCATCTCGACTAACAATAGATTTGTGAATTTTAACAATTGGGATACTCACATCAGTACTAAGTTGTAAATCATCAGGAAATGCAACTTACCCGTGGAACCTTATTTACTTTGTTTTGCGAGGAATACCGCCTGTGAAGCTGGTTGACGGACCCTCTCCGCTAGAAGGACTAGTGGTCCTCAAACCAGACAGCCATGTCTGCTACGATGGATTCACCCCCAAAGCTGCTGAACTGATCTGCGGAGAACTTGGCTTCCCAGCAGCGGAGGAATATTCGGCTCAGGCTTTGCCAAGTACAGCAAAATGGAACACTTTTCAAAACCTTTCATGTCCAAAAGGTGATTGCAGTATTTTTGGATGTCCATTTTAGTTACTACACTGGCACAGTGACTAGCATTCACGTATACAATATTGAAACAGAAACCCAAAACGTATCGTTTACGCTGAAATGAAAACTAGGGTTTAATAAAAAAAAAATAAGTCGAGACTTTCCTGGTTTGAGGACCTGTGAGACACCAGTAATATCATGTCTTGTCCTCGGAAGGAAATTACCGTAAAGCAGATTTTTATGTTTTCAGAGAAGTTATTCATCATTCACATAAAGATAGATAGTCCACTCCCCTTGTCACTTAGGCAAAGATTTTTTTTTCTATGTGTAGAACTCAGTGAACCTGTCCATTTCAAACTTGGACTGTATAAAAAACGAAGTAAACTAAGACGAGCTACTGTGGTGTGTTTAATGTGACTATGTAGAGTCAGCTGATTGCATCACGGCACATCGTTCGTCCCAAAAGAGAACTTTAAATCTACATGTTTCCATCCAAAAATGAAGGGAACATATTGGTTAAAAAAACCCCAGTAAATTTGTCCTGTAGGGCAAGGTTGAAGAGGGAAACCTTCAAAAAGAAGATCAATACAATTATTACGTCTCACCAGTTGATTTCCTCGATAATTCCGTAATACTAATCAATCATGAAACTTTTCAGCTCGTAGTGAAAAATGGTTCTCTCAATATCATTTAACAGGTAATTCGTATCGACGTTTAATGGATTGTTCTAATGTAACGACTGAGTGTTTGATGAAACAGACTGTCCGACTGAAATGCCGAGGTAAGACAAAACGTGATAAATTATTGGTTATCAGTTGTATTTATACGTGATTTTGATGATGCGTTTACACCATGTTGCCGGCGGCCATGGTAGCCACATTTACCCGAAACCTATCCCCCCGCCTCCTTCGCATTCTAGTCTTGTTCGTTCCAGTCCTCGCCCCGGTGAACATAAAGCCATCAGACGCTGTTCTCACTGCGTCTGGTCAGGCTAAACTATCAATATTTTCAGTCACGTCCCACTACGGACAGCCTCCAAGTTTTGTTACGGGCTATTACGTGTTGCCCTGTTTTATTGCGTTAACCCGTTTTATCACTGCATACAAGATTCCTCATTAGCACCGGGACTGTGCCCTGGCATTTTTTTTTTTTTTTGACAGTCAAAAATCTGACACAGCATCCACGGCAATCATGGCCTGTCACGTTTGCCTATCCCCTCTCACCGCGTTGCTTCACGTACATCCCGTTTTGTCCACGGTGGCCTGAAACGGGGCTGCCATGGTTGCCAGGAACATAGCGTAAACGCAGCGGATTCGCCAGAAATGCTGGGTTACCTTGCCTTACCTATAATATGATACTCTCCCACTTATCAATTTCTTTTTTTTTTGTACATGTAGGCCTACTGTCAACTATCAGCAATCATGTAGAAATACTCATCTCTGATAAAGTAAGTTAGAACGGATGTGTCTATTAAAAAGATATCACTCTCATTGTTTTAGCCCACTTATGTATACTTCGCGTAATCTGAATGTAAAACAAACAAACAAAGAAGAAACAAACAAACAAACAGACAGACAACCAATCAAAAAAAAAAAAAAAAAACTTCCGGAAGAAAAGAGATGATTTTCATATGGAAACTGCGTCGCTCGTTGGGTCGCTTGCGGACAATCATGGCTTACAAATAACACCTTACATCGATAACTTACAAAAATAGTCCCTACATAAGCCCCTCGTTATCGTTCCAAAACAAAAACAAAGCAACAGAAACTTCTTGAATTCAACTGATTAATCTATTACACCTAATGAGTTATGAATATAATTTCATTTAACTTTTGATATTGAATTTCATTTGGCTATTCCAAGTCTTAAGTGGAAGTGAAACATAGCAACAGGGAAAGACTAAAGAAGATATTAAATACTAGAGAAGAATCCACACAAGGACAAGAAGGCTATTGATCACGAATAGAGAGAGATCGAGTGAATCAAAAAGTTGAATTTCATTTCATCGAGACACAAACCATAGACGAGGAATCACCTCATACAGCTTGATTTTATGGAACAGTATGAACAGTATGCAGTACATATATAAAACAATAATATGTTTGATTCCACAAGTATTTGATAATGTGTTCGTGCGAAGTAAATCAATTCATAAATATAACGCAAGCTGTGCAAATTATTTTCGTATGCAATATTGAAGATCTTCTTTTGCAAATTCTAATGTCATAATATTATGTAGAACACCTGAATTATGAAATATGTTACCTGAGAATATTAAACAATGCAGTGCTGTAAAAGTTTTAAAGTTAAGATGAAATATATTTAGTTCAAAAAATTTCATATGAGATAATTGGAAGCAATGTTTGGAATCAGGCTGATATATTGTGCGTGTATATGTGTACTGTGTATGTGTGTGTGTGTGTGTGTGTGTGTGTGTAATGTACAAATGTCTCTGCGGTCTTTGATATGCATGTCTATATTTTTCACACTCTTTCAAAACTTATACTTTATGATTGTTGTAGGAAATTTACGTTATATGTTAGTTCATTACTTTCTGAAGATCCATCCATTTTCCTTTCTTATCGATAACAAGTTTTTTTCAACCGTTCATGTAGTTACTATCTTTATTTGTATACCAATGTTATGTATCATGTTTATTTTACATGTTACCCCTTTTACCTCTTTTATTTCACTGCACTATTACAAATAGTGCAGTCTTGTAAAAATCGACGATACCAGCATGAGAGGTTTACTTAGTGTAGATTAGTCGTGTTTTTTTTCCGGGCATAATATCCACGTCTGATTCCATGGAAAACTGCTGTAGCAAACTGAAGGTGTGCACTGAGACAGGATTTTTTGTTGTTGGTATTTTTCATTTACTTTTACAGGTCCACTCGGATCATGTGATCATCCCGGTCACGTGACTTATGGTCATTGGGACTCCATTGTAACAAACTTTGGGTCCCAGTTAACTCTCACCTGTGGCAAAGATTACGTCAACAATGGCAGCGCGACACTACAGTGTGTGGGACTACCTGGTTGGTCAACTTACTCTCCGGTTTGGAATGCTTCAGTTCCGTCCTGCTCGAGAGTCGAAAATAAAAGAGACGGTATGTTGAAGAAATGCTTCTTACAGTATGTCATAAATGCATTCAACATTAAACAACCTTTGCTTGAGAGAAAGATTACGAACGAAGAAATGCGACATTGTTGTCGCTTAACAAGGTGACAAGTGGATGATATCTTATCATTGGCAGTTTACGTTTTGCAAGGCACATTGGATAAAAAAAGTGCAGCATTTCATCAATTAGATCATTTAGAACAAATAAACATTATGTTGTCTTTGTGATCTGTGGTGATGATAGTAAAATGTGCTTCTCGACGGCTTTTCAAAATCCACCACACGTTACTCCTGCTGTAATCTGACATCACAAGACCGCTGCTGTCAAATGTTGCGCTTTTTTTTTTTCGAGAGGTTAATATTTCAAATTTCCCAACGTGAAAGAACAATTTGCTATTCAGTGCTCTAATGTCGATTCCTTTCCTACTAACCACGTTCATGTATATGCGTATTTTTCAATGGCACGAGTGGCAAGACGTTTACAACGATAGTTGCAATGATAAAAACGTGCCATTTTGAAGTGGCAAAAACAAGCATATTGATAGTTGACTCTATTAGTACAACTTGAGGAGAGATGTATAGGCTGTACGGACGGAAGAGAAGACATATCATGTGAAGTCATCAATCTGACGCTATTTATCAATAATAATAATAATAATAATAATAATAATAATAATAATAATAATAATGATAATAATAACAATAACAATAATAATAATAATTGCATTTATATGGCGCTTCCTACTGGTGTTTCTAAGCGCACTTGTGCTATTCATACAAAAAGACTAGAAAACTAGGAAACACAATGACATTAACAAAACCAGCATATTAACAGTAACAAAAGAAGAAGAAAAAGAAGGAAAAAAAAATACATATGATACAATGATGATACAATAATTAGTAACTGACTCTGTGCGCCTCCAGGAAAAAAATACAACTCAGTGATTAAACAGGTTAGTTTTGAGAAGAATTTTAAATGATTCAACAGATGGGCATTCTGAATATAAAGAGGGAATTTATTCCAAAGAGTGGGGGTAATGGAAGAGAAGGCTCGGAGAGAGAAAGATGAACGGAGGGTTCTGGCAGAAGAGGAGGAGCGAAGAGAGACTGGGTTATGAAGATATGTGTGTGCAATATTACGTGTGATTTTGTACGTCAGAAGTAGGATCTTGAAATTAATAAGGGAATGGACCGGCAGCCAATGGAGTGAGCGGAGATCAGGAGATATATGGTCATGTCTCCTACTAAGGGAGACTAATCTAGCGGCTGAATTTTGGATACGTTGGAGAGGGGATATGTGAGAAAGAGGGAGGCCGGCAAGGAGGGAGTTGCAGTCGTCCAGGTATGAGGAGACGAAGGCATGGACGAGCCGCTCAGCTGATGATTGATCAAGCAGACGCCTGATCTTCCCTATTTTGAAAATACCGAAAGATGCTGACTTACAGATGTTTGTGATCTGGTGTTTAAGAGTTAAGTGTTTGTCCAAAGTAAAGCCAAGGTCTCTAACACAGTCAGAGACCATTATAACCCCATCCCGAGTAGTGAGATCTGGTAGAGGAACTGTGGTTCAAACTGTGATGAGAAATGGATGAGTTCAGACTTGTCTTCGTTCAGACGGAGTCTGTTGGCAGTGGACCAGGCTTTGATGTCGTTGAGACATTCTCTCAGTGAGTTAACAGCAGCAATCCCAACGTGAAAGAACAATTTGCTATTCAGTGCTCTAATGTCGATTCCTTTCCTACTAACCATATTCATGTATATGCGTATTTTTCAATCTATTTTTTCATTAGCACAGACGTTTGATACCATAAAACTTCAAAACATACAGAGATGACAACGCTGTCGCTGCGTGGTTTTTTTCTCTTTCAGGTCATAATCATGATAATAATCATCGGAAAAAAGTTATTTCGTCCATCCTGGGAATCCTTCTTTTTGTCATTCTCGCACTCTCAGCTCTATCCATTGTTTTGTGCAACCAACTCCAAAAAAGGTGAGTCAGAAGCGACCAAAACAAAAAGTCAGCCCCCCCCAAAAAAAGAATAAGCCAAATAAACTAAAACCTGTCCATATTTGTCGATGGGAAGAGTAAATCAGTGTCATTGCAATGATGTGTATATCCTGAAATGTTAACCCTATAAAGCCCAAGGGGGGGGGGGGGCACATTGTGCCCCCCTACCATATTTTCGTTTGCCACTCCTACACCTTTTACTCGATTTCAACCAAATTTGGTGACTTTTCCTAAAATCTTATTGCGAACATTTTGATATATAATTTAGCTATGTCCGATATTGCTGGTTGCCATGGCAACCGTAAACTGACAACCATGTTCGTCAGATTTTGCATGATTTTCTGTTCAAATTTCAGTTAACAATATAATAATGGATAAAATGGGGGTTTTCTTGGCTATTATTTGCTGAAGGACCAAAATGTGAAGTTATTATGGTTGTGAATTACCCTGAAATGGTGTTCTTATTATTTCCTTTATTTTTTATATGACATAGGCATCAAACAATAGACATAATAGAAATAATCGAAAATACAACATTTTCCAACGACTACCCTTTTATTTTGTGTTATCTTCACACAAGCTTTGCCTGTAATATCATTTCTTCATCATAATTATCAATCTGCAAACTCAAAATTTCAATGTCTTGGAAATATGGAATATAATACCAATATATGTACCCATTCCAAGCAATACATCATAGGTTTCATATATTTCTTTATATTGTATTGAAAAGCGCCCCCACATGTTGACCTTGAGAAATTTCAACTGTAACAAATAGTGAAGGTTGACTTGCTTTTCCTTTGTGGTAAATATGAAAATGATTGATATGAAATAAAAACGTATATACTTGGGATAAAGAAATAAAACGAAAAAAACACGATTTTAGCGTATTTCCTATGTATTTCTTTGTATTTTGGTTAATAGCGCCCTCAGTGGATGACCTTGGGAAAGTTCAAATGTTGGGTCTGGTAGAGTATGAGTTGCTCTACCCATGTGCCAAATATGACGGTCATACATCATATAATAAAGAAGTTGTATAGGGGGGGGGGGCACAATGTGCCCCCCCCCCCCTTGGGCCTGGAAGGGGTCAAAATAGCTTGGGCTTTATAGGGTTAAAATCATCTATTCATAGTACACTTGAGTACATTGGATGCTAGTAAATACTGGGTATAACTTATTTTCGATTGTAAACGGAAAGTATTTTGCTTGTGTATGTCATGTGTGAGATTCCAATAAACGTTTTCTTGCTCTCCTCAAGCTGTCATTCAAAGGAACATCTTTTTTTTCAATAGAAAATAAAAAAAGAGAAATGTTTTCAGGCAGTCTTATTCCTTTCCAAATACAAACGGCGTTGGATGCAATAATTCAGCAAGTAAAATAAGATAAAACCATTTTTGTTCGATTTCTATCCCAATGTGATATTCATTTTGATTATTCGAGATCAACTTTCTTCTCCTAATCGTTATGTCAGAAGAAGAAGACCTCAAGGAGCTGCATGCCAGTCAAATGGCAACTCGAATGACGGGCAGCTGCAGAATCCGAGGGAGACCGATCGTGGTGTCTCATTGAACCCTGCCAGAACTGACTCTGGCACAGGGAATCGACCTTTCTCTAACCATCCGGGCAGCAGACGTGGAACTCCTTCGGCTCATCAGGAGCAGAACCCATATCACATTTCCCAGGACATGGCGGAAGCAGAAACAGTGCCCTGCCATCTTGCTGGGGTAGAGACAACTTCTCTTCCGTCTCGTAATGAATATCATGGTCTACAAGAAACATCAACGGAGCAAAACAACTCTCGCCAGGTTCATCACCTGCACCGTCAACACCGGGGTAAAGATCGCAGGATGACGAACAGTGCCGGCAAAGGAGGACCGTGCTTGTTTGACGAGAGTTGTTACAATTCGCTAAACTTTGGCATTAAGTCCGACGGTGTTTGCTCTCGCACACGAGATGCGAATATTCGCAACGCACATCCCCAGCGAGACAGACATACTGATACGTCAGATGTAAACAGGGCTCCTTCCCGCGTAAGTTCTTCAACAGCGATGTGCTCAGACCAGGTAGTACATTATCAGGTAGATCCTAATAATGAGACTGATACTTGCAAAGCATCACTCTATGCGAAGGTAGACAAAACGAGAAAAATATAATGTATCATTAAGTTCTGCTTGACACTGACAATCTTTAACAAATATATTCTAGACAAGTATCAGAAAAAAAAATAACTATGTTGCGCTTACCAGACCAAATGATATCCCTGTACACCTGGAAGATATCTTCTGTTTTGCCGTCGTTGACTTCGTTGACTTCCTTTAATTGCAAAGTCGAATGTTTGTTTATAATATAGTTCCGGATTTATTCTGCGTTCTGTTTTGTTGGAAAAAGAAGTATGAAAACATGAATTGAACAAACTACCCGTTTATGATATTGTAACGGGTAGAGACCAACCGGTATCCCAAAACGGGTTTTTGATTACTTTTGTGCGTTTGGACATCGGAATTATGTTTTTTCGCAGCATTTTCAACTCTGGGCTTTTGGTTTATATGGATCATATTTCTTCTATGTTGTTGGAGTATCTGCTGGGGCGTATTGTAGTAGATAAATGACATATCACATCACTCAATAAAGTCATTGTCTGCTCTTGAGAAGATCATTTCTGAGTTACAACGATCACTAACCATTTCAGAAGTGTTCGTCAGGTGTTGTGAACAACAAAGAAAATGTACTCTTCCTACGTAACGTGTATCGAGAACTGTTGGTGTTTGGTTATCAATGACCACAAAACGGACCACATGATATTCACGCATGAGATACTCTGCATCCTTAGTTATCACTTATTGTACATATACAGAAGTTGTGATACTGGCTTTAACTTTCCCTCTCCACTAAATTTTCGCAAAATTTTTCAAACTGTTGAGAAACACATACATTCAAAGAAATATTACTCTTTCATTGCATTACACAAAATCTATAAACGTGCTCTAAAATATCATAATATACAAGCTAAATATCAAGTTGTAATAGGACTATACGTAATTGCCCTTATAACGTGGACAGATGATTCTGTTTAGTACTTATTCAACTGTCTAATTTTGCTCGTGACTGCAAAGAATGTATTCCACAGCACAGTGCAGAAAGAAATGTACAAATAACGCGGTTGGATTGAAATTATATTAAACGTAAAAACGCCTGAATTAGAATAGACATTTTGACAACCACATATGGAACACACATTCATATTTCTTTTTGCGGAAAATGTTTTTTTCTTTGCACGTTTAAAAATGATGTAAAGAAATAAGAAAGAAAGTAATAGTCAAATGTAAATCGAATAATGTTGTGACTAATTTGTGCAGCTTATATTTGATATCTATGCCTTAAGATGGTATATCATCGTGTCCTTGAAAGTTTTAAATAAAATATGTTTGAATATGTGTTGAATGATTTGAGACTTTGCTGTATGTAGTTGTATTTCAAACCTTTGTGAGCTTGAAAATAGCAATGAGAGGGCAGATAAAAAAGCCAATCTTGTGTTTTCCTTTAGATTTCAATTAAGCACTTCTCATCCATCTAGGCCCTACATTTAAATATCACCACCCTATTGTTTCGTGTGAAACTTGCTCAGCGTTACTTGGCGAATATATAATATGTTACATATAATATATATAATATGTGCCCCCTTTTATTTACACGATATCTCCCTATCATGACTGATACTCCCCCTCTTTCTCCCTGTCTAATATACACCCTCACACTTTGGAAACACTATATGAGCGTCAAGCTTTGTTTCGTGTGATATGTGTTTCTGGTATCGTTTGCTTCTATCCATCCCAAATATTGTTACTGTTAACCACATTTATGCAATGGGACATTTATGTTAACCACAATTTATGCCTACCTATGTACTATGTTCGGTATACCGACAAAGTGTTATGAAAGACACACTCGCTTGTGGGCCTACTTGTCAATACTATTGTAGGTCTGAGGAAAGACCCGAGGCCTGAAAGCTTACTAAAGAGACTGGTACACATGTAGTTATATGGACTTCCACTGGTGTCATTAATCATGCAGTCATTATACACTACTAAAGATAAGACTTTATTACTGACATGTTTATGAATGCGAGCTTCCTGCTGATGGCTGATGAAGGACTGACGTGTGTGTATATATATATATATATATATATATATATATATATATAAGATCAAAAACAAAACTGGAACAAAGTTCACCAACAGTTTATTTCTGCACACAATACAGCATGAACTTTGTTCCAGTTTTGTTTTTGAATATCACGCTAACACGTAATTACTCAATATATATATATATACAGTATATATATTGGCGTTTCATGGCAAAGGTTCGATTCCCGGCGGAGACCAATTGTCAACTCTTCCGCTTTTCCGAAAAGGAGAAACAGTAAGAGGAATAATGATGACATAGCTATATTCGTACCGATTTCTCCGTCCTTTCTCATATTTCATATATATATATATATATATATATATATATATATATATATATATGAAGAGTTTGTTTGCAAAAACCGATAGGTCCATTTTTGAAGATTTTGAAGTACGGTCTCTGTCATAAAGTACAAAATAATACCTTTTAAATGATATATTGGTCACTACATATAAAGCTATATTTCTGAAGTTATGGTCAAAAGAAGAAAAAATGTTTTTATTATTCTCTTTATTTTTCTTGACCTTTAATCGCAAATATCTCCATTTGACAAATATGGACTTATCGGTTTTTGCAAACAAACTCTTCATATATACTAGGTGTTTAAAAAAAACATTTCCCACTTTTGATTCTTAATAATTCAAAAACTATGTATCAGATAACAGTGTCACTGACGTGAGTGATAGCTGATTATTACCTATAAGAGGGAGTTTTGCGAGGCAATTCCGGTTGATATTTTGCAGGGTTAAAAGGTCAGCAGTTGATATTTTGCAGGGTTAAAAGGTCAGCAAGCAATATTCGTTCGCCTCTGCCGGGTTCGCGGCGTTGCTGCGTGTCGGTTACACACACCGTACACAAAACAATGTGTGCAAACAGTGGAATCTCTCTCCCCACCTCCCTGCTCTAAACGTAAACATTCCGATCGACCACGAAAAGAAAACATTCCACATGATTCCAGGACGTCCAGGGTGTCAGTTACACGCACCGCAGAAGAACGCTGATAAATCAACTCATACAAGGTCGACCACATACAGCACCACTAGGCAATGTGACTAGTCCATTTGTGATCAGTAATTGCACAGTGACCATCAGTTTTACAACTCTCAAACTTTTAAAAGAGAAGTAAAAATAAAGTGTAAGAACGTTCAGAAGTTTGAAGTTTGCCTGTTACAACTACATGTATCTTTGAAGTTGGAGTTGAATGATATACACTGATGAACAATTTTGCAATTATTCAACATGTTGATGGTCTACAGGTAGTCAAATGTGGCTTGATCTGTATCATATATACTGTAGTGTATAGCCGTATTTACATATTTTCTTAATTTACCTAGGGGGATAGGTAATAATTATGATATTGACTGGCCTTTCTTTCGGGAGGTACCAGATAAATATTGCCCGCACTGAAAACATATTGCCCTCGTCTTCGACTCGGGCAATATGCTTTCAGTTTGGGCAATATTTTCTGTTACCTCCCTCAGGGCCAGTCAATATTATATAAATAGTGTACAATTTTGTTGGAGGTAGTTTAAATATGAAAGCATAAATCAGTTTCATCAAATGCATGATTAATTTCACAGTTAGGTTCCAGATTTTGCTCTATTTTCAACCCTCTGTACAAAACTTTCACTTGCACGGGGATCAATGGGTGTGTATGAGAGTGTGTGGTTAACACCCTGACAATGGTCCTGAACAATGAACAGGGTTTGAATGCTTCATTATTTATTCATAAGAAATTCCATTATCACAACTAGTCTTTATTGAGCCTCTGGCAGTATCTGTGTAAAGTCAAACGCCTGCTGATACTGTCGTTGAGTCACGACAGTGCTCTCCCTACTTCTGGAAAACGAAATTACAGTGAATGCCTTCTGTTCAAGAAAAACAATTAGAGTATACACTTGTGTATTATGGAGCCTTAAATCAATCTACAATGAAACAAATCGCCCCAACGAAAAATGCTGCTGAACTCTTTACCAAAAATTATATCTTTTTATCGAAAAAGCGACAAATTTGTCAGACTATTAGTAGACAGTTGTATCAAAATGAAGAACTTTAGATAATTTATGCTTATTTATACCCCAGATTTATTGATATGTGAAGCAAAATTTGAAAATGATTGCCAGCTCGAATGGAATGTGGTGTTTGCAAGCACATGGAAACATGTAGTCCATGGGCCAGGCCAGATATTGGTACCACCTGAGGTGGCAAAACCTTATTGGTGTCATTTTGTTTGTCGGGCATAGATATGCTTATCAAGCTATGATAGCATTTCCAAATGAGTAGCTTAGTCATAATAAATGAATTTTTAACCAATCTGGTTTTGCTGTTATATCCCGATACTTCTGAATCGAGACTAACCGCTATACAAGGAAGAGCACTGTCTTCTGTATGTCCACAGGTGTTCTGTTGTAAACGCGGCGCGCTTTGTCTTTATTCAAGGCAGCAAAGGGAATATCCAAAGGTTATGATGTCCACAGCGCTAAGTCTTTATTCAAGACGGCGAAGGGAATATCCAAAGCTTATGATACAGTGTATATCCCTTTATCTAAAAACAACAACAACAACAACAACAACAAAGGCAATTCCTCGTGGATTTCGCCGTATTTTTCAATTATTCATCATTTTCCGGTGAAAACGCTATGGTGAAAACGCTAATACCACGCCAATGTCGCTTTATTTCCATCCAACAATGAAAGATAATGCAGAAACAATGTACCGGTACACTACAATACATCATAATAAATATTATTGTAAATTAGCAGAGTGATTTTTGTTTAAAACTGATGTATTTGTTGAGGGGTAATATAAAAACAGTATAGATAATCCCTTTTATTAGGAACTTTAGATATACACTATATCATAAGCTTTGGATATTCCCTTCGCCATCTTGAATGAGGACTAAGCGCACCGCGTGACAGCTGTGGACATCATAACCCTTTGGATATTCCCTTCGCTGCCTTGAATAAAGACAAAGTGCACCGCGTTTACAACAGAACACCTGTGGACATACAGAACACAGTGCTCTTCTTTGTATAGCGGTTAGTTTCGATTCAGAAGTAGAGAGATATAAAAACGAGACTAAATTGCTTAAAAATTAATTTATTATGACTAAGCTACTCATTTGGAAATGCTATCATAGCTTGATAAGCATATCTATGCCCGACAAGAAAAATGACACCGAAAAGGTTTTGCCACCTCAGGTGATACCAATATCCCATTTTTCGGGTCTTGGCCCATGGACTAATGTGCTTACTTTTTCCATGTGCATGCATTCTACCCTTCAATGTGCATGAATTGCGACTAGCAGTGCCCAGGGCAATCCACATGAATGATTGATTAAGCATTTATGTGCCTTGGAGCGCGAGACTGACGCCTAGTCAACAGGTGGTTCAGGCATGTCTATTGTTCAGGGCCATTGTCAGCACACACTCACAAACACATCATTGGTTACTGTGCAAAGTTTAATTTTTGTACAGAGGGTTAAAATTTGACCAAAATCTGAAACCTTACTTCAAAATCAATCTTAGGTTTAATGAAACTGATTTATGCTTTCACATTCAAATCACCTCCAACAAAATTGTACACTATTCAACTATTATTCATATCAATGACAGTTTTATCGGATGAATAGTTTTTGAACTATGATCAAAAGTGGGAAATGTTTTTTGAAACACCTCGTACATATATATATATATATATATATATATATATATATATATATATATATATGTGTGTGTGTGTGTGTGTGTGTGTGTTTGTGTGCATGTATTTGTTTGTACGAATTATGTTGTAGAGAGTGTTGTCAGAATATCTGTGGAAGTATTTCAGGCTGCACGACAGAAATGAACAACCAAGAACTTTATTATGGTAGAAAAAATTGTGGAAAATGAAAAAAAAAACAACTTTATGCATGATTGAAGACATTGATTTAATCTTTCAAGGAATAAAAGTAAAACAAAAGCTCAAATGAACAAGTTGACATTCTTGTGTGAGTATTTTTTCCATTATAACAACGGGAACAAAATACAAATTTTACACAAGAAACAGGAATTATTTTGAAAATTAAACCTATGATCTTTCGTCTTTGCACTCCAAAAGATAAAGGTTAAAGGAAGGGGAGGAAAAGAAGATCATTCTGTCAAATCCATATTCAAACGACTCTAGAGAAGAACCAATATTAACACAAATACTTTGCAGAAATTCGAACCTTCATTTTAAATTAGGGAATTGAATAGAATATTTTGTTTTTGAATTTGTGTCACTTTTTTATATTCTAAAATGAAAGAATGAAACAAATAAATTTTAAATCTTTAATAGCATTGTTTTTTTTTTGCTTTATTTTCATTTCATTTGAATTTGGAGTTGATAAAATTCTTTTTTTTTCCCTGTAGTTCCCTATTTCGATTTTTTTGAGGCAATAAAGATAGTACAAGAATGTTTATTTTGTTATTTCATTTGTGTCTTTAAATTGTTAAATTGGTGTTTTGTTGTCATCGTTAATTTCTTTAGGACATTTGCAAATGAATGAAAAACCTTTTAAATTATCAATTTCTGCTTTGTGCCTTGGAGGAAATCAACAAATGCGTTCAACCATTTGTAAAGTTTCCCTTTATATTGACCTATGATGTTAAAAGCCAATGAAATTACCTTTACTATGGTATATAATACAACAATTTCTATATAAAGTTTCTATGAAATAAATAAATTGAAAAAATGATGCTTTTCTCTTTTACTGATTGTATATCTAAAAACAGCAAAGGTCGCAGAATCGATACCTGTGGGACACCGCAGAAGACGCTTTGTTTAGTAGATTCAATTGATCGATAAAACACATACTGCTTTCCGTTTTGTCTTTTTGACCCAGGTTAGAGTTTAGCCAGGAATACCCTATTTTTCCATTTTGCACAATACAAGATCTTGATCTGTTTGATATCAAGTGCCTCACTCAAGTTCATAGCAATACCAAGAGTATACAATAGACCCTCTTTCAGTACACATAGTTGAATGATAGTATTATTTTTTAATTGCATTTTCTCAAATCCAAATTGGTGAATAACTAATAACGCATAATAATAATAATAATAATAATAATGAAAAAAAAAAAACAACCACACAGTCTTTTATATATAATCTTTTCCAGGAATTTAAATGGGTACGGAATTAAAGAAATTGGATGGATCGTCTTTTTTTTTTTTCAAGTGTAATGTTATAACCTTGCCTACTTTTAATAAATTTGGGCGTTGACCAGAAAAGAGCTGTAAATTGAAAATATAACACAGTGGGACAGCTATATGATAAATTATCTGCTTCACAAGGTTAACACTCAACACATCATACCCATTGGAATGGCTGGTTTTAAGCTCCTTTGCTGTTGCGATAATTTCATAACGATTGGTAGGCATGAGAAATAAATAACTTATAGAAAATTTGGGTAAATACTGAGTAAAAGAGGCATTTACTACATCTATGGTTGATCATGATGAAGACACATCTCAACAAAACACGTATAAAATTCTTCAGCGAATTTAACTGAGTAATTTTCAAACTCATCATCGAAGTGTGTTTTGCATGTATTTATTTTGTTTTTACCCAGTAAATTGTTTAAAGTATTCCAAGGACCATTTATATCAATTTATGTGAATTAACTTTTCGTGAGTAATAAACTATTGGAGAAAGCCGTCTCACTGAGGTGACTTTATTTCTATGACAGCAATTTTAAAACTGTGATATAATCTTCAAAGCAGATATTTCAAGTGTTTAAAGATCGCATTATACAAGATTGATTATCCAAGGTTTTCTATTTTTCCTTTTATTTATTTATTTTTTGTTTGGGAGGGGGGGGGGGAAATGGGGGTTAAGTGGTATATTTTCACACATAAATCAATTAATCTATCTATAATATATAATAAGCATTGCCGTTGTTTGGATTCATGAAACTCTTCAACCAGTCTTCAATTGCCAGGTCAGAAATTGGGGAAGTGTTATGAAGTATTTGGTGTGCAACTGCGATAAATTTCAATGCCCACAAAACAAGACTTTTCATATGTCAATTTTATGATGTGAAAAGGCGCCTGAGATTCGGTCCGTGGCGCTTCCTACCCCCTCCCCATCTCCAAAAGAAGAAGAAGAAGAAAAAAACAACAACAACCCGTAATCCTATAGTTTTAAAGATTTCTGCGCTACGATGATGTTATTAGCAACTACCCATGCAAATGGGAGGTTGTAGTAGAGAAGTTGGTACATCTGCGAGCGAGAGGCTGCTGAATTGGCTTTTAATATTTCCCTAAACAATTACACCATTGAAATACCCGTTTTGAATAACCATGTTTACCACCAGTGTTTGATAACAAAACTGGCAACCAATTAGCATAGCGCTAATCGGGAAATTTCATGCATAAAAATTTCCCGCTGACTGCGGATGAGCGGATCTAATGGTTTAATTATTGAAGAAAGCTACTTTTGTAGTATCTTGAAACTCGGAAGCGTTCGGCGCTATAGCTTCCACGGTTCTGATTATTGGGCTAAACAACCTCGAGGGGCCTTAAAAAGACTTAAAACGTAATGATAACACTTCAGTATTAACTAGGATCAAAATTACATCACATGTAAAAGATTTCAAGCATTTGTGTAAGGACAATGAAACTTTCAATTTGAAACTTTAACGCAAAATTTACAAAAGAAATACAGCTTTCAAGCGTTCGTGTGTGGACAATGAAAAATTAGAAAAAATTGAAAAAAAAATGCTTTTTTATGATTAAAGAATATGAAATCTATACAAATAGCTGTTAATCTGTAACATGTTCACCTTACAAAACCCTTCCTCTTGCTTTTTCACAAGACACGTCCAACATGCGTAAAGCACGGCATAACTTGTTCGCCTGTTATAAACTCCTAGTTTTATGTAAGTAAAACCAACCAGTGAGGTGTGTCTCACCTCCCTGGCCAACTAAAGAAAAGGTAGAAGATATCGTTATCGTAACTGTTTATACGTCTCTTAGAGTGGACTAACACTCATAAATTACGTACCCTTCTAGTATGCACTATATTTCTACAGAAATAAAACGACAGAATCAATTGATACTTTTCTGATTTTTCTATCAATCATGCCGAAGCATCACTCAGTGCATTATTGGTAGTCTAGATTTCATGTTCAAAACTGAATCTACAATGATTATTAAAGTCAGAAGAATTAAGAGGTGCTGATATTAATAGCACTCATGTGAGTGGATAACGCGGACACCATGGCCAGGGATAGAAGAAAGGAAAGTAATTAACCATAACTTTATTGAGACAACTTGTCATTTTATTCATACCAGCCGAGTGATTGATTAACGTTGTCCTGTGGTTACCTCATGTCTCTCGTTTCCCTCCCTCTTAGGTGCCTTTGAGATTTTATGAGAAATTACACAACGTAGTTCTGCAGGACGGAGTTTCAGTTTGCACACGTTAAAGATCATTTATCATGATGTAGACAAACACTTGAAGTGTCAAAGTTGTTTAGACATACCATGTACTCTCCGGCATTGTTTCTCGACAACATCAACAAGTGCGGCCTCAACAGCTCATGGACTTTTTTTTTTTAATAGTCCTGTAGAATACGAAGGAATTCACTTTTAAACTTCAATCACAACGTGCTGCCGATTCGGCGGTCACGTTTATTTGATTTTTGTTTTATTTATTATTTTTTTTTAGTGTTCCGTGATGGAAAGGGATATTTCGCATTGACACAGATTCGCTAAAACGAGTAATTATCGAATATTGAGTATTCATATATTTAATATCGAGTTGAGAAAATGGATTTCTTGGTGTGGATGTTTGCTGGCTTCGTTCTCCTTCGCCCCATTTTCTCACTGTCTAAAGGCAATAGAAAGTGTAAGTATCTTTATTGTTCATAATAGTCCATTATGTGGTCATTTTAAGTTCTTTGTTTGCATGTTTCACTGTGCACAAAAGTGGCCAATCTACCGAGTTTACGTTTATACAAGCATCGAATGTGCTTGGTATCGTAGTCAAAAGGATTTTGGAAATTGAATATTGATTTGTAGTTTTCGGTGCTGTCATTCACAAATATACGTGGGGATAGAGTTTATTTTTCTGGCATAAGCCCTTAAAATAGTGGATGGTTACATTACTATATAAACGTAACACAGAACGATAATCTACTTGATCTAATGGATTGTAGTGACATTGCTGAACTGAGCAGCACAAATCTCAATATTCCTCACGGGAACGTTTCGTCTGTAACTCTCCCGATTGATTCAGGAATTCAAACAGATTGCAAAGAATATAACTCTTCTTGATCATTTAAATCTACCGTAGATTTTCCTCTCAGCTGTTCGGAGAGGCAATTAGAACGCGATGTATCGTGTGACGAAAGCTGTGTTACCAACGGTGATCCTTGGATTATAAAGGCACCTCGTGGACGGCGAATTCTCACTAAAATGAAATCTTTCAACAACAAAGTGATGGGATTCTACATGTTGGAAGATATAGCTAACAAGTCGTCTCTGACTGTGATAATAGATTATAACCAGAGCTCCCCCGTTATTTCACTGACCCATGAGATTCAGCTTTCCATATTCTATGGTATATATATCTACCCAGTGAACTTCAAGCTGAGTGTAAAGTGTTATGAAGGTAAGTGTTTTTGACGTTTACCTGGTGTCAAATAATTCTTTATACGAAGATATTCGCTGTACATCTATTACAAAATAATACACATATATCTTTAATGAACAGTGCTTTCTTTTTGTGTGTCTGAATGCACGAAATGTCCACACAAAGGCAATGTACATAAATCCTAAGGGAATGTCAAATTGATAAAAAACATGACCTACCCTCATTTTTCGTAAAAGTTATGTTAAAATTCAGCTATTACAATTGAAAGGCTGTTGCAATTTGTTGATATGCGTATTGGTCGAAATGCTGTACGAAAATTATGTAATACTTTGTGGTTAAGATTACTTAATCCAGTGAAATGTTAAGAAAGTCACGACGGTTTTCGATAGATATGATGTAAATATCGAATTGGAAACCTTTGGTATTCCTTAATCCAGATGGAAACAGGGTAACAGCCAAGCTACAAGACTGCAAGACAATGGTTTCCAATCAATATAGCCCTGAAGGAATTATAGACTTTCACCATATGCCTTTTTGATCTTTGAAGAAATAGGTTTATCGTCGATGATTCTGGTCGTTTTGATAGCATGCTGAAAAGTTTCCTGGGATGACATTGCATAGCAAACAAACAAATATTAGCCAGAAAATATTTGGAAAATTTATCTAAAAATATTAGAGAAAAAAACCAACAACAGACTAATGTTCACATACCAATATAAAACAAAGTAGAAGTTCAGCCCTTCGTTTGTTTGTTTGTTTTTTGTTGTTCTTTTTTTGTTGAGGGGCAGAAATATAGAACATGAAGTGCAACAATAGACTTCATATTGTGTGTGGAGTAAAGAAAATAATATAACGTTATTTGTAAAGTAATAATAAAATCATCACAAACGTATACATAATAATCTAGCGCACTGTGCTCGTTGTTTAATACTTTGAAGAATCAACGACATTGCCGAGTGCTTCCTTACGTATTCATGGTTTTCCGTAAGGCTTGCAATTACATTTTCATGCATCTGTGTGGGTAGAAAAGTAAGAAAACTGCAGTTAAGGTATATAATTATATCACAGATGAAAATCAAATATTCTATACGTGGAGAACATGGCATTATTCAACACTTCAGAAATGAAATGCAAGGAGGAATAGAAAAAGGTAACTCCGATTGTAAACTAAAACTATACTCTCTTGGCACCAAAAATGTATTAAGATCTATTTCGAAATGAACCAATCGTATGTGCGATTTTGTTGTTGTGGTGGTTGTACCTGTCACATCGATATATAATGTCATTATCTTGACAAAAAAGGCCAAAACAGGCATTCAAATTTCATTCTTTCTTTTCCATCTCGACTAACAAAAAAATTCGTAGATTTTAAAAAATGCACTATTCATATTAGTATTTTATTTAGTTGTAAATCATCAGGAGCACTATTTAGCCGTGGATCGTTGTTCATTTTGTTTTCGAGGAATACCATCTGTGAAGATGGTTGACGGACCCTCTCCAATAGAAGGCCTAGTGGTCCTTGAACCAGTCAGGTATGTCTGCTATGACGGATTTACCTCCAAAGCTGCTGAAGTGATCTGCGGTGAACTTGGCTTCCCAGCGGCAGAAGAGTATTCGGCTCAAACTTTGCCCATTACAGCAAAGAGGCACAGTTATCAACGGGTATTATGTTCAGAAGGTGACTGCAGTGTTATCAGGGGCAGAACCAGGAATTCGTAAAAAAAAAAGGGGGGGGGGCAAAAAAAAAGTTGTGTTGCCACTTCTGGGTTTCATGACCTTTTTTTGTTTCTTTTGTTTTAACAAAATTAATGGGGGTGGGGCGCATGAGATGCGTCCCCTCTGGATCCGCCACTGGTCATTTAAAAAAAAAGAATCACTGCATTAGTATGCACGTATACAATATTTCAACTAAAATGAAGAAGTATACTGAAATGAAAACTAAGGTTTACTCAAATATCTTTAAACTTACTTCCCTTGTTTAAGATCAGATTTGGTGTAAAAGTGTGAGAGCATACCGTGATATCCTATCTTGGTCCTCGGAAAGAAACTGTCGTAAAGATCTCTTATGTTTCTTCAGAAGATTTTTATAATGCACATAAAGACAAAAAAAAGCTCAACCCCCCTCGTCACTAATCCAAAGATTTCTTTATTTGTCGATGTGAAGAACTCAGTAAATTTGTCCATTTCAAACTTACATTGTATTAAAAACGATATAAACAAAGGCGAGCAACTGTGACATGTGTGACTAGGTAGAGTCAACTGCTTGCATCACGGCACATCTTTCGTCCCAAAAGAGAACATTTAATCTACATGTTTCCATTCAAGAATGAAAGGAACATCGTAAAATAAGCCAGTAAAACATCTTGTAGGGCTGGGTTGAAAAGGAGTACTTTTGCAGATAATATCAACACAATTATTACGTCTCACCATTTCATTTACTTCATAATTCTGTAATATTACTAATCAATCATTATCCTTGTAAGCTCGTAGTGAATGGTTCTCTCAATATCATTTTACAGGTGATTCGTTTCGACGTTTGATGGATTGTTCTAACGTAACGACTAAGTGTCTGATGAATCAGACTGTCAGATTGAAATGCCGAGGTAAGACACCTTTGATGAATTATCAGTTATAAGTATACTTGATTTTGATATCTTGTATGTTTGCCAGAGTGCCAGGGGTACCCTACTATACCAATATCATGACATGATCCCATTTATTAATTTCTTTCCTTTCGTACTAAGCGCTAGGGAAAAGAAAGAAAGAAAGAAAAAGAGAGAAAAAAAAAAGACAACCTAAAGACTTGCTCAGGCACTTGTTATACCTCACATCGATTTTGCAACAGTCTTGTACGGTCTGCCTGATGCACAAATCAACAAACTGCAGAGAGTACAAAACTCTGCTGCCAGGCTTATTGCTAAACGTCGTTCATGTTAATCTTTGCGCCACTCCTGAGAGGGCTGCATATGCTAAGAATTCAAGATCGAATAAACTTTAAAATTATGATGTTAACTTTCAAATGTGATGTGTATTGGGGGTATTTTCAAAATAGGGAAGATCAGGCGTCTGCTTGATCAATCATCAGCTGAGCGGCTTGTCCATGCCTTCGTCTCCTCCTACCTGGACTACTGCAACTCCCTCCTTGCCGGCCTCCCTCTTTCTCACATATCCCCTCTCCAACGTATCCAAAATTCAGCCGCTAGATTAGTCTCCCTTAGTAGGAGACATGACCATATATCTCCTGTTCTCCGCTCACTCCATTGGCTTCCAGTCCATTCCCGTATTACTTTCAAGATCCTACTTCTGACGTACAAAATCACACGTAATCTTGCACCCATATATCTTCGAAACCTAGTCTCTCTCCGCTCCTCCTCTTTTGCCAGACCCCTCCGTTCATCTTCCTCTCTCCAATTACTTCATGGCCCACCTACAAAAACCCGTTATGGTGACCGAGCCTTCTCTTCCATTGTCCCCACTCTTTGGAATAAACTCACTCTTTATATTCAGAATGCCTCATCTGTTGAATCATTTGAAATTCTTCTCAAAGCTCACCTGTTTAATCAATTGTATTTTTTTTTTCCTGGAGGCGCACACAGTCAGTTATCAATTATTGTATCATTGTATCATATGTATTTTTCTTTTCTTTTCTTTCTTCTTCTTTTGTTACAGTTAACGCTGATTTTGTTAATCTTATTGTGTTTTCTAGTCTTTTTGGTATGAGTAGCAACAGTGAGCTTAGAAACGTCAATATGAAGCGCCATATAAATGCAATTATTATTATTATTATTAAATGCTTGCGGAGACACCGCACCGGTTTATCTTCAACACCTAATAACAGAATACCTACCCTTATCCTAGAACTTGCGGTCAAACACCAAATCACCTTTAATAGTTACTCCTATCAATACCCACTCTTCTTACAGTTCACCATCTTTTCAGTCAGCATCCCCTCAGCTTTGGAACAATATTATTTATCTGAATGTATAAAACAAAAAGACTCAATTGACAAATTTTAATCCATGTTAAAACTTATTTGTTTATTGAATATTCTTATGTCTCATGTCTAACCATCTCTGAAGTGTACCGAGCTTTCCTTTCGTTCTTTCTTTCTTTCTTTCTTCTTCTTCTTCTTCTTCCATTTTCTTTTTCCCCTAACTCTTAAAAGAGTCATTTCATGTGATAGCGCACTATATAAATATTGTGAGTTATTGATATTATTATTACATGTAGGCCTACTGTCAACTAGAAACCCAGCAATCATGTAGAAATGCTCATCTCTGAAGTGATAATTTAGAACGGACACGGCTATGAAAATAATAACAATCTGACCGCATCGGACTACCTATGTTTACTTCACGTAATTTGAAAATTAAACAAACAACAAACAAACAAATAATCCATCAATCAATCAATCAAAGAAAAACCTCCGGAAAAAGAAATAATTTTCATATGGAAACTTTTTTGTTCGTTGGATCGCTTGCGGACCTCCGTGACTTACAAAATGACACCATACATAATATCTTACAAAATAGTTTCTACATGAGCCCCTCATTATAGTTCCTAACAAAGACAAAACAACAACGACAACGTGTTATTCTAGGAGAATCGTCTTCTGAAAAATTCAGCTGAGCAATGTATTGCACCTATTGCATTATGAATATCATTTCACTTTACTTTTGATATCAAATATCATTTGGATGTTCCAGTTCTTTAGTGGGGGAGAAAACATGGCAACATTTAAAGACTGAAGTTGATATTAGATACTAGAGAAGAATCCACACAAGGACAAGAAGGCTAATGATCAGGAATAAAAAGAGATCGAGTGAATTAATGAGTGAAGAAACAGTCAGCTCACACCGTAACAGCGATCGTCCTTTATTTTTACGTGCTAACGTATGGGAATTTGCTCTTCGTCGCGAAACCTCTCCGCGAGAAACTGTCATCTCCTCACTTGGAGCTCAAGTGCGCGGATGCTATATTCCCCATAGGCATTTGCCAAAGCGGGGAATATGGAAAATTTGCTCCTCTTTTCCCTGCTGGCGCATAATCCCGCGCGTAATACGAGGGAAATAAATTTTGTAGAACCTCAGGTCAGATGCCTGATACGGGTATAATAAACAATCAGCGTGTTTCTACAGAGAATCCGATAGAGAAATTTGCAAACGCATAATGAAATACTGCGCTAACGCAGACCCGGGTTAAATTATTTCTACAGAAAGCGTATAATCGGTTAGAATCCGATTCTACGCCTGTATGCAGTTGTGACCGGATGTCTGGAAAGTTGACTTAGTGCATCGTGGGTAAATAAAAATTCACGATGACGGCTGGTACGATTGCCGAGCGAGGGTGTTTTTGCAGTCTAGTTTAGCACTGTGTCTGATGAAGTACGATGACGCCAATGGTGACTTCAGATAATACAGCCAGGTCGAACTAGGTCATACCGCGACCTCACCTCTCAAAACACTTTTTCATTTCACTGCATGCTCACCAATAGTGCAGTCTTCTAAAAATCGACAGTACCAGCATGAGCGGTTTACTTAGTGTAGATTAGTCATGTTTTTCCATGTGTGTGTGTGTGTGTGTGTGTGTGTGTGTGCGTGTGTGTGAAACCATGCTTTATGTCTTTTATTGGCGTAATATTCACGTAAAGCAAACTGAAGGTGTGCACATAGACAGGAAATACCTGTTTGTTGATATTTTTTATTCACTTTTACAGGTCCGCTTGGGTCTTGTGATCATCCCGGTCACGTGCCTTATGGTAATTGGGACTCCAGTGAAACAAACTTTGGGTCCCGGTTAACTCTCACCTGTGACGAAAGTTACGTCATCAATGGCAGCGCGACACTTCAGTGTGTGGGACTACCTGGTCGGTCAACTTACTTCCCGGTTTGGAATGCTCCTGTCCCGTCCTGTTCGAGAGTCGAAAATAAAAGAGACGGTATGTTGCAGCAATGCTTCTCACAGTATGCTATGACATGCATTTATATCTAACAACTTTAAAACAACTTCTGCTTGAAGGAAATATTACGAACAAAGAAATGTGACATTGTTGTCGCTTAACAAGGTGAGTGAGTGAGTGCAACAGCGTAGCCAGAATGTCATCTTGGGAGGGGGGGGGGGGGGGGCGATAACCTGCGAGGTGGGGGGGGGGGGGGGAGGGAGGGGAGTTTCCCCCCTGCCACGTGAGAACTTTTTGCATTTTGATGTTGTAAATGGTGCAATTTTATGCATGTTTTTGCGCGTTCTATCGACTTGAAACAGTCTCACTCGTGTAAGGTAGTAATATATTTTCATGTCGATTATCATTAAACAATTTTGCTATAAAATGGTACAATTTAGATAAACTTCTTGTATTAATTCTTACACTGAATATGATGATCGCGACTGAGCTCGAGCGAACGGAGTGAGCGAGGGGGAAGGGGAGGGTGTGGGAGGAGGGTTCCCCCTCTCCCACGGTGAGAACATTTTGCATTTTTGTGTCTTAAATGGTTCAATTTGATGCATGTTTTTGTGTGTTTATCGACTTGAAACAGTTCCACTTGTTTGAGGTAGCAGTATATTTTGATGTAGATTATCATTGAACAATTTGCATAAAAAATGTGTCATTTAAGTAAAATTCTTGTATTAATTCTTACACTGAATATCATGAGCGCGACTGAGCCTGAGCGAGCGGAGCGAGCGAGTGGGTAGGGGAGGGTGTGGAAGGGGGGTGTCGCCCCTCCCAAGGTGGGAACTTTTTGCATTTTTGTGTCTTAAATGGTGCACTTTGATGCATGTTTTTGCGTGTTTTATCGGCTTGAAACAGTCCCACTTGTTTAAGGTATAACAATATATTTTGATGTAGATTATCGTTGAACAATATTTTGCCTATATAAAATGGTATCATTTAGATAAACTTCTTGTGTTAATTCTTACAATGAATATCATTAACGCTGTCTGTTCAGCAATCAAACAGAAAAAGCGTGCACACGAGGGTGTAGATAAGGGGCATTTCTCCTCCTTCACGGAGGTGAAGACGGTTTCAGAACTGAAATTCAACAATCTGGCGCAGATTTTGTTGGAATAGGCCCTATCTGGAAAATTTTCAAGCAGAAGAGAAGTGTAGGAAGTCCGTGGAAGGAGATTCTGTTTAATTTTGTGATTGCAGTTAAACGTTTTGGTGCACACATTTTGTGGCAAATTTGGAACACTGTTTATGTTCAAAGTGTAGCAACAGTCTACTTGTATGCAGGGGGGGGGGGGGGAGGGGCGGGCGAGCAGGGAGAAGGCGTGGACGGGTGTTATCACCACCCTTCCCGTGCCTTTTTAAAGTTGAAATTGAGATATCTCGCATTTGATGGAATATTTGGGAAATTATAGAAAAACAAAACTGATCGTGGGGTGGGAACTGAGGGAGGAAAGGGTGATTAAAACGGGATATTCCTCTTGTTCATGAGGGAACTCTGAGTTTTTCGGAATATAAGTGATAAGTCTTGTACACTCAGAATTATTCAGAATTTTGTTTAAATCTTTACAGTGTACAAAGCTGGGGAAAGGGGCACAAAGGGGGAGGTTTGGGAGGGGGATACCCCCTCCCAAGCACGAGAGATTTGGCATGTTTCAATTGAAATTCAACGATCTGGTGCACACTTTGAGTGAAATATTGAGAGAAAAAAAGTATGATCTTACTTGATGAAAGGTTGAAAGGGAGACCCACCTCATGTACATGCATACATTATACACGCATTTTTGTGTTC
Organism: Diadema setosum; assembly: GCA_033980235.1. NCBI lineage: Eukaryota > Metazoa > Echinodermata > Echinoidea > Diadematoida > Diadematidae > Diadema > Diadema setosum. Next base: position 19,876,848 of record CM067080.1, read on the forward strand.
CGCCTCCCAAATCCCCGGTCCAAATCTTGGAGGGGGGGGGGGGGGGAGGGGGGCGACCGCCCCCATCGCTTCCCCCTGGCTACGCCAGTGGAAGAGTGGAGGATACATTTTATCATTGACAGTTTAGGTTTTGCAAGGCCCATTAGATACAAAAGAGCAACATTTTTATATAAGTTGGATCATTTTGCACTAGGAAACATATGTTGTCCTTGTTATTATAGTGAGAGTATCAACGGCTTTTCAAAATTCACCAGACATTATCCCTGATTTAATTTGATTATTTCAAGGCCATGCATTGCCGTCAAATTTTGCGCTTCTTTAGATTTTTCTCCTAATAGGAGATTTTTTTTTTTTTTACCTTAACGAATAATTTGCTCTTCTATGTTGTGATGTCGTTTCCTTCCTTTTGATCCCGTTCATGCATGCGGATATTTCTGAATGGCACGAGTAACAAGGCTGTACGGTTGGAAGATCAAACATACCGGTGTCTTTTGAAATCATCAATCCGCTTTCATAAACACAATGAGGAAAAGCTTGATACCTAAGTTTCAAAGCTCACACAGATGAAAACGCTGTCTTTTGATAACTGTTTCAATGTGTTTCTTGATTTAATTTATCAAGGGGATATCTACGTGGCTTTTTCTCTTTCAGACGATAATCATAATAATAGTCATCGGAAAAAAGCTATTGCGTCCACCCTGGGAATCCTTCTTTCTGTCATTCTCGCACTCTCAGCTCTATCCATTGCTTTGTGTAACCACCTACCGAAAAGGTGAGTCAGAAAAGACGCTTGAATGCAATTTATGATAATAAATTCCTCCTATTACGTATTTTCGGTTTACACAGAAATATATATTTTTTTCTGCATATTTGCTCATGTGTGAGATGGGCGTTTCATTAATTTTTTTTTTTGGTCACCTCAAACTGTCAATTAAAGAAGTGCAATATTTCAATACACAAATGAAGAGAAATGTTTTCATGAGCTGTCATTCCTTTTCAAATACAAAAGGCGTTGGGATGCGATATGTAAGCAAGGAAAATAATGAAAAAAAAAAAACGTTTTGTTTGATTTCTATCCATTTCGACATTCATTTTGATTACTCAGTATCAACTATTTTCGCCTCCTTGTTTATATCAGAAGGCACATGCCTCAAGAAGCTTCAAACCAGTCAAACGACCACTCGAATGATAGGCGGCAGCAGTGTGCGAAAGAGACATGTCGTGGTGTCTTGAACCCTACCAGTGCTGACGGTGGTATAGTGAGCCAACCTTTAACTGACCATCCAGACAACAGACTTGGGACTCTTTCAGCTCATCAAGAGGACCCATATCACGTTTCCCAAGATATTGCAGAAATAGAAACAATGCCCTGTCATCTTGCTGGGGCAGAGACAACTTCTCTCCCGTCTCGCAATGAATATCATAGTATACAAGAAACATCAACGGAGCAAAACAACTATCACCAGGTTGATTACCGGGACCGTCAACACCGGGGTAAAGACTGCAGGATGACGAACGGTGTCAGCAAAGGAGAACCGTGCTTGTTTGACGAGATTTATTACAATGCGCTAAACTTTGGCATTAAGTCCGCCGGTGTTTGCACCAACATACGAGATGCGAATATTCGCAACGCACATCCCAAGCGAGGCAGATATACTGATACGACTGGTGTAAACAGGGTTCCTTCCAGCGTAGGTTCTTCAACAGCGATGTTCTCAGACCAGGTAGTACATTATCAGGTAGATCCTAATAATGAGACTGATACTTGCAAAACACCACTCTATGCGAAGGTAGACAAAAAGAGAAAAAATATAACGTATAAATAAATTTGTGCTTGCGACAAGGGCAGAGCTTCATGTAACATAATATAGATATGTATCAGAGAGAATTAAACGTAAATGTTGCCCTTTATCAGACCAACTGATATGCTTGTTAATTCTGAGAATAATATCTGTCAAGGCGTTATTGAATAATTACCTCTTTAAGGAAAGTATAACTGGTAAAGTACAACATTCTTAACAATCCTAAAACGAAATTTTAGATGATTATGTTTGTTTGTTTGTTTTGAGATTTTTTTTTTTAAATCTGGAATTGTAACCATAGTTGGTTTTTCTTATATTTTGTTGGGATATCTGCTGGGGCGCCTTGTTATAGTTTTATGACATATCACACCACGCGGTCATATGGATGTCTGCGCTTGACAAGATCATTTCTGAATTACAAAGAGTTAGTTTAGGCTTGATAGCCAGCCATATGCCTAGTGTATGTCGGGTGTTGTGAACAGGAAAGTAAATGCACTCAGTCTGCGTAACAAGCGTCGAGAACTGTCGATTTGTTGTTTGGTTATCAGTGCCACAAGTGATATTCAAGCAAGATAGTTTGCAGTTATCGTTACACAGTTTTTGAGCATAGACAGAGGATGTAGTGGTGACAGGTTTATCTCTCCCTCTCCAGGAATGAGATCTTGTAATTGATAAATTGTCCTTTCTTAGACTTCGCAAAAAAAAATGTTTGAATGTTGCGAAACTCATATTTAAAAAATACTTTTTCATTACATCAAACAAAATTAAATTTTATCTTATGCAGTAAAATGGTGTATGATGAATGTTACAGAAATCTAAAGTTATAGTAAGACTATGTGTAAATACATTTGTACCATGTACAGATCATTCCTTTTTTTCTGACTGCAATTGATAAAATGCATTCCACCGCACAGTGCAGCAACAATGTACAACGAATGCGGTTGGGTTGAAATTACAGTGAAGTAGAAACGTTTGACGCAGACTCTTGACAACCACACATGCAACACCCTTACACATTCCTTGGATTTCATGCAGAAACTACTTGTGTCCACGCACGTTCATCAATAGTCTGAAAATGACAAAGAAAGTAATGGGAAAATGCGAATCATGTAAACTAGTATGTTTAAGAGTAATTTTGTGACTCATGTATGCAGATTCTATTTGATGTCTATGCCTTCACATGATGTATCATTATGTCCTTGAAATCTAATAGCCCTCTATTAAAGTTATGAATAAGTAAATGTTTCAATGTCTGTTGAATGATTTTGATAGTCTTTGTTGTATATAGTTGTACGTGCATTTCGAAATGATTAAGAGCTTAGAAGTAACAATCAGAAGGCATATAAAAATATATATCTCGTATTTTCTGTGAGATTTCAATTAACACATAATAATGTATGCTTAGTATAACGACAAACTGTCATGAAAGGCACAAGCGCTTGTGTTCCTACTTCAAATGTGAGGAAAGGCCGAGGCCCGCAAGCTTACTATACACTGGTAGTTGTACTTTCACGGGAGTCATCTGCAGTGATCATACACTTTTAAAGATAAGACCCCATTACAGCCATGTTTATGAGTTTGAGTTTCCTGCTGATATCATGCGTGCGTATATATACATGTATATATATCATATGTATATACAAAAAGATAAGTAACAAAGCTGCAACAAAGTTCATGCTGTATTCACCAACGGTTTATTTCTTCACACAAATTTTCGAGCGTCTCGCCGCCCTTTCTCAAGTTGAGAAAGGGCGGCGAGACGCTCGTAAATTTGTGTGAAGAAATAAACCGTTGGTGAATACAGCATGAACTTTGTTGCAGCTTTGTTACTTATCTTTTTGTATATACATATGATATATATACATGTATATATAGTGTACATACGCACGCATGATATCAGCAGGAAACTCAAACTCATAAACATGGCTGTAATGGGGTCTTATCTTTAAAAGTGTATGATCACTGCAGATGACTCCCGTGAAAGTACAACTACCAGTGTATAGTAAGCTTGCGGGCCTCGGCCTTTCCTCACATTTGAAGTAGGAACACAAGCGCTTGTGCCTTTCATGACAGTTTGTCGTTATACTAAGCATACATTATTATGTGTTAATTGAAATCTCACAGAAAATACGAGATCTGTATTCACCAACGGTTTATTTCTTCACACAAATTTTCGAGCGTGTCGCCGCCCTTTCTCAAGTTGAGAAAGGGCGGCGAGACGCTCGTAAATTTGTGTGAAGAAATAAACCGTTGGTGAATACAGCATGAACTTTGTTGCAACTTTGTTACTTATCTTTTTATCTTGCCAACACGTGGACTACCTTATCAACATTTGTATATACATATATGCATATAAAAAGGAACAACGGTATATTATTCACAGATATATATATATTGTAACGAAATTCGGTGGAACCGATTCGATTTAACCGTTTCGATTATAATTTGTTATGATCGATTGTGCCTATAGCATAGAAAATGGGCGATTATCGGAATGTTGGACAAACATTTTAATGTGGTAGTGCATTATTACGAGTTTTAACATTTATTATTAAATATGTGGTTACTTGTTTGTCATAGGCAAGTTTGGATTATTTTAATACCAACTCCGGTTTAGACCGATGATACATGCCGAATTATAGTAACCATGTACACGAGATACTGCTAAAATGTATAATCGTTGTACAAATTTAATAACCACGCCAACATTGTAAATAATTTGAACGACTAATGCGAGTGTTTTCGTGAATGTCATGGCCGTGCGGGTTAGCCTCCTTTATCCGCGATAGGAGGGGAGGTATATAAAGTGGCCGTTGTGTGCCAATAGTCCGCAACAAGCAGCCCGTGTATGATACAATTTCTAATGTGTTGTTCTTGTTCACTTCTATGTGTATTAAATTGTACATGTGTTCCTGAACTAATGACTCTCACTGTGTCTTCTTGAGAGTTCTATCACCAAGTAGCGGTGTGCAGAATGGTGGTACATGTTCCTGTTGGTTTTCGGGTATATTGGTAGTGTGACTTGTCGCATAGTCCGTGCTAGCCTTTTGTCAAGGCCCTCTCGCTGTATGGTGAAGAGAGCCAAGCTGAGTGGAGTTGCGCTCGCTTCGCTCGCCCATTACAGCGAGAGGGCCTTGACAAAAGGCTAAGTCCGTGCCCAATCCAAGTTCCAGTCGTCGCCGTTGGATTTCGGGTATAATGGTAATGTGACTTGTCGCATAGTCCGTGCCCAATCCAAGTTCCAGTCGTCGCCTGAGGAAGTTGGTAACGGTGCGATCAACGACACCTGTGCCACCATATGGTTGTAAAAGGTGTTCCACGTTAGCGTGATTGAGTTGGTAGCAAAAGTTGGTAGCAAGAGTTGGTAGTAGAGTTGGTAACAAAACTTGGTAGCAAGAGTTGGTAGCAAAAGTTGGTAACAAAATAAGTGTTACCAATTTAACATTCTCTACAATAAGTGTTACCAATTTAACATCCTCTACAAGTGACGCTTGGGAGTGACATACTCTAAGTGATGCTGAACTTGGTATGTGTGCCGCTTGTGTTAGTGAGCTGCTTCTGACACAACATAATACATGGTAGCGTACAGACTTGTAGTTTTAGTAATTTAAAGGGATCGTTGTAAACTGCAACAAAACGAACCCCGCCTACTCGGCCATCCTGACACGGCTCGCGGAGACATTTGTACAGACAGTCAAATACACTCTCTTACTTCACGACGAGAAGGCGAGTTCGTCACAATATATATATATATATATATATATATATATATATATATATATATATATATGTGTGTGTGTGTGTGTGTGTGTTCATTTATTCATTCATTCATTTATTCATCCACCCATCCATTCATTTCTATCTAAAGGCACAAAAAAGACATATTAAGTCTGAAGTGGTGCAGGATCATACGAAGCATACTACAGCATTGTTGAAAATGATCCTTTACTAGCCATCATTTTATTCCAGCAAAGACAGTCATTAAACACATTCAAATAATAAAAAATAAATAGGGAAGATACATTAACAAGAGAAATTAAGAAACAAAGGAGGCAAAAATGCATACTCATTTACGTAACCTGAGGTAAATGTCATCACCTGCTTTTGTTTTTGTTTTCGTTTTGAGTTTTTTTTTCAAAGCTTTTTAAATGTGACTTAAAGTTGAACGGATTCTTATCGATGTGGGAATGGTATTCAAAAGAATAGGACTAATGTACAATATAGGAGATTGCGCTTTTGAAATCCCGCTAAATGGAGATGGAATATGTCCAATATTCCTAGAGTTACAATCACACAAATCATAAATGGAACAATTCAGATTGACATGATTAAATGGCTGATTTTCTAACGAAATAGGCCATGCGACACTTGGCGCCCCATACAAAACTACGGTCTTTTAACACGGTTTAAACCATGGACAAAGATTGTACCACCTTCGTGAATTCGGGCCAACAAGTTTAGAGTCCTAAAAAATAACAACTTCATTAGAGCACTGGATCGATCACATGTCAAAGTTTTAGCAGTAAAGTTCAATGACAGGAGACACATCAACGAATTTATCAGTTTTATACATTCATGAAACACATTGTATTTGAATGCATTTTCTTCAGGACTTCTTCCCAGGTGATCAAATTTGATATGTTTCCCCTCCCTCCCTCCTATCGAGCGGCAAGAGCCTACGATTGTGCATCCTCCCGATGACCAGGCTAATTTGTCGTACTTTGCACTGCGGGTCGTTGAGAGAAGCTATTGATTTTCAAGGTCATGTCTTCAACAATGACGATTACTGTTCCTTTGCGCTTTTTACGATTGAAGATTATTTTCTCCTCTTCATGCATTCAGCTGGTTTGTATTACTATAGGGGCACGGATGTATTTTTCGATTGGATGCTTCTTTCGAAGAGTGATCTGTCGTTGAAGGTAATGTTGAGTTCCTATCCTTTACGTATCCTATACTATGAGAACGGTAGAGGTCATTCATCAGATCAAAGGTCGTCCCAATTTATATGTGCAGAACTGCATGCAAAATTCATGAAATGCAAGCTAAACGTAAATCACGAGCCTCCATCATAGTACAAACAAACATAAAAGTTTAGTTTGATATTGTAATAAAAAAATCAAACATTCAAAATAAAAAAGAAGTAATAAGTGCGCATCCTGACAATTCAACGCCAAGAAGGCTACTCAAAGACATGAAAGACAAAAGTGGTTTTGAAAACAAATGTATATTGACGCGTAATGTTGCACTAGTCCTTGCACACAGAAAGAATATCTAATTAGTCGACACTCGTTTTGGTTCATATCAATGATGCCAATGTGTGATACATAATTTTCTACGATGTTAACACACATAAGAACCTACACTTTACCATACCCTAGACCACGTAAAAAACAAAACAAAACAGAATGACTTCATCTTTGAAAAAAAAAAAACAAACCAACACTTTGTAAAAATATGTTCTAAAACAATAATTCGATATTGCGGGATAAAAATATACATACACATGTGATTCTTTGTGTGACGGTGTGTCGTACCCGTGAGCATATTGTATCTCAGCAGGAAGGTTGCTAAGTATTTGCTTCATTTAGAGTTGAGCCGTATTCCGAAAGTAAGTAATTCAGGGCTCTGTTTTATGAAGAGTTTATATAGCTGATTTCTATGGTAAGTCTACGACAGCCTGTGTGGCAAGGAAATTTATCAATGATAATATCTTTTAATATTTGAAAACGGGGCCCGCATCTATGTGCGCATAATATATACACAGGCTTTTATAGTAATATTTTGCTTCACAACTGCCATTGCTTGATATTCAACATTAAAGGACAAGTTCACCTTCATATACATGTTAATTGAGTGAATGCATCGATATTAGAAGAACACATCAGTGAACGTTTGGAGAAAATCTGACAATCCGTTCAAAAGTTATGAATTTTTAAATCTCCGTAGTCACAGCTGGATGAGAAGACTACAGTGTACGATGTCACATACGTGCAACGATATTAGGAAAATATAAAGAGAATTTCACAAAATTTTACATTTCCTCGACTTGTCACTGACTATTGTTAAAGATAATATCATTTCTCTTGCCTTCTTAAAGAGGGAAGTTAAGTGACCTTTTAATTAGCGAGAAAAGTGATAATATGTTGAATTTTCTTTATATTTTCTATATATCGTCGTACACATGTGACATCACAAGCTGTAGTAGTCTTCTCATCCAGCAGTGACTGCGCAGAAACTTAAAAATTCATAATGTTTCAACGGATTTTCCGATTTTCCTCAAACTCTCACTAGGCGTTTTCACATCAGCCCGATGTTTCGAAACAGCACGCTATTTTCTGACTTGGGAAATTTTCCCGATAGCGAAATAGCGCGCTATTTGATTTGTGAACACAAATTAGCGCGCTAATTGCATCGCTCTGATCGAGAAAATTTCTCGACTCCAACTCGGGAAATTTCTGAAATAGCGGGATAGTAGCGAGCTATTTGATAATGTGAAAACGACTCGAGAAATTAGCGCGATGAATCCCATCAAGCCTAGCGTGTGTGACCCGATCGATCGAGGCAAACTGCACACAAATCATGAGGAATTTTTGAGAGGGCACACACATTACTGATGCTGTTTGCACACACTCAGCTGTCGAATTAGCTATTTCAAAATTGTTTTAACTATTCGGGCTACCCCCTCTTCGGGCTGATGTGAATAAGAAATGAAGTAGCGCTCTAATTCGCAATCGCGGAAAATATTTCGAGCTTGGATTTTTATCGGGCTGATGTGAAAACGCCCAAGGATGTTTCTACTATGCCTGATTGCTGCATTCACTTAAATCACATGTCTTTCAAGATGGCCTTTTCCTTTGATTAAATCCACATGCAACCTTCCCTGCCCCACCATAATCAATCACCAGCGTGCCTGTCGTCACTATGGTGATTGTTCGAAACTGAATCTTGAGAGAGTCACAAGGTGCTGATATTTATCTCTCTTGTGGATCACGAGAATACTTTAACAAATGAGGCCTTTGAAATACAAAAGTAATTTAACTCAATACAATGACAACTTGACATCTTGAGATGCAGAAAATTGATTTACCGTTCTCCAGTAGTGACTTATCTCCCGCTGTTTCGCTTCATTTCAGGTGCCTTGGAAATTAGGTGCAAGATCACACAACGCAATTCTGTTCAATCAGTTTTGCTTTACACATGTTATTAATCAGGTTTATGAACACACCGCACACGCACACACACACACACACACACACACACACACACACACAGGTGCAGCAGAGTTATTCAGTGTTACCACACACATTGGGACATTTTTCCTCGGCGACTTCAACAGATGTAGATTCCACAATTGAACTTTTAATCTCCCTGGACATGCTGGAGAACACAAAGGAGCCCACTTCAATCATCAATAATAGCTTTCTGCAGACTTGGCGTACACCTGCATACTTGAAGTTTATTTCATTGTTCCCATGGATAGGAATATTCCGCATTAAGTCTTCAATGCTCACATTTAATTACATCGACATCATTGTATCGAGTGTGAAGTATTGATAATATCGCGTTCGAGTCGAGAAAAATGGAATTCGTAGTATGGTTCTTTGCTGGTTTCTTCATCATTTCGACCACTTTCTCTATGTCCAAAAGCAATACAATGTGTGAGTATCTTTATTACTCTCAGCAGTACGTAGTGGGGTCTTTTTAAGTTCTTTCCATGAATGCACGTTTACAAAAATGGACGATCTACGCGAAATCAGGAAAACCTCATTTGATTTTTTTATGTAGGCATTGATGGTGCTTGGCAACATATGAAAATGATGTGGTAAATTACACAGTCCATTGCCATGTTTAGATTTTGTTGCTTGGAATTGAATACGTATAGAATTTATATCCTGTCTCAGACTTTAAATCAGTGGACGAGTATACTGAAAACATAATATAATACAGAATGATAATTTCCTTTGCATCGAAAATGATGGCGCTGATCTGAACAGCACGATATACCCTATTCCTTGAGGAATAGTTTTCTCATTAATCCCCAAAAACGATTCAGGAGTTTAAAAATTCATTAGAACACAACTCTTTTTTATCATTATGTCTTTCGCAGATTTTACTCTCAGTTGTTCGGGGAGACCATTAGAACTCGAGCTATCGTGTGACGAGAGCTGCATTGCCAACCGTGATACTTGGGATGTACAGGCACCTCAAGGACGGCGAATTCTCACTGAAATGAAATCTATCAACAATAACGTGATGGGATTTCATATGTTGGATAAAATAGCTAACAAATCGTCTCTGATAATGATTTGGAATTACAACCAGAGTTCACCTGTTATATCACTGACCCATCACATTCACCTACGGATATGGTATATATATCTACCCTGTGAACTTCAAGATGAGGGTGGAGTGTTATGAAGGTAAGTGTAATTGACGTTTATATAAGTATCGAATAAGTGTTAATTGGAATGCATATGCTTTTCCTGATTTTTTCTTCTATGAAAACTGTGTATTTTTAAAGAAAATGAATGAGTGTGTACACAAAAGACAATGTAGGGTCTACCTATATCCTATATAGCACGTAAAATCCTTACTCTTCGCAAAGGAAAATTTCAAGATTTAGCTAAAGGAAAACACTGTTCCGTTTGTGAAAGTGTATAAGGATTTTTAAAAGCATTTTAAGAACTTTACGACAACTAATTCACTCTTAATCTGATTATACTGAATGCAATGAAAGGTAAAGAAAACCACCGTAATTTTTGATAAAGATCATAAAAATATCTACAACAACAAAATAACCACACCATTGCCTGGTTGAAAACTTCACTTTGTTGACTCCCGAATACATATTTTAACCCCTGCTTCAAATACAACTTTTGGGTTTTTGCCACATTTGTGTGTGGGTGTTTTTGTGTGTGTTTTGTTTTGATACATGCCAAGGTGAAGGTATATAATGCCAATATTTAAAAAAAAGGAGAAGAAGAGATCCCATCGGACATGTAAAGTTGATACTCCATTTTTTTTTTGGTTCTTATTCAAGACCATAAATAACAGCTGCAGCTCAAGCCACACGTTTGCAATTCTACTGCACAGCAGAGATGTAGCTTAAAAAAAACACCACTATATTCTATAATGGGTGGTATCAAAGTGGAGTCGTATTTTTGAAAGATATCTTTTAGCATGTTAACTTTATATTTACAAATTTTATTTCTAAATTTAAATGACGCAAATATAGGCAAATATATTTTTTATCATATTTCATTACCTAAGCCTATTCCCAAATCACGAATAAGTAACTCTATGGTCACATAATATTGTTATATCAAGCGTAGTTTTAGATCATCGTAGGAATCTACGATGCGCACAGGAATAAGAAATCAGATAAGATCCAATCACGATGTAACAACTGAACAATTTTGGAGACATCTGTTTTAATATGGACCGAATGATAGAAGCGAAATGTGAAAATTGATTTGATTAGATGAATATATTTTAATGATATGTTATTTCAAAGAAAAGCAGCTGGAGGAAATTAATTTCATATTTTCTATAATTCGTTACCAGTGAAAAAAAAAAGCATTTGTATAGATGTCATATCAAAACAGATGGAGGATGTCAGCATTGCTGGTAGATTAAGATAATTTACATGATTTTAGTGATCATGTGATATAGATAAACAGTTTTAAATGAAAACAATACAAGTGTAACTAAGTTATAATAGTACAATATGTTAATTTTAAACTAACAGTAACAGATTAGCTTAAAAATTGTGAAAAAAGTTTCAATTAAATTATTTTTTTTCAATTGATTTTGATATATTTTCAAGTATTATATATAAAGAATCAAGACCGGAAAAGATATGAAATACCAAGAAACGGTATCAAAGTGTACCAAAACAAATGATGTACATGTTGGAAATTGTTGGTGAGGTGCTTGTTTTATGTCACTGATGTTATGAAAGTACATTGTCTTTCGTAATGTGATTTAGAATTGACGAATCATGTTGAATTATAGACACAGTAAATACCTAGTTGGGGCAAAAAAAAAAAAGAAGGAAAATGCAATATATACAATGTATGATATTCATCAACATTCATCAATTTCATCAAATTTCATCAAAACATTAAGTTGTAAATGCTCAACAAACGCAAACTCGCAGAACATTGTTTAATTTCTCTTCTTTTTTTTTTCCGGAGGAATACCATCAGTGCAGCTGGTTGACGGACCCTCTCCCCTAGAAGGCCTAGTGGTCCTCAAACCAGACAGTTATGTCTGCTACGATGGATTTACCCCCAAAGCTGCTGAATTGGTCTGCGGTGAACTTGGCTTCCCAGCGGCGGAAGAGTATTCGGCTCAAACTTTGCCCACTACAGCAAAGAGAGACAGTAATCAACGATTGTCATGTCAGGAAGGTGACTGAATGTCCTTTAAAAATTACTACGCCAGTATTCACATAAAACTTAATGTTTAAAGTATCAATTGACATTGAAAAATAAACAAGGGCTGGCTCGAATGTCCTAAACGACACATCTCTGGTTTGAGGCCCAGCGAGAACAGTTACGTCATAGAAGTGTAACAGCGTCTTCGTCATTTCTGTTTAACCCTTTGGCCCGAATTCACGAAGGTGGTACAAATGAAACCATGGTTTAAACCATGGACAAAAACCATGGAGTGCCAAGTGTCGCACGTAATATTTCGTTACGAAATTGGTCATTTCGTTGACAAAATGACCGTTTCGTTAACGAAATTATCATTTCGTGGATGGAATGTTCATATAGTTACAAAATGTTGTCATTTCGTTACAAAATAATCATTTCATCGACGCAATGACTGAGTTCGTAACGAAATATTCCATGCGACACTTGGCGCTCCATGGTTTTTGTCCATGTCTTAAGCCATGGTTTCATTTGTACCACCTTCGTGAATTCGGGCCAATGTGTGCTTTGAGTGCCGAGCGGGACTGGAAACTCTATGACGTTGTACACGGTGTTAAAAGTCCGTGGCACGGAAAGGGTTAAACGAGTTCACGTCTTGTTCCTCTAAGGAAACTTGTTATAACGCGGGTGCTCTATGTGTAGGAGGATTGAACATTTGTAGATACATTGTATAGCTCATTTATCACCAAGCAAAATTTCTTCGCTCCAGGTGAAAAAAAATCGGTGAACTTGTCCATCTTATATACGAGTATAGAAAACAGAATCATGATCAAGACTTATCGTGGTTAGTAGAGTCAGTGAATTAAATCGTGGTACATTGTTCGAAAAAGGAGATGACTTTATTAAAGTCTATAATCAATATTATGTTTCCGTCCTGGAACAAGGAGACACTTGGTAAAGAGCAACGATTGTTTGAAGCACAGATCGTTGGAATATTGGTACATCGTTATCATTTCTCGTGCCGTGTTTCTTGATGTTTTACTGTAAAGATTATTACTTCTGTGCTCTTTATCATGTTTATTGTCGGAAATGGTTTTCACAATATCATTATACAGGTTCTTCGTCTCAAAGTTTAATGGACTGTCCACTTGAGACTAAGTGTTCCACAGAACAGACGGTCAGACTGAGATGCCAAGGTGAGACAAACATTTCGGATGCATATAGTCCTCATTTTATCATTTGTAAACTCGTGTGAATACTCTAAACTTATGTCCAACAAGAATCCTTAGAAATGACACGAAAGGCATCGACCGTGAATATATGGTCTTGGAAATTCTAAATAGAGTCAAGAGTGAGGAGATTAAACGGTCAAACAAATCACGTAATTTCATAATGCTGTACTTTATGCAGCCTAAACAGTATCGAATTACTGTAGAACACACAAAAACTGAATTCAGACAGGACGTAAAGATAGTTCATATGTCAGCTTCTGAGCATCCCAGAAATGTGTTATCATTATAATTATGATTATTATCATTTTCATCATTATTAATATCATTAATATTCAGGGTAGGAAAATTCCCATTGCAGTTTGTCAGTACTGACACCTTATTGGCGAAGGAGAACTATTTTTTCCAGGTCTTATCAGGTCAACTACAAATACCCGTAACAATGAAGAAAAGCAAACGTACGATGTTTTTTTTTTTTCGGAAGTGTTAACTGAGATTCCATATCGGTATTAGAAATTAAGCATACCTTTATATTTTGTGGAATTTGAAAATGTAAAAAAACACACAAAAAAAGGCTTGGACTTTAATAGATCGACAGAAATTTGATTGCTCGGTGGATCATTTACGTGTTAGACTGATAAGTCTACCTCTTGTTTGGTGGCCTCTTGTTAACTGTAGGGTGGTGATACGGTCGGCCCCTCACAACAGACAGATATCTTCTATTCACTCTGCTGTGATGACTGATGTGCGATCTTTCTGCGCACACGCAAGTTCAGCGGTTTGAACGTGATGCAGGCGAGCAGAGTTCGAAGGCCGTTCCAGGATATAAAACACGCAAAATGTTGTATATTAAAAAGGAACAAGTCATAAAATTTTTAAGCTTGACTCGTTCTTTGAGTATATAGGTATGTATGCCAAGTTTTGTGATCCCTTCTAACAAAAAAAAAAAAGGGGGGGGGATATTCTACCCTGTTATCTAGCTTGCCGTCGTGCGCGACGTACGTCCACACAGCAGAGTGAATGGAAGATATTACCGACCGCACAGTTAACAAGAGGCCACCAAAACAAGAGACAGATTTAGCGGTCTGTTTTACGTGTAAGCATTAATACTGCTCCGAATGGACACAATCAATTATAGCAAAGTAGTCTTTACATGAGCCCCCTGTTTATATAGAATTGTGCATTCCAAAAATGGGTTCTTACATGAAGAGTCGACTTCTTCAGTTTAGATAAATTAATGTGTTACATCTATCACATCGAAAACAACATGTTACTTTCGCTATTTATTTTCATATTCATGTTCTAATTTCTAGTATACATGGTAGGAAAGAAGAGGGGTATATTTTAGAGTGAGGTAGATAATGTCCCTTGGATAGGACATAAAATGGAGGTCCCGTGTATGAGAGAGTCACAGCTCATGCACGTAAAAGATCCCGCTTTATTCATTCATCGCAAAGAGTAGGGTGTCTAACCCGGTGAAGTGGTCCCACCCCACATCCAACTGGACCCCATGGAAGACCAGCTTAGTGTAGCTGAATATGGGCCATCCAGCCATCTTCACAGATGGAAAATGAGCAACAACAATAATAAAAACTCGGGTAGAATATGCACTGCACAGGGAGAAATACAATAAGGCAAGTCATTTCTAACTGATAGAGACTGAAAAAAGAACAAGGAAGGGATCGTCTCATAAAGACTTTATTTCTAGCCGAGGCCGAGTTAGAGACTATAACAATCGATGATTGTCAGTGGCAAAATCTGGTAATAAAATGTCGTAAATGCATCCAGCGAGAGGCCTATTCTTCCGTGCAAGTTTGTCTTGCATTTTCTCCTTTTTTTTCTCGTTTCCGATTGTTAAATAGGCCGACTGTGAAGTCCTAAAGCTTGTGAAGTAAACTACAGATGTTGACTTCAGAGGGATTTCCAAAATATTTTTTCTTTAATTTTCAGGTTCACAAGTGTCTTGCGAGCATCCTGGTCACGTGTATCATGGTTATTGGGACTTCAGTATAACGGAATTTGGTTCCAGATTAACTCTCACTTGTGTAGATGGTTACATCATTAATGGCAACGCGACACTACAATGTGTTGGACTACCTGGTCGGTCAACTTATTTCCCGGTTTGGAATGTTCCAGTCCCCTCTTGTGTGAAAGACGGTATGTTGTAGAAAGGCATTTTGTCGCATGTACAAGTCTTGATGTACAAGTCTTTTAGATATAAAACTTTGAATCAACTTTAGCCTGAGTGAAAGTGTAAGAATAGATGATTGAAACACTAATCAAATCTAGAAAATAAGGATTGGATGACATTTTGTCATCATTTGACAGTTCAGTGTTGAAAGTTCTTTTACAGAAACAAGGATATGCAGAATTTCATGTCATGTCATGATCACGCAACTCTCCAGAAGCTTTGTGCCGCGGACATTGTTTTCTTTGTGTTCTCTTTTTCTTTTTTTCTTTATTCTTCGATGTTTGTATTTCCCTGATTCATAAATTGTCATTCCTTTCAATTGTAAATATCAAGTAAGAATTACTCTCATATCAGCATCTGAGAATCTACACCCTACAAGCAATGCTTCTACGTATATTCCTCATATTTGACATGTTTAATTGTCTTAAATGCTGTATTTAACGATTTACCAATGCACTTTTTTATTATGTTAATGGTTTATTTGTTGAAATGTGGAATATGAAACAATAAAAACAAACAAAAACAAATAAACACACAATTCTCTCATTTCGAGCAGGAATTCTAGGATATTTCCCAATGTACATTCCTTGTTATACACTCAGCAAAAAAAAAAAAAAAACATGAAAGAAATTAAACAATTTTTTCAAGTATGTATTTCTCATCTAACATTTGGCTAAAAGTTTTTGTTTTATATACCATATTAAAAGTAATTTAATTGGCTATCAACCTCGTAGGTCAAGAAAAAGTGAAACTTTACGCATGAGTGAACACGTTTGCCATTCATGCTTAGGTGCTCTACCATATAACAATAAGAACAAACAACAAATTTCACCCAAAAAGAAACATGAATTAAGTTTTAGAAATAAAATTGTCATCTCTATGACATATTTAAAGCTCAGAAAATCAATACAGACTAAAATAATGGGAGAAAATGAAGAATCTCTTGTCAAATCTAAATTCAAATGAAATAAGAGAAGAAACAATAATTGACAAAAATGGTAGATTTTTTTTTTTCAAATTAGGAAATTGTAAATTATGTTGGGTTCTTGAGTTTGTCTTATGGATTCTTAAATCACTAAATTAATGGAATGAAATAAAGAAATTCTGTTCATTTAATCATCTTTATGCATACTACTCCCTGTGCCATTTGAATTTGAGTTGACAGAAAATTCTTATTTCCCCTTTAGTTTCCCAATTTGTTTTTGTTAGGGGTTACAAAGAGATAAAGAGAACGAAAACTTATTTTTTTTTGCTATTTCATTCATGTCTCTCATTGTGTTATACTGCTCTTTTGTTGTCATTGTTATCGAGAAGGGCGTTTGCAAAAGAAAGATAACATGTCCAATGTTGCAATTTTTACTCTTGTGCTTTGGAGAACAAAAACGAATATGTTCACTCACGCGTAAATTTTCCTTCTGTATCATCCTACTAGATTGATAACCAATTAAATTACCTCTATTATGTAATATATCGATTTTCATCAAAATTTTTTTATGTTTAAAATTCGTCAGACACAACCCCTGCAGTCATTTTTACAAAATTTGCCTCTTATATCACGAGGTATAAATGTCAAATGTTGCCCTTCTTTCTAGAGAAATGATTCATATTTCAACAAGTAATTTCTAGTAATTCTATGCTATGATGCCGATTTCTTCCTAATGAAACAGTTCATGTTTATGCATAACATCACGAAGACAGAACGTTTAATAGCATATGGGGGGGGGGGGGGAATTTGGCCATCTTACTCCTATCTTATGTAAAGTAATATGTCTTTTTCAACGATTCAATCTGAATTTTTATCGTTCGCTTTTAATTAATCTGTCAATTGTGTGGATTTTATGTTATACTGTTTTTATATGTATGAATGCTATTTTGAGTTACGATGAATATTTATGTATTTATCATGGGCAGGGCTCTCTGGAAGAGCAGGACCTGCAGTTCTTGATGAGACTAACCCTGCGTATGGAAATATAACCGAAGTAGATAGATAGATAGATAAATAAATAAATAAACGATAAATAAATAAAAATGAATAAACAAATATAATGTAAATAAATAAATCGCGATGATATAGCAATGAAAACAGTGTATTTTTTTCGTGGTAAATTAACGAGTCTTTGAGCGTTAGAAGGTGGGAGGGAGTAGAAAGTAAAGACGGACATAAAAGCTGCACGGATCGAAGAAAAAAAAATGTATCATTGTATCAATGTATCAAAAATGAATCATCAACCGGACACAGTTTGTTAATCGGTTTTCTTAAACATAGAAACGTGTTTTCCTCGCTTCGCAACATACAGACAATTGTTCAAGTTCTTAAGTTTGCCAAAGGTTTCAAGTTGATTGTTTCGTGATTACGCCTTAAGATGATAAATACATGGCGTATTTCTCTTTCAGGTCGTCAGACAATACTTATTGGATACATCCTGGGCATATTTGTTTGTGTCATTGTTGCACTCGTAGTACTATCCGTTGCTTGGTTCAACCACATACAAAAAAGGTGAGGATGAAAAAGTAAATCAAATATAAAAAAAGAAAAGCAAACAATAGAAAGAACAATGATTTGTGTGTCGTCAGATATCCAAATGTTTGGTCGGCCACTTAATTGCATTATTTAAGGTCATTGATATTGCGTGAAACGTTTAGACTATAATCTATTTTTGTACATTTGTGTACGAGTGTGTGTGTGTGTGTGTGATTGGATTTTAGTAAACGTCATCTGGCTCATCTCAAACTATTATTCGAAGATTATTCGAATTAACATAATCATTCAGCCGAAAAAAAAAAATGTATTTAGTAGCCGTTATTCCTTCCATACTATCAGACTATAAAATTAGGATTTTGTATGTGTTTCTTTTGCTCGAAAAAGGATAAGACAAATCGCTTCATTTTTCTGGTTTTATCCACTTTGATTTCAATTTTGCTTATTCAATGTCAACATACTTTTCGTGGTTTTCATCAGAAGGCACAGACGTCCAGAAGTTCCTCACCAGTCAAATGACCATAGGAATGACGTGCAGTTGCAGTATCGGAGGGAGAACGTCTCGTCGAACCCTGCCAGTACTGACTCTGACATAGTGAGTCACCCTTTCTCTGACCATCGAGACAACAGACGTGGAACCCTTTCAGCTCATCAGGAAAACGCATATCACGTCTCCCAAAATATCGCGGAGGTAGACATGGCGACCTGTCCACATGCTAGTGTTGCGACAACTTCTCTTTCATCTTGTCATGATTATCACAGTCTGCAGGAAACATCGACAGATCAATACGACTGTTTTCTGGACCGTGAATACCAGGCTAAAGACCGCAGGATGACGAACGGTGCCGCCAAACCCTGCGGCAAAGCGCGCATGTTTGACGAGAGTTACTATAATTCGCTAACCTTCGGCATTAGGAATGACGATGTTTGCACTCGCAAACAGGACGCGAATATTCGTAACGCACATGTCCAAAAAGGCAGACTTCCTGATACATCTGATGGGAGGGTACAGTTAAGCGAATATGCGAAGTCATGTAACTCCCTCGAATTTGCCCAGGCTAGAGAATCTGATAACTGTACACAGAGCGAGGACGAACACCCCAATCAAGACTCTGAAGATGGCAGATCACAAAGAGACATCTCTCTGTCATCTACCGGTCGGGCTTCTCAGCGTAAGGGTTTTGCTGAAGGAAAAGATACTAAGCCTTCTTTCAAGTTAGATTCTTCAACAGCGACTTCCTCAGACGAGATCTTTTATTATCAAGTAGGACCTGATAATGAGACTAATATCCGCAAAACACCACTGTATGCGAAGGTGGACAAAACGAAGAAAATGTAAATATATAGTCTTTCTCGGTCGATTTCATAATTTTGTCATTCTAGTTCATATAACGAACATACAATTTCACATATTTCACGCTCCCTGCATTAAATCAGCAATCACAATAATGTAATATTCCATAATGTTCATTTACGCCATTCAAATATAAAATAGGAGCACGTATTTCAGCAATGGGCATTCAAATTCATTCTACGCTGGCGATAGAATTTTGTTGGTCATTCAAGTTCGTGAAAAGACAACCGTGTTCCAAATAAGTGCACTCAGTTTAAAAGAAGTCTTACATTTACTTAACTTGAGGTCGAGTTTATGTGTATTTTTCGCTCAGTTTTGAATAGATTGGGCTTTATGAAGAAGATTATTTATTTTGCCGAATAGGTTTACCTGTTTATTTTCAAATTATAACTTCACGCAGGTAAAGTGGCAGGTATACAGCTATTCATGGACATTATACACTTTATAATAAAAAAAATAGCATTTTATGGGTGAGGGGATAGTGACACCTTAAAGAACAACAGTTTCGACTACATTAAAACTGATAACATGACCATTGTACATCTTGTTTCCTGTTTATGGATATATTGTTATTGGCTTCCATTTGAGGGTGAGATAATGTGTATCAGTTTGTCTCCGAATCGATGCATCATGTGATGGCATCAACGGAATATTTTTGAATGGTCGGTGTGTTGTTTGGATGCACTGCTCATTAGACCTTACACTATGCGGGTCCTTGTTTTTAATGTTCGCCCCGTTCTCCCCCATTCCGTTCCCAAATTAATACCACTTCCTTCAAAAAAATCTATCCTTATATCTTTTCCACTATAAATTGATTGCACGAAGTAGGAAACTGATCAAACAAGCTAACTGTGACTATAGCCATGTATTGTATACACAGAAGTTGTGGTAATGGCGGGTAGCAATCTACCTCTCAAAAGAAGGCGATGTTGACATTGTTTTTAGCAAGCCTGAGACGAAAATAAAAGTGAGACTTATCCTCTGGCGTCCGCCGTGCGTCTTGCGTCTTGCGTCGTACCAAAACTTTTTACATTCACAACTCTATGACGGATTTTCACCAAACTTGGCAGGTAGCATTCCTAGAGGAATAGGATTTCAATTTGTTCGAATGGGCACCTGTGGGCCCCAGGGGGCCCACCTAACTACCAAGTTATTGATGGCTGTAGATCTTTTTTTTTTTTTTGTCATGACAGATCCATCCCCGCACCCATGAGTCCTGGAGGGGGTCCACTTTTGGGCCTAAATTGTACATTTTTACTTCTTTTAACTTCTCATGGTCAAATTTGTACCAAAGTTGGCACTTATTCCCGGTATTATCGGTGACAGAATAACACTGGTAGGAGTGGGCACCATTCCTCACCTGGGGTGCTACCGGAGGGTGGGGGGAAGTCTTGTTTAAAAAAGTTGCAACGAATCCTAAATGTTAAAAAAAGTGGCTATGAAGTTGTGTGTCTTCATTGTATACAGTATATATAGCGGTGTATAATCTTCACTCGAATGAAATATAACAATGTTACCTAAATATCATCATTACATGTGCGGATTATTCTGTCCTGAACTTTCCCAACTATGTACAATTTAATATATCTCTGCACATCGTTGCACCGAATGTACGTACATTACACGGAATTTGATCAACATTACATGAACAAATTTTAATTATTTGATGTAGACTTTGTAGCACGCATGTACATATCGTAGATTCTATGCAGATTTTTTTTTTCTATGTGTATGCACGTTAATAAAAAAATGAAATATGTGAAGAAAAATCATAGTTAAATGACACTCGTACAATTATTTTGTATATTCACTTACGATTGCGTAACTCATTTATACAGCTTATCTTGGTGTCTATGCCTTACAATGATAACGTTTGTTTCATTCACATGTTCCTACGACGGAAGGGTCCAAAAAGTTACAACTCGCCTGATATAAGGAAAAAAGTCAAAAAATCGGTTCTGACGTTTGTTTGCGCTTAAGGATGACAGAAAGAGAGAAAGGGAGAGAGAGTGAGTGAGTGACAGATAAAAGTTGGAAGATTTTGAAAGCGCGTGAAATGTTAAAATTTATTTTTGACTTTATTATTAAAGGGGCTGTACAGTACTGGTTGAGGTGGGGATTCATGTTTTTTACATTCCTAAGTGAGATAATGAGAAACCTCTTATGAAATGTGAAAGAGCATGTAATATTAAGAAGGATTCAACGTTTATTTGATGAAAATTGGCTTTCAAATGGCTGAGATATCCAAAAAAGTGATCATAATAAAAGACTACAGGCCCCAACTTTATTAGGATCTCTTTGTTTCACCTTGTTTTTGGATATCTCGGCCACATCAAAACCGATTTTTGTCAAATAAACTTTTGATACCTCTTAGAATTGCATGCTCTTTGACATCTCATAGAGTGGTTTCTGAATACCTCGCAAAAAGTTAAAAGCTAAATCCTCACCTCGACCAGAACTGTACACACCCTTTAAAAGGATAGTTGCTTTCACGAGTAAAATCATTCTGGTGTAAATGCCTTCAGCGCACTCCTTAATGTAACCTTCTCATGCAATACAAATTTTTGTAGTCCTATTTTAAAATAAAAATGGACACTGTTGCAGTATGTGAATTATTTCAGATTGCTTTCAGTTGTTTCCAAAATCGTGATCGACCTCAAAGTCTGAATAACTGAAAGGAAAATGAGTCTTGATAAAAAAATTGAATGTTTATTTCAAAACAGTCAGAAAGTCTTGACACATTATTGGCATCCCGAAAATTGTATTGAAATAAACGTATACTTTTTATTGGGAAAACAATTTTGAGCTCCTTCATTTTTTGAGCCAATGCGTAAAATCTAAACATGTATGTATATATGTATATATATATATATATATATATATATATATTATATATATATATATATATATATATATATATCTTGGAATTTTCCACGTGTTGGACTTCGAATGTTGTAATTATTAGAAGAAAGAGTCTCAAGTACGCCATGGATCCAACTATTACAAAATTTTTATTACAAAATTTTCGGTCTGCCTCAGACCTTCGTCAGTGCAAAGACAATGTCTTTGCACTGACGAAGGTCTGAGGCAGACCGAAAATTTTGTAATAAAAATTTTGTAATAGTTGGATCCATGGCGTACTTGAGACTCTTTCTTCTAATATATATATATATATATATATATATGATATATACATACAGATATATGTATAGTATGTATATTATATATATGTTTATATATTATGAATTTACATATATGTATATTCATTTATTTATTTACACATATATGTATATTCATTTATTTATTTACACATATATGTTACTTTTCATAGACTTCATATAAGAATATAATGACATTGAAACATTTACAAAATTTTACATTGTAATGCAAAATCAAGACAACATTGCAATGAAAGAAATACTGTGAACGGACATTATACAAGCATATACGATGGCTGCCATGACAATGTCGAAAGAAAATTGAAGAACTGCTAAAAAACAAGGCTTGTGATTTGCTGTCCCTTTATGAACAAGATATACATAACATATTTTCTGTATATATATATATATATATATATATATATATATAAAGTATCAATTTTTAGAACATTTTTACAAGAATGTGAAACAATACATTTGGACGTTTTTGTAATTAAAAATGTTTATCAATACTTGTTTATGCAGTTCTGGATTTCATGAGGCACAGAGTAACAATCGTGGATTCATTAAGTGTTTTATTCCACATAATATATTACCAGAAAAATATCTCAACTGAATTTTACCTTGAAAGAATGTTATGCATTGAGAAACAACACGATTTGATATAGAGTGGCATTTAATAACAATATAATAACACACACACACACATAAACACGCGCACACATACCAAAAAACAAAAACAAAAACAAAAACGCACGCTAACCACACAGACACACGCTAATTTTAAAGAGAACAAATATCGATATTATAAAGGTACCCAGAAGTTCCCAGCACTTTAATAGAGTACATTTTAGCGTGATTTGATTTTTTTGTATGTTGCGTCCCTGTGGTTGTCATCATCATGGTCAACAGGAAAATAGGTGTTGTTTATTTAATTTGCCCATACATTACAAATGAATCAACGACTGATATATCTTAAATAAAATAAATACCTCATCATCAAAATAATATTATATCAAAAGCATTAAAATAGTGATTCAAAACTCCAGCGCTGTATTCTATCAAAGTTACTTTGTTTTATACTTAGTTAAACGTAGTTAAATGTCGTAAAAATACCTTGAGTTAACACTTAACATAGTATTCAAGTTGAAGTTCTAGTAAGGTTGCGAATTGTGCACGTTAGGAACTGCACTTAGAGAGGCTCGAGTGAAATTTGAAACCTGATATCTCTTCTAAAATGTAAAGGGTACATTCTGTTTAAACAGGCCTCTGGTTTTCGCTGAATTGTACCTGCTACATTTTGTAAATATTTTATACTGTATATCCAAAGGCGATTTTTATTTCTGAATGCCTGTAGGAATTGATATTGAAATTGAAAATTAGATGTCAATATTTCATTTTCTCCTCCTTCAAAGCCAGAAAGTTTCTTTGTAATCAGTAATTGATATAAAATATCAGAAATGGTTCTTAAAAATTTTGTTACGCTAAAGTTTACATTTGATACAAATAATCAATGTTTCTTCCCTCTTGATTTAATTTCAGTTTCAAAACCAAGTTTCTCATGATACAAATATATTTTCTGATTGCTGGCTGTCTTGCTGTTTGAATAAAGTGATTTGGCAATATGGGAATTGAATATACGCAATTACTTTAATTAATATCCATGTGAATAGAGAAACATAACTAAACCTCTTCAGAGTTTCGCCAACTATTAGTCACTTGAGATGACAGTTTTCAGTGACAAATGACAGCATGGCATACCAGGACAGTTGCGCAAATACATCGAAACACTTTCTGCTCCTGATATCAAATCTTGGCAACCTACCTACACATTTATATTTTAGCCATCGTTTCCTTCGAGCAAGTGATAATGATGGGACAAAGTCACTGGTTACTTCATCAATTAAAAGTTTAATGTTTATCACTTCTGATTTCTTTTTTTTTTCTGTTGGCCTATGAGCACAGAAAGGTTGGGGGAGAGGTATATCTAAGGGGTACAGGAATCAATCGTCCACAACTAACAATCGCCCCACCACAACCACCAGCGTGCTTGCCGTCCCTACTGAGATTGTTTAAAATTCAATTTAATGATGGCTATAGAGTCACAAGGTAGTGATATTTATCACACTTGTGGATTAAGGGGATACATAAACCGATGAGGTGCATGCTTGACTAACAGTGGGTGCAGATACGAAAGTAATTGAACATAAATTATTATGATAAAAGTTATTGAGACAACTTGACGTTTATTCATATCAATCGAATGATTGATTACGTTCTCCAGTGGTTACGCTAGGTCCCTCGTTTCTTTCAGGTGCCTCGAAGTTTTTGTGAATGACAACATGATGCGATTCTACTGGACAAATTTTCAGTTTGCACGGTATTCATTATATATGTGACAGTGCAATACAGGATGTGGAAGGGTTGCTCAGTCTTACCACACCCACTCGAACATCATTACATAAAGACATCGACATATGTAGCCTCGTAAACTGACTTATCAGTCGTCCTGGAGAATGCAAACGAGTCCATTTCAAAGCTCAATCACAACATACTGCACACTTGGTGTAAATCATTATTTGACATTTATTTCACTGTTCCATGATGCGTAAGGATATTCTGCATAGAGTCGACATTTCAGACAGAGTCGGCAATACTCACGTGTCTTTCAGTGTGGAGTATTGACAAGCATCGCGATTGCGTTGAGAAAGAAATGGCTTTTTTAGCCTGGTACTTCTCTGCTTTTATCCTCTTTTCTCCCATTTTCTCATCGACCAAAGGCAACGCGAAGAGTGAGTATCTGTGTTGTTCTCATAGTGCATTATAGGTTTGTGTAAGTTCTTTGCTTCAGAGCATGTGTACAAAACGGGACAATCTGCCCAAAATTATGAAAGCCTCATCGAAATTTTCATAGATATATAAACCGACTGTGCTAGGCCATAGAGGAATTGAGTATTAATTGCCATATTTAGATGTAACTTACAAACGGAACGTGTAGAGCAAACTCTTCATTGAAACTTTAAAACAACGGATGACTACATAGTATAAGAAATAGAGTACCACACAGCAAATCTATCATATTTTCATTGAAAGATTGTTTCATCTTCCTGATCATTTTATCTTTCATGCCACAGATTTTACTCTCACCTGTAAGGGGAGGCCACTAGAGCTTGAGATATGGTGTGACGAGAGCTGTGTTGTCAATGGTGATACTTGGCATGTAGAGGCACCTCAAGGACGGCGAATTCTGACTGAAATGAAATCTATCAACAACAAAATGATGGGATTTCATATGTTGGATGAAATAGCCAACAAATCGTCTCTGACTGTGATTTTGAATTATATTCAGAGTTTTCCGGTTATATCATTGACCCATCAAGTTCAGCTAAACATATGGTATATATATCTACCCAGTAAAGTTTGAGATGAGGGTGGAGTGTTACGAAGGTAAGTGTTCATGACGTTTATTCACAATCAGACAATGATAAATAATAATTCTTCATGAGAATATATTTGGGCTAGCTAGAATGATTTTTTTTTTTTTTGGATGGATACTACTTTTTTTATTACAATGAAATATATGAATGTGTAAACAGTTCAAGCGATGTAAATGAATACTAGACAATTAAGGCTATGGTAACGTAGCAAAGGGGACACACTCCCGTTATTCGTTGGAGGTGATGTTACGATTCAGCCATTGAAGTGAAAAGACTGTATTGCGTTACGTGCGAATGCATAGAACATTCGAAGAGTTCAAAATTAGGATGTGCAAACACATTTCATACAGTGCCATACTTCGTGGTAGAGCTCAACTGAATGCAGAGAGAAGTATCGAGAGTCACATTAGTTTTCGATAGATGGGACGTAATTATCCATTTGGTAACCATTTGGTAAGCCATCCATCACACATGAATACCGCAAGAAAGAATCAAACAAACGAACACGCAAATAGAAACCTATTATGATATTAAGCCTGTTTCGGAAGTGTGTGATTGTGTGTGTGTGTGTGTGTGTGTGTAGATGTGTGTAAGTGTGTGTGTTTGCTGATGCTGTTGTGTGTTGTGGTAGATTTCAGATCGAGGAATATGATGTCATTTTGAAAAAACGAAGGACCAAAAACGAGGATGGAAGCTTGGCACTCATTTTCACAATATACTAATGCAATATTAATATCGAAATTTCATTTAATTGTAAATCACCAGGTAATTCGAATCACCTGTGAAACATTGTTTATCCATTTTTCTTTTCGAGGAATACAATCTGTGAAGCTGGTTGACGGACAGTCTCCCCTACAAGGTCTAGTAAAACTTGAACAAGACAGATATGTGTGCTTCGATAACTTCACCACCACAGCTGCCGAATTAGTGTGCGGAGAGCTTGGCTTCCCAGCGGCGGAAGAGTTTACACCTCAAATTTTGCCCAGTACAGCAAGAACAAACAACACTCAATGGCTGTCATGTCCAGAAGGTGACTGCAGTATTGTGCAAGTCCATCAAAGTGTTAATGCACCACTACAATGTTGAAACTAAACTGTAAAACGAATCATTTATCATTGAAAGGAAATATATATTTTTTTTATTGAATTCCTCAGAAACGAGAGCATGCAGTCTTTCCTGTTGAGGGAGGTAACACGACTCGTCCATCTTAAAAAAAAAAATATGTCATAAGCTGTATCTGCAATTAGTAGGAAAAGTAATCATCAGACAGGTCCTGGAGAGCGCACTTCAGTTTTCTGTATCAAAGGAAATAATCTTTCTTCCACGTTCAGAACTCAGTTAATTGGTCTTTTTAAAATATGGACTTTATAACGAATGAACGATAATGAATCTTCGTAGTTTGTAATACATGTGACTACCTAGAGCACTGTAGAATGAAAGGTTTTTTTTTTTTGTTTTGTTAACAAAGATCCAGTAAATCTGTGAGGTCGGGTAAGGTGGATAAGGAGTTAACTCTGGAAAGAAGGTTAGTACAATTGTTTTGTATAGTCAATTTCCTCGATAATCTTAACAATACTGATTGAGTGTCCTTTTTAGCTAGTAGTTAACTGTTCTCACAATATCAATTCACAGGAAAACGACGTTTAATGGATTGTTCACTTGCAACGAGAAAGTGTTCTTTCAAACAGACTGTCAGACTGAAATGCAAAGGTAAGATAAAGCGAGAAAGAGATTTTAACAACCGATAATTGTCGATGATACAATCTGTATATAATCAGCGGAACGAAAAAGCACCGGACGAGCGGCCTATTTTCAGAAGAGACTTGTTTATTCGTTTTTTTTTTGTAGTTGTCGACAGCAAATTGTGCGAAACTCATATATATTGAAATTGCTAACATCTTCGTGCAAATCCATAGCAAACTACTGGAGAAAAATGAAAGCGTGAAATTGTACACGATTACCGAAATCCCCCCTTTCATTTAATTAGGTCCGCTCGGGTCTTGTGATGATCCTGGTCACGTGTATCATGGTTATTGGGACTCCAGTATAACGGACTTTGGGTCCAGATTGACTCTCACCTGTGTAGAAGGTTACGTCATCAATGGCAGCTCGACACTACAGTGTGTGGGACTACCTGGTTGGTCAACTTACTTCCCGGTTTGGAATGCTTCAGTGCCGTCCTGCTTGAGAGCCGGTATGTTGTGAAAAGGCATCTTACCGCATGTCATAGTGTGCAGGCCTTTTAAATAAGTTGAAAATAATTTAGGCTTTAGCGAAGGAATAAGATGAGATGAATGTTTGATTTCTTTCTTCATGTAAGATTTTTTTTAAATATTTATGTTTTATTAGAAAAATCATGGAGAATCACATTATTTACAATGATTGGCGTGATGAAGATAACAAAATCACTCTTGAATAATATATGATTTCTATTAAAACTTAATGTTCTGCTTTTTTTCAATTAATTATTTAATTTTCTCCGCTAACTCCCGTTTCTTATGTTTCATGTAAGAATTCTTGCTGAGAAGGTGAGGCCATTCAGTGCACTAAATGCTTTTATGACCCCCCCCCAAAAAAAAAAAAAGAGAGAGAGAAAGAGACTTGTGATCAAAATTAATGACTAATGTCCGAGTTTACAAGTCAGGAAACCATTGAAAATAAACATCCTGACATTTCCTTTATTTACTATGATAATATGAAAGTGGAAATATCGTAGTCTTTTGATGAAAATGAAAGGTATCAAAGATAGGCCTGAATAATTTTGATAACATATCTATATGGCGTGAAGAGCGTATGACATCTTTCATCCCTTGACACTGTATCATATGGAGCTCGTATGAAAATGAAGTTGGATGCGCCCTTGCATGTGATGACTCCTTGTGATATATGTTCTCTCTAAAACGCCTTGCAAAATTCAGCAGGCATTATTAAAGTTATTTTATCTAAAAGACTTGATTTTCTCCTCCACTTCAACCCGGGCGTTCTCTCCGTTCTTCCTCCACTCTCCAATTATCACATGGTCCCCGCACCTGTACCCGCTATGGTGACTGGACCTTTTCTGTTATTTCACCATCTCTTTGGAATAAGCTCCCTCTCTATATCAATAACGCTGAAAGTGTTGATAAGTTCAAATCATTACTGAAAACTCATCTATTTACTCAATGGTAATTGTTGTTTTTTTTTTGTTATATCATATGTACATAATGCTGTATCTTACCTCACATTTTTTTCTCCTAATAATGGGCTTAGAAACATCAGTATTAAGCTCTATATAAGTGTTACTCATTATCATTATCATTCTAAAGTTTGTCTCTTATATCACGAGCTAATGGCCAAGAAATGTCGGGCATCGTTCGAGAAAAATATTTCATATGTCCTGACGCCAAATGAACAAATAATTTACCATTTGACGTTATGTGCTTAATGTCTTCCAGCTGCTCAAACACGTTCATATCTTTAATTATAGTGGCAAAACATTTTCAGCGTTGGTAAAACAGATAATAATGTGGTATATGAAATTGACTAACAAACGAGCCTCTGAGCATTGCCGCTTCGGGTACAAAAGACAAATTTCTTGAGATCATCAACCTGGCACAATTATTTATTAGTCATCGTTTCAACACCACAGAAATTTTTTACATAAATTTGAAACTTAATGAGATATCATTTAGGTGTCCTGTTATAACTGTTTCAAATGAATTATTTCGTGATTTATTCTTGAAGGTTTTTAATGTGTGGCTTTTTCTCTTTCAGGTCTAAATGCTCATGAGACAAAAGTTATTGTATACGTTCTGGGAACCCTCCTGTGTGTCATGATCGTATCTTCAATACTCATTGGCTTGGGCAAACTACTACGAAAAAGGCGAGTCAGAAACAACATCAATAAAAAAAAAACACACAACGTAAAGATAGATCCAACAAGAAACACTAATTCACGTTTGGATAGGAAGGAGGTTTATTCATTCATTAATTCATTTATTCATTCATTTTTTTCTTTAATTTCCCCAAAATATGAATATTACAAACGTCAAAAGATTAGTAGATGTCTATTATAGGTCGGAGAAAGGGTTCAAATATCAATACATTGACATATGTATTGCTAAATATTCAAATCTTATTCATAAGAGACTTGGGCACACATTGTAAGCTCATTGCATGCTAACAGGTATTGTGTATAAGTTGTATTCGATGTACACAAAAACAGTTTGTTTATACATTTGTGTAAGTGTGCATCGGGCATTCCAATGGACGTTTTCTGCATGAACGAAAATTGGTGACAAGGCAAGCCAAAAAAAAAAAATATTTACGAACGTCATTCTATCCGAATACAAGTGAACTTTTGCACTTGAGATACCTTTGGTGGGAAAAAAGACGATAAAATAAAGCCTCTTTGTTAATTTCGTCCATTCTGATTTTCCTTTTGATTATTCAATATCAAACCTACGTCTCTTCTATATCTTTATCAGAAGACACAGTCCTTCACAATCTTCAAACCAGTCTTACAACTCGAATGACGGGCAGTTGCAGAATCCGAGAGAGATCGATCGTGCTGTCTCAGTGAACCCTACCAGTACTGATTCTGGCACGGTGAATCACCCTTTCCCTGACCATCCGGGCAACAAACTCGGAACTCCGTCGACTCATCAGGAGAACCCATACCACATGTACCATGACATTGCGGAGGCAGATAAGATGTCCTGTCAGCATGCTGGAATGGATACAACTTTTCGTACTCACGAATACCTTAGCATACATGAAACATCACTGGATCAAAACGACTGTTCTGGTGAACATAAATACTCTACAACGATATGGAAATAGCGCCACCTTTAGCAGTCTATACACAGTGTATGCCTACTAGGTCGAAGGTGCGCTTTTCTTTGATATTTTTTTTCTTTGATGTGCTTTTTTTTTATAGATTCTTTCATCGAAATGTCAGAATAAGCCTTAAAATAATGACTTAGTGTACAGCTATATATTTACCATGTAGCACGTGTAAAGTAAGAGCAAAGGGACGAAGTGACAAGTACCAGGATAAAGACTGTAACGATTCTAAACGGGAACACTACTAGACTATATTAAGGAAATTTCGTCAGTCCTGGTAGTGTTTTCGCAGAGTAGGCCTAGACTATTTTCACAGGTGTAGATTAGCTTATCTGTGACACAATAAAACTACAGAGCATTTTGCAATGCAATCATCATAGAGTGAGGCTGATTGAGCTGTCGGAATAACCCTTAAATCATGACTTTATGCATAAACTATGTTTGCCGGGTAGAGCAAAAGCACCGGGAAAAGGAACACATATCAGGATTAGATAGAGATCGCACGGTTGACAGGACGATGAACGGTGTCGCCAAACCCTGCGTATGTATACAAAGAGCGAGGACGAACAAGTTAAATACGTCTCTGACGATGGCAGACCACAAAGAGACAACCGTCCTCTGTCATCAGTTTGTCACGCTTACGGTTTCAGCTTACGGTTTCCTCCGATACTAAACATTCTGTGCCTTCTTTCATCGTAGCTTCTTCAAAAAACCAATTTCCTTTTATAGACGAGGAACTTTACTGTAAAATAGATCCTGATGATAAACTGATTCCTGCAAAACACTGCTTCATGCGAAGGTGAGCAAAACGAGGAAAATCGAATGTATCAGTAAGTATAGTGCTTGAGACACTGACAAAAATGTAACAAACATATTTTAGATATGACTGTATTAGAAAGAGGTAAAAGTTAAACTGGCACTTTCAATGCCAGGGAAGCTAATTATTCCTTTAACTTTCAAAGTAAGGTATGTTTAATGCATTCATTAACTGACTACCTATCGTCGAATTTTAGGATGATTTTAGTGCTTCCCGTGCGGTGTAGGTTAGCTATCACTCAAGCATTTTCAACCCTGGGTTTTTAGTGAACCGATTACATTTCTTTGTGTTGTGAACAGTATGTGAAGAGGAAAGTATATGTGGAACTTTTACTGTTCCTACGTAACAATCATCGAAAACGGTTGTGGTCTGGTTATCATTAACGATACCCTACATTACAAACCGCAGGGTGATATTCAAGCATAGATTGATTAAGACAGGAAGACCAGATGCAGTGATGTAATGCTGAACCTCTATCAAGTATAGATATTCTTGCATGCTTAAAAGTGATACACAGAAGATATGGCAATGGCAGGTTGCACACTCCCTCTCCAAAATGGCGATCTTCATATTGATGCAGTGTTTTCTATAAAGTCACATCGAATGCTAACTGTTAAAAAAATCATATTTGTTATAAAGCTGTCCTTCTTAATCTTATCACACCAACAATTTTTTAGTAATCTTCAGTAAAATGAAATAATATGAATGTTACCGAAATGTGATAACATTCACGGATTATGCTGTCCAGCACTTTCCTCAACTACACTATTTTTTTGTGCTTGTGACTACAATGTAAAATCTATTAATCTGCATAATGCAACCTCGACATAAAATGAACGTAGAAAATATTGAGGATTTAAAACAGTCTTTTGATACCTATACCATGCATCACCCGTGCACATTTCGTTGATTTATGGCAGAAATTGTCTGTCTATTCACGTTTATCAAAGGCTAGGGAAATGTTGAAAAACGTACAGAAAACGTAAATTGTACAGCACTGTTATGGTGAATGATTGTGTATCGAATTCATACCTTGGTATCATACCTCATATAAGAGGAAACCCTTTGTTTAATTTCCGTTATCCTATGACGGAAGGGTTCAAAAAGCTGCAAATCAGCTAATGTATAAAAAAATGTGTCAAAATGATTGGAGGTGAAGTTCATATGAGTTCAACAGAGAGAGAGAGAGAGAGAGAGAGAGAGGGAGCGAGAGAGAGAGGTTGGTCATTTCAAAATCAAATGATATGAAGAATGTCTTTTTAACTTTAGGATAACATATCAATTGGAACACTTGCTTTCTCGAGTAAAAATACCATTGTGTAAATGCTTCCAGCGCACTACCTATCATAACGTATATATGCAATGACATTTCATTATACTTTAAAAAAAATAATATGTTTAAACATGTTATGAATCATTTGAGATTGCTTTTAATTGTTTGCAAAAGCATGGCAACCCCCTTTCGAGTTTTAAGTACAACTGTCAACCTTTTTAACTTCTGAAAAAATTAAAAGAAAATACGTCATAAAAGGCAAAATAAATGTCAATTTAAAAACCGTTGAAACGTTTCGAAATGACTACTGGACAAAGCGTGGGACGCCGATAATTTGAATCAGATAAACATTTACTTTATTGGACAAAAATAAATGACCATGTTGTTTCCTAATTTCTTTGTGGAGCCAAAACGTAAAATGTGCACATAAAGTATAATCTGCACATATTTGTTTAGCTTCCCTTTTATTCCTTTCACTTTTATATCAACAAATGTTAATTACAATGAAATATTTATACAATCATACATAGTTATGCCAAATCAATACAACATTGTAATTTGCAGTCTCTTATATGAACCTTATATATGTACATATATATATATATATATATATATATATATATTTTTATATATTTATATATTTATATATAATATATATATATATATATATATATATATATATATATATATATGGTCCTGATGAAGGTCCTAACGAGACCGAAAGCTCGGCAATAAACACACACGTTGATCACTAGCTACGTCCACGAATGCTCTTCTTCTCGCACTGAATATAAATAATGAAGGAGCTACACTGGTGCTGTACGTGGTCGGGACCCCTTCTCGCATTATATATATATATATATATTTATTTATCTATTTATTTATTTATATGTCCCATATGTGTGTATATATTTACATAAATATCTTATATAATCACTGTTTATGGTAAATTGTATTTTCTATACTGGTCTTTTGACCACATTGAATAAAAGAGACAAATTTTGTAAATATGCATTTAACAACATGAAATGTCTTACGGGTGATACTGACATTCTGTAGAAGACGAGTAGGAATGGATCCACTTACACTGAAATCTTTGTCCAGAATTTGGAGAAGGTTATTTGAACACAGACAAATGGAAATGCAATTTGGAACTTTGATATATTAGAAATACTTAAAAATCTTGTTTAAGAGAACAGTGGTCGAATATGAACATAATGTAAGAATAAAAAATAAAAACAACAATATATATATATATATATATATATATATATATATATTCTTATGTTGATGCCTTTAATGCCATTTTACGAAGTTTTAGGTTTTAATCTCATATATATTCTTATGTTGAAGAATATATATATATATATATATATATATATATATATATATATACTCTTACGTTGAAGCCCAAAGCGCTTTTGATGTGTTGTGTTTGTGTGGTTGACATCATACATGCTGAATAGGGAGAGTCATCTTCTTCATCTTTTATTCAATTTGCCCACGAATCAACCATAAAGGAGCGACTGATATTATACACATGTATATTCAATAATCAACCTGTATATTACTCATGTTCAAGTTCTTGCAAATTTGCAAATCGTATAAACCAAGGAAATTGCAAATAGAGAGGATTGACTAGGATTTGAAATTAGGTTTTTATTGAAAAATTCTAAATATTGATATCTTATTTTCCCCTCTTGCCTAAAATTCAAAGTTAGATTCTTTTTTTTTTTTTGGTGATGAATATCAAAACAGGAAAAATGACTCTTACAAGCACGTCACGCTGGTGTTTTCAGTTGATACAAACCAAAAATTCTCCGTCACTCTTGATTCCATCTCCATTTCAAAGAAAGGTTTTTCATGATATTTGATGAATTGCTGGCATTCTATTTTTTTGAATAGAATGATTTGGCAAAATGAGGAAATATTTCTTGAACATCTATGAGAAACACGAGAAAAGAGTAATATTAGAGTGGGGCGTCGATGTATAGTGGATAGGACTCCTGACTCCCAATCGGAAGACTCGAGTTCGATTCCCGCCCAGAAATTTATACCTACTATGTCCCTCTCGACCCAGGTGTATAAATGCGTATACCTAGGGTACTAATAATGACAGGGCCTTCTGGAGAGCAGTGGAAACACTGAAAAGGCTACCCTGGATTAAGAAGACATTATCATTATCATTTATATCAACAACTGTTTAGAATTGCGCCGACTTTTACTCACTTGACACGACATTTTTCAGTGACACAGTCATGACATGTCTAAAATGTCTGATTCGTTATGTCGGCCAACGAACACAGATGGCTTGGCAATGCTTGAGGATGGGTAAGGGGTACAAGAATAAGCTACCCACAACCAATCCTTTTCGCCCCACAGCACCCACCATCGTGTCTGCCTTCCCTGCTTGTGATTGTTTAAAAGTCAATCTAACAATGGCTACAGTGGTGATATTTATCACACTTGTGGAACACGGGAATACACAAACCGATGAAGTACATGCTTGACTAATAGTGCAGTGACAGAAACGAAAGTAATTAAAAATAATATGAAGATTAAATGTGTTGATATAACGTGACATTGTATTCAGACCAACCGATTGATTGATTAGCGTTCTCCAGTGGTTATGTTAGGTACTTTTAGGTGCCTTGGAAATTTCGGGAAAGATCACATAATCAGTTCTGCTGGACGAATTTTCAGTTTGCACATGTTATATATAATCTATATGCAGTTTCTAGGTCTTTCCACACATACTCGGACATCATTCCTTTACGTCAACAGAATCTGATGTAGCCGCCGTAGTTGAACCACCCCTCCCCCCCCCCCCCCCCCCGAGAATACGAAGTTGTCCATTTTTAAGCTCGGTCACACCATACTGCCCAAATGGTGTTCATCATTATTTGAAATTCATTTTCATATTCCATGATCGGTGTGGTAATCTGCGTGGAGTTGACATACAGTTGCCACGGAGCCTACGACAATACCCACGTCTAATAATCGATTGCACAGCGTTGATAATTATCGCGACCGAGTGAGAGAGAATGGCTTTCTTAGTCTGCTTCTTTCCTGCTTTTATCATCCTTTCCCCCATTTTCTCATTGTCCGAAGGGCATACAAGGTGTAAGTATCTTTATTCTTTGTTTGAGGTTCTTTGCTTTCATGTGACTGTGCGAAAGGGGACTATCTATTTAAAATAATGATAGTCTCTTTTGAATTGTCATATATATATATATATATATATAAATATATATATATATATATATATATATATATATATATATATATATGAAGGGTTTGCAACCAAAAGGCGCTAAATCCATGATGGATTTAGCGCCTTTTGGTTGCAAGTTCTTCATATATATATATATATATATATATATATATATATACAGTTAAACTCGCCTAAGTCGATCTTCTCGGGACTGAGCAAAACACATCGACTTAGGCGAGTTTCGACTTGTGCGTAAGTCGAAAAAAAAATCGACTTACAGTTACACCACGCGTACATAATGTATAATGTACATGTATGTTGTCTACTCTGGAGCCGAGAGCTGGAGCGGTGTGCGCGATATTTGCCCTTCGAATGTTACCGTTAATCATTTTCAAATGTAAAAACAAGCAACCGACATTCATTCTAGGATCTTACCTAGCTGAATATCATCCTTATTCATTTCCGAACGTGAAAGCAAACATCCGCTTTTCATTTTATCATCTGAGCCGATTGATACCGTTAATCATTTCCAAATGTAAAAGAAACAATCTGTTACTTATTTTAGCATCGTACGGAGCAGAACATTACCGTTATTCGATCTCCAAATTCAAAAGCAAACACCCGACATTTATTTCATGATCGTAAGGACCCGAATATTACTGCTGTCCACTTCCGAAAGTGAAATGAATCATCTGACAATAAGGAATTATGTCAGCATCGTAAGGAGCCGAATGTTATACTGTTTTTCATATTCGAACGTCAAGGCAGACATCCGACATTTACTTTACCATCAAACGCAGCTGAATGTTATCCTTATTCATTTCGAAATGTGAAATAGCAAATGTCTGATATTTATTTTAGCATCTTAATTATGGAGCAGAATGTTACTGCTATTCACTTCCGAACGTAAAGGCAATCATCTGACATTTATTTTGGCATCTTCCGGAGCCGAATGTTACATGCTATTTACTATCGAACGTAAAAAAAAAAGCGAACATTCGGCATTTATTTCATCATCGTACGGAGTTGAATATTATTGTTATTCATTTCAGAACGTCAAAGGGATCATTCGACATATATTTTAGCATCTTCCGGAGCTGAATGTTATTATCATTTACTTTCGGACGTAAAAGCCAACATCCGGCATTTATTTCATCATCGTACTGAGTTGAATACTATTGTTATTCATTTCCGAATGCCAAAGCAAACATTCAACATTTATTTTAGCATCTTCCGGAGCTGAATGTTATTACTATTTACTTTCGAACATAAAAGAAAACATCAGACATTTATTTTATCATCGGACGGAGCTGAATACTATTGTTATTCATTTCCGAACGTCAAAGCAAATATCAAACATTAACTTTACCATCAAACGCAGCTAATTGTTACTGTTATTCATTTCGAAATTTAAAAGGAAACATCTGACAGTTATTTAGCATCGTATGGAGAAGAATATTGCTGCTACATGTATTCACTTCCAAACGTAAAAACAATCATCTGACATTTCTTTTAGCATCTTCTGCAGCCGAATGTTATTGCTATTTACTTTCGAAAGTAAAAGCAAACATCCAACATTTATCTCATCGTCGTACGAAGTTGATTATTATTTTATTCATTTCCAAACGTCAAAGGGATAATTCGACATTTACTTTAGCATCTTCCGGAGATGAATGTTAGTGTTATTTACTTTCGAACGTAAAAGTAAACATCCGGTATTTATTTTATCATCGTATGGAGTTGAATATCGTTATTATTCATTTCCGGACGTCAAAGCAAACATTCGACATTTATTTCAGCATCTTCCGGAGCCGTATTTTATCCTTATTCATTTCTGAACGCAAAATCAAATATCTGACATTAATTTCAGCACCGTACGGAACTGAATCTTAACATTATTCATTTCCAAAAGTATAAGCAAACATCCGATATTTATTTTAGTATTATACGGAGTCGAATATTACCGTTATTCATTTCCAAACTTAAGAGCAAACATCTGACATTTATTCTAGCATCTTATGGAGCCGATTGTTACCGCTGTTCATTTCCAAAACTGAAGGCAAACATCCGGCTTTTGTGGTGGCCCGGCGTGCGTTTTTGGTGACCCCGGTCGCAAATCAACCATTCGCGAAATCGTGATTCCATTCGCGAAAAGAAAGCTAAATATAAGGCATAGATCGCTACACTCGGCAGGGGCTACGTTGTCCTTTCACCAGGTCTCGGTAACGGAAACCAAAATCTTGCGTGAGTTCTTCCGTTACCTATCCTTAATGTCAACGAAACATCGTTAATTTGCGCTTGGGATCGTTACTCTTCGTTACTACAAACGTTAATTTTCCAGATCGTTAGTTTGCGTTACTAACTATTCAGGTGAAACCGCTTGTGATAATGTTTATTAACGCAAAGTAACGCAAAGTTTCTTTTGGTATATACAGTATGTAAACAAAAACCGGCGTCTCGTGATTTTGACAATGATTTATTACACAATAAAATCTTATTCGACTTAGGCACAGTGAATTCAATGGTGTTTCCGTGAAAGTGTTCTTGGAATTTCATCGACTTAGGCGAGTATTCGACTTAAAAAATTCGACTTGTGAGTGAATTAATACACGTAAGTCAATGGGGAAAAATCGGGACTTTTTATAATCATCGACTTGCGCGATTATTCGACATATGCGATGTCGACTTAGGCGAGTTTAACTGTATATACAAATAGAGAGAGAGAGAGAGACATCGACTGTGCTTATGATCATATTCAAATGATTTAGGAAATTAAGAATACTAATTGTCAATTTCAGATGTTGTCATTTAGAAGTGATACGTGTTGGCTAATTGCTGGATTAAGACGTTAAAATGGTGGATATACTCTATAAGAACTAAAGCAACACAAAATGTTGATTTTCTTTTCCTAGGAAATTATTGCCGTGGCTAAACTGAGCAGCAAGACTTGCACAATTTCTCAAGAAAATGTTTCACCTTAATCTCCAAAGGAAATAGCCAAACTCTTCTTGATCATTTCATTTTGCGAAGATTTTGCTCTTAGCTGTTCTGGGACTCCACTGGAACTCGAGGTATCGTGTGACGAAAGCTGCTTTGCAAACCGTGATACTTGGGTTATAAAGGCTCCTCGTGGACGGCGAATTCTCACTGAAATGAAATCTTTCAACAACAAAGTGATGGGATTCGACATGCTGGATGAAATAGCTAACAAATCGTCTCTGATATTTAATTTGGATTATAACCAGAGCTCCTCTGCCATATCACTGACCCACCATATTCAGCTACGGATATGGTATATATATCTACCCTATAAACTTCAAGATGCGGGTGGAGTGTTACGAAGGTAAGTATTTTTTATCGTTAACATGATGGTAATTAATTCTTCGTGCGAACACATTAATTAATCTTTTATGACAATTGCTTTTTTCGGAGGAGTATCATTCTTTTAAAGAAAATGTTGACACACAAGGCAGTGTATCTAACAATGTGTAAGTCCTAAGGAAGAGTCATATTCAGACAAAAACTTGACCCATCCTCATCCTTCGTCATAGGTGATAATCAAGATTCCGCTTATGGTACACAATGTTACGTTTTGTGCGAATGCATAAATAGAGAATTGTGAAGGAATGTTGCAAAACTAAACCAGAGAGTATTCATACTTCGAATTTGATGTATTAAATCCACTGTAAAGTATAGGAAGCTATAGCAGTTTTCGCTAGAAATTGTAAAAGTATGGACTAGGGAATATTTCTATTTATGAATAGATATGTCACACATGGAAAATTAATACTCAACAATGAGTGCAATGAGCGTTTTCTTTTTGCGCATGGACTGCTGAAGCAATTTGTATACGTGTACATAGTGTTAAATGCTGTCCAATAGGACTTTAGGTCATCAGGAGGGTGTAGCAAACCCCAAAAGAACACTGTTGATTATCATTGCTACTGCTGACTACTATACGCTATTTTTTTTTTCACTTCGAGGTTTATGTTTCGCGTGTGCACAAAATGGCGGAAACCAAATAGGAAAATAAAATGAATTAAAGCACTCAGAGAATCAGAAAACCCACCATGTACAGCCTGTTGTGAAAAAGAATGTTTGATTCATAACAACAGGAATAGATTAAAAATATGAATAGAAAATGGGTTACTCTCTTCAGATTTTGCCTGATAAGCTTCAAGATTAAACATTTGTGTGTGTTTGTGCGTTTTGCAATTAATGCGTATCACGTCGATGGATATAATGCCATTACCTTGTATTTTAAAAATAAAGAGAACCAAACGGGCATACAAACTTCATACATTATTACCTCCAATGACCAATGATTAATACTATTTGTGACCGTGCATCACAAAACAAACAAAAAGTCGCACCCCTTGATTTTACGTTAGGACTCAAGAAAGGTGATACGGGTCAACCAAGTCAATTTTGAATTTCCCACATTTTCTGAAAGAGCTACTCTTCTTCTACATTATTCTTGAGTTTGAGATCATACATTGAATGGGAAAGTGGGTTTTCAGCAGTTTTTCTGCAATCCTTTTTGGTATAGTAGTGTGATCAGGTTTTTCATAGAGGCCCCTTTTCATTTTTTGAAAATCCTTTGCACACTCTTCACTTTCAACTCTCAAAACTTTTGAGAGGATAATGTTTCTGCTTTGAAAGTTGATATATAACATGAACAGAATGTGGTAATTGAGCATGCTTAATTTCAGATCAATCTGACAATCCCCTTCATGGTTGTCGCTACAGTGGTTTACATCATGTTTTGTCCCATTCATGGCACAGAATGCGCGGCTTTGCAATGATTAAACGCTTGAATAGACCCTGTACTTCAGAGCTTCTTTTCTCAGTTAAAACTTTTCCACAGTATGAGCTTTGTTTCCAATATCTATATAGGTTAGGGGAATCCATTTGAATTGAGTTATATATTATTTTAAAGCTTAGAGTCTGCTCTTTCAGAATCTGATCTTAAAAAAAATCCATGTCTGGGGACGTCTGGGGACTTTTTGTTGGTTTTGTGATGCAGGGTCACACTTATGTACAATTTATTTGAAATGCAACATTCATATCAAAAGTTTATCAATCATGTCCATGATAAAAAAAACTCAACTTACTTTTGAGAGCGTTGCTCACTTTGTTTTGCGAGGAATACCATCTGTGAAGCTGGATGACGGACCCTCTCCGCTAGAAGGCCTAGTGGTCCTTGAACAAGACAGCTATGTCTGCTATGACGGATTTACCGCCAAAGCTGCTGAACTGGTCTGCAGAGAGCTTGGCTTCCCAGCGGTAGAAGAGTATTCGGCTCAGACTTTGTCCAGTACGGCAAAGACAGACAGTAATCAACGGGTATCATGTCCAAAAGGTGACTGCCGCTGTATGATAGATTTCCATTTAAGAATCCATGTAGGCCTTCTAGTAGACACGTACAAAATATTTAAACATAAATGTATAAAGCATCAAAAGGCATTTAAAAAAACGAAAAAGAGTTGGCTCAATTATCCTAAACGAGGCGTCCCTGATTTGAGGCATGTCGTCGTATCCGCTAAAAGCTATGTCCACCTTGTCCCTCAGACATATGTCGGAAGAAATTTTGTTGTATTAAAAAACGAATGCTTTGTGTGAAGGACAATTGAACTTAAAGGCACATTGCGGGACACTTTGATGACTCACTTCACTTCACTCTTCACTCTTCACTCCAGGTGAATAACTCAGTGAAAATTTCGTACAGGGCTTGTTAAATAAATGAACGATAACGACTTATCGTGGTTTGTCCTATGTGATCACAGTTAGAGCTAGCGAATGGAATCGTGACACATCATTTGTAAGCGATATATTTATGAGTATCTGTTCTTAAGAAGGAACGATTGTCTTTAGTACAGATTGGTATAATAGCGGTGAAATAGTTCATTTCCCCTGCCAAGTTTTTTTTTTGACAATTTGTTACGATGATTTTCACTTTTGCAGTCATTATCGTGAAGATTTTTTCTCACAATATCGTTGCATAGGTTCTTCGTTTCAGCGTTTGATGGATTGTTCACATGAGACGACAAAGTGTTCACTCAATCAGACTGTAAGTCTGAGATGCCAAGGTAAGACAAACATATTCTCTTGCCTGATTATAATCCTGATTTTATTTTATGCAAATTCGGAAGAGTGTCACGGTATGTAATCTGAAAGAATACTCGACATATACGGCGTGAAAAAATCGACCAGAATTATGTCATGTATGTGGTCTTCAAAAATTTTATTACACTCAAAAGAGAAGGAGCTCAAACATTCAAAGAAAATACGTGTTTTCATAAACACATAACGCCGTACTATATGAAAATCAAACAGTTTTAAATTTGTGAACACCCAATAAGACCTTTGAATTTAGACAGGACATAAGTGATTTAATTGTCAAACAGCTTATTTTTTTGGGCAGTTTTGAAATTTTTAAAAATAATTTTCAGGATTTATATTCTTAATTTGCTATGCAGTTTTGTCACTGTTTACACTTCATTGGCGAAATGAGATTTTTTTCTGTCTTTATAAAGTATATCACAATATGATGCTGGTAATCATGTAAAGATGAGCACCAACAATGTGTTTTTTTTTTCTCTCTGAAATATTAAATGAAACTTCATACAGCTATCCGAAATACCAGCATTAGGCATACTTTGGGAAAGTCGAAAGTAAAAAGGAAAATTAACAAAACAAATGATTAGCTGCATTGGTCGTTGGATCATTATTTTGCATGCAATCAATTGTTAAGAAATGACATTATCGATAATAACGAAGTGCATGGAGTCTTTAAATTAAAAAAAAAGTTATTGGAGGAGAATTCGACCATTCAGTTTAGATGAATACATTTGTTTCACTTATCAGGTGCTTATTGTATCAAGAACGTCATATTGATAATTTTTTTTTTGAATAAATGTGTACGTTCATTTTTATGTCCTAATCTTCAGAGGGATAGAATAAACTGTACAGCTATTGCTATGGGGAAATAACGAGGCATGGTAATCTCCGTTACACAGGAATAAAGAGATCGAGTAGGAAGACAATGCGGCAACCAATTCTAATCGATCTACATACATACATGGGTCGGGAATGATATAGATTGCAATTATAGCGGAGGAGAGTTTCTACAATCAATTGCCATAATAATGATCTTTTTGACATCTAATAGGTGGCTCAATTGAAGACATCTACAATCGGTTATTGTCGATAGTACAACCTTATAATCACAGATCGTAACCAAATGCATCTGACAAGAGG
The DNA here is from genome assembly GCA_033980235.1 of Diadema setosum. Taxonomy (NCBI): domain Eukaryota; kingdom Metazoa; phylum Echinodermata; class Echinoidea; order Diadematoida; family Diadematidae; genus Diadema; species Diadema setosum. The sequence goes on from CM067080.1 coordinate 19,920,262, forward strand.
TCTGTTTTTACGGCACATTTATTGTTTTTTTTCCGATTTTGATTATCAACTTTTCTTAAACGCTAAAACGTATGTCTGATTTTGACTGTAAGCATTGGTGTTCGTGATATCTAGCAAACGGGAGGTGCACGTTTCGATATGGTTACCAAAATACCCTTTTAAAATTCATTTTACAGATTCTCTAGGGTCTTGTGATCATCCCGGTCACGTGCCTTATGGTTATTGGGACTCCAATATAACGAATGTTGGGTCCAGGTTAACTCTCACCTGTGGCGAAGGTTACGTTATCTATGGCGTCGCCACACTAAGGTGTGTGCGACTACCTGGTTGGTCAACTTACTTCCCGGTTTGGAATGCTTCAGTCCCGTCCTGTTTGAAAGTCGGTATGTAGTATAGAAAGACATCTATCTGCATGTCATAGTGTGCAGGTATTTCAAAGAACTTTTCATGAAAAACTTTGGTTTAAGACGTTGTTAGAGAGATGAAGAATAGGTGAATGAGGCACTTGTAATCAAACTTGGAACATCTTCTATCACTTGACAGTTTGAATAATGTAGTTTATTTCTCGAGCATGTCCCCCGATTGCAGATAAAAGAAAATGTAGCATTTTAAGTCGATGATTTGAATTTGAAGGAGGGTCTACAGTAAATAATTGAATGTTTTAGTTTATGACTTAAAGGCCAATTGAGGAGACTTTCAGTCCATTTAAAATGTTTAAGTGAATAAGGAATTTTTTGAGATGCATTTGTTATAGTTTACAGAAGAGTGATAATCTTATATTTTGCAAAAATACTTTATAACAATACATACTCATTTTGCATATTTGACTGCAGTGCGATGGTATTACTCTTTGATTATCTAGATTTATTCACATCTTCCTCTGATGCAAATACCAAAAGTTGAGTAGGAAATTTCCTTGCAGACTTCATATGTCCAAACGGAGGTCATTGTGAAATGTTCATTTTCAACGGTATTTAAAGAACTGTCTGACATTACTCTGCAGTTTAATACCTTAATGACATTTGCCTATTGCATCTTGAGGTAACTGCCATCAAATATTGCCCTTCGGTTGAGGGAAATATTTCAAATTTTCTAACGTCAATACACAATCCAGTATGCATTTTGTCTTGTCTTAATCCTTCTACTTGCCCCATCTTAGTCGTATCCTAATAACACGAGACGTTCAGTTAACAGCGATAAAAACAATGATAAAAACGTGACATCTTTGACGTGGCAAATAAACAAACCTCTGAGCGTTCATTCAAAGAGTGCAAAATGAAGACGGATGTACAGGGCATAGAAAGTCATCTTTTGAATAATCAATCTGAACCAATTAATCAATCAGACTTTGACCAGCACATAACTCGATTCTTTTATTTGGAAACATACAGTGATTAGGTTGTCCTTCAAAATTTAACCTAGACCCTCAAATTAATCGTTTCGTGATGCATTCCCGAAGGTGATTGATGTGTTACGTGTTTCTCTTTCAGGTGATAATGGTCATGAGACAAAAATGATTGGATACACCTTCATGGGATCCCTTCTTTGTGTCGTTATCGGACTCGTTGTACTATCCATTGCTTGGAGCAAACAACTTCATGAAAGGTGAGTAAGGAACAATCAAAACTCAAAAGAAACACAAAAAAGAAACAAATAAAAACAGCAAGGACACGGAGAATAGGGAGACGGTTAAAATTTCATTGTAATCATGGAATTATATATATATATATATATATATATATATATATATATATATATGTATGTGTGTGTGTGTGTGTGTGTGTGTGTGCATATATGGAACGTGGGTATCTTTGTATACAGCTGATCATGAATATTGTTTTTCGATTTACACGGAAAAGCCTTGTTTCTGTATATATCTCTTGAATATAATTGTACTTTGAAGATTGTTAATTGACTCCCGTTTTTGGCATCTAGTTGTTGTTGATGTTTTTTTCTCTCTTGTTCGGTTTGATGCCCACAGGCACCTCATATACTTTCGAAGCCACCCCAGTATATGATATAATAATACTTTTCTTTATCTTGCAATACATATGACTGATTTTTTTTTGTTTGTGTGTGTGGTGAAGTTGATAACCATATTTTTAAAATATCACTCTGTGTTGATCCTTCATGTGCGTGTGTGTGTGTGTGCGCGCGCGCGGTACACACGCCCGTGTGGTAGCTATTCGTGTTTGGGTGATAAAAGAAAGGTATCCGCATGGATCTTGTCATGAGAGTATTCATTTAGTATTTTAAAGCTCCTCCTTGGAGATATTTATATTATTGCAGTTATTTCGTATTATGGTAATGATGAATATTTATATCGGTTCCTTTTGTGGAGATATTCATTATGAGCTCCCTTGTGGAGACATCACATATGAGCTCTTTCGTAAAGACTAATATATTTCAAAGCAATGTAAGTAATAACGATTAATTTGTTTGGAATTTATTGTTGTCTGATCGATGCCAGTATTGTTTTGGACAAATTATTTTTATTAGGGTCCCATTTTTTTTTAACACAACAACAATGTATATTAATTTTGTGCATGTGCACAATGTATGTCATTGCTCCTCCTGATGTAAAGCTGTCACTCAAAGAAACGAAATATCTTCATTCGATTTCTGTTCATTCTGACACTCAATTTGATCATTTAATGTCAACTTCTTTTTCCTTGTTAATATCAAAAGGCACAGCCAACCTCCTGGAGCTACAAACCGGTCAAATGACCACTCAAATGACGGGCAGTTGCAGTGTCCGAGGGATAGCGACCAAGGTGTCTCATTGAACCCTGCCAATGCTCCTATGGCTGACCATTCCAAACTTGAAACACTTTCGACTCAACAGGAGAACCCACATCACGTCTACCAAGACATTGTAGAGGCAGACAAGATGCCCAGTCAACATGGCGGAATGGAGATAGCTTCTTTCACTCACGAATATCTTAGCCCACAGGAAACACCGCCAGATCGAAACGACTGCTATCGGGAACATGAATATTCTACCACGATATGGAAATAGTGCCATCATTGGCGGCCTTTTCGAGATGCAGGCCTACCTTGAAGTTCTCACCGGTGTATAATTATATAGGCTACTCAGCCTTTTGTAATTGAGTCATCATAGAATGTTGATGTCTGTCATTGAACATTTATAATATCTCTTAAACCATTTCTAAACCTATCTAAATGCAGAACCATCTTTACTTGATAGAGCAAAAAGAACAGGGTTAACTAACTATGTAAGGATAAAGACCGCAGAATTGAAAGGATGGCGAATAGTGCCGCCAAACCCACCGGAAGGGCGGAAGAGAGTTGTGTCAATTCGCCATATTTTGGAATTAGGTTTCACGGTGTTGGGACTTGCACAAATTTGCAGGATGCGAACATTCGCAACGCAGAATCCAGCGAGGCAGACTTGTAGGTGATACCAGCGAATAATTATGCTATTAAAATCATGCAACTCTGGAGGACTCTCTCATACAGGCTACATGTAGATAATCTGATATCTGATATCAGATAATCTGATATCTGCGCGAGGACGAACACGTCAATCACGACTCTGACAATGGCAGACTACAAAGAGACAACCGGTTTTTTTTTCATCCATCTCTATCATTGACATCAACAGTACCGTACAATAGTGAACTCAAGTGATATCCTAACATACATTTTTTTTTTTGCATTCTTAGTTGTCAGTGATTGTATGCATATACGTTAATAGCATTGAAGGAATGCTCTCCTCCTATCCCGAAAATGCGATCTAGAAATTAATACTGTTTTTTTCTAAAAAGTGCCAACGTACCCTATATGTTAAGGCACTAAAATTCCCCAGGAAGATGTCCTTACTTCTTGTATCATACAAAAATGTTAGAAATTATAAGTCAAATGAAATATAATGAATTAATCTGTCTGGCATTTTCCAAACATTCATTTTTTTCCCGTTTTTTGCTTGTAACTACAACATCAAAAATCTATTTCTCTGCACAGTGCAGTACCGAATGTACAAGGAATGAGATTTGATCTACATTGTTTACATGAAAGCAGAAAATCTTGATAACTTAAATTTAACCTTTGACAGCTACACCATGCAGCACCCATTAACATTTTGAAGATTTTACGCAAAAAACATTTCCGTCTATGCAGGTTAACCATATATTTGAGAAATGTGAAAATAAAAATCACGGTAGGATGTTAATTGTACAGTATTTTCACCTTTTACTGATGGTTCTGTAATTCACTAAATATAACTTATTTGGTATTCATTTCTTTTTTTCTGTGATGGAAGGGTTTAATCAAGACATTAGCAGTTGCCAGGTTGCCAAGAAAAATGGGGTGCACGTCACGAGACCGACACCCACGAGTCATACAGCCCACGAGTCATACAGCTCACAAGTCATACAACCCATGAGTTATACAGGCTCACGAGTCATACAGCCCATTAGTTCGACACTAATCTAACATGGCCCACGAGACCCACACATTAAGCCCCGTGTTATATCTATCGAACTCGTGGGCTGTTTTTTCCTAGTGTCGAACTCATGGGCTTAATGTGCCTACTGTCGAACTAATGGGCTGTATGACTCATGGACCTCTTTTCAATGTCGAACTAGAGGGCTATATGACTCGTGGGTGTCGGTCTAGTGGGATGACCCCGAAAAATGGGGGCCGAAAATGTGTGTGTGTGTGTGTGTGTGTGTGTGTGTATGTGTGTGTGTGTTTGTATTGTTTTCATGTGTTTTTCTAGGCCAAATACGCTCATGTACCTACTTGTCATTGCTATTGTAGATCCGAGGAAGGACCGAGGAGCGAAAGCTTACTAAAGAGACTAATACAATGTGTATACTATACAGGGACGTTCACTTGTGTCATTCTTCTGTTGTTACTATACACTGAATTAAGAGTTCATTACCATGTGCATGAGTTGATCTTGTTACCGACATTATACATTAAATATATATATATATATATATATATATATATATATATATATATACATGTATATATATATATATATATATATATATATATATATATATATATACATGTATATATATATATAAATATGTATATATATATTCATATACATATATATACAACTGTATATATACATACACATACATCTAGATATATACTGAATATGCGTGAATATAATTTTAGGGATATTTTAGGGATTGTTAATGAGGGTAGCTCAGAATATTTGCAAAAATATGTGCTGAGTGACATGAAATGGCAATAAAAGCACAAACACAATATAACAGGTATCAAACTATCCTTGAAAAACAGGCCGACATTAAAAGGTTTTAAAAATTTCAACTATTAATCCGAAGCATTTTCCTGGAATGCTGAATGAAGTAAAAAAAAATATAGCCTGGAGCTACTTGGCGAATTGTCAACGTGATATGACTACTGAGTATATTCTTGCCAATATTAACTCTATGAAGTCGAACAAATGACAATACACCAAACACAAATGTGTGCAAAACTTTATGCAGATTTTATAAAATCCAAGCTAAATACTAATTTTATTTTTTAACTTTGATTACAAGACCAACAGACAAGAAAAAGACATCGGCATATTTTAGAACTAAAATTAGATAATAACACTTAGGTTTGGAAATGACATGAGTCGGTAATGACGACGCTCCAGGGAGTATTCAACTTCTATGAACACTACCTTTAAAGACATGAACAACAATTTAACTGACTGCAAAAACTGTACATCGATGAGTAGCACAGCACTCTTTATTGCGCGCAGAAAGAGGGGGTTTACAACTTTATGGAGAGAGAATTTTGTAATGATCACCAGATGGCTGTTTTCTATAACATCAATGTTACTGATGATTAATTTTTCTTGGATATTGTCATACACACTCCTTATAGAGTACCCCATACGCGGTAAACCATGGACACGAAAAAAAGAAAGAAAAAGAAATGACTTCATAAAAGCTGTAAAACCACACCTGACACCTACTTACATAGTTCTAAAGCAATTGACGATACTATGAGAAGACGAAATGCAAATGCACATGTACGTCTCTTTGTGTGGCAGTGTGTTATGCACATGTGTACATCATGCCTCAACAGGCAGGGCAGGAAATGTATTTACCTCGAGAGCCGTGGTTACAAGGTGAGCCATTCAGATCTATTCACATACATACATGTATATACACACATATACACACATGTATTTTTTTTTATTGTAAACTGTAACACATCGCTTGACATCTGCCACTGCTATTGCACATAGAAAATATCATAGCAAGATCTATCTTTACGTTAAAAATTGTCTAACTACATTATTTTAATAGTAATATTTTATTTGTTCTTCTTTTGCAATGACACCAAAAACATTCATAATACATGAATTTTAGATCATTGAAATATGTTCCAAGGGGATACTAGCCAAACAATTTCTTGTAAATGAGCACAGATGGATACGTATAAAGTGAAAATATTTGTATACAAGTCTTGAAAAAGTTGTTCCACACACACACACACACAAAATAAAAATAGCAATTTTTAAATCCAGTACATCAGATATTGTAGAAAAATCGAATAGAAAAGAAGAGTGGCCGAGTATGAGCATAATACAAGAATTAGAATTATTAAGTATCAACGTTTTCGTTATCAAATCAATGGAATATATTAAAATTTCTTTGAGCAGTTATGTCCAGATATATTATACAGTAAACATTGTGATGGGCACTAAGTGCATTACACCACCCATGGACCTAATACACATGGACATTCATCGTATCGTTAATCAATTCATGCACCCGTACATCTCAAAAGCGCCACAAAGACATTTTAGCATGCTTCACTTCTTTGATCCAATGATCGTCACCGCCAGCAAGCCGGGAGAAGAACAAGACGGAGATTCGAGAAATCTAAAACTATATGCGCAGAAGAAAATAACTCACAAAAATCAAGTAAAGTGAATATGCAGTTGTGGTGTATGTTGGGAAATCATAACTCAAAAAATTTCGCTTGGGAGAAGCAGGCAGTTTTTAAAAGAAAGCTAACATTTTGGCAGAATAATTGTAATTTGTAATCTCAATATTTCACTTTTCTTTTTGCCCACGAATCTACAGTAAATCAACCAGTGAATTCATCGATTTTATAATCAACCAATAATCAAATTGTCAAATTAAATTTCTTTCAGAGGCATTAATGTGGTGATGCAAAGATCTTCAACTACTTTGATATTCTACTCCACTTTACTATGTGTTTCGATAAGTCTACATTGGATGACGTAGTGAGGATGAATGCCAAACACCAAATTATCACTTGACGTTCATAATCAACATAGATATATATTCGAATTTGAATTCTTGCAAGGTTGCAAATTGCATAAGCCAAGGGCAGAGAGGTCCAACTTGAAATTGCAAATTTGATATTTCTACCAAAAAAAAAAAATCACTATTTCATTTTCAAACACAGAAAATGCTATGTAATATAATTCAAAATATGAGAAATGGCTCTTAAATTTAAAAGCATTTCACACAATTTTCCTTCCCTCCTGTTTCCATCTCCATTTTAAAGAAAAGTTTCCCATAATATTTTCTGATTGCCGACGTTCCAAATGTTTATATGAAGTGATTTGGCTATATAAGGGGAACAAACCCGCAATTGCTTTAATATCCATGTGAATAGAGTATCAAATATCAATAGTCTTCATAGTTTTCAGTGCCAAATGACGGTATACCTCGAAAGCTGAGCAAATGCAGGGAATCACTCTTTGCTCATGATATAAAATCTTGGCAGTCTCCCAACACGAATAGCGATTTAATCATCATTTCATTTCAAGTAATAACAACGGGGTATACAGTAGTCATTAGCTAACATAACTGTTTATCATGTCTGATCCTTTATGTATGCGCACAGATAGCTTATAAGGAGACCCAAGGGTAAGGTAATCAGCTGTCCAAAACGAGCCCTCTTCGCCTCGTTGTTACCAACAGCGTGCCTGCGTCCCTTGTCACAATGGATAGAGTCCCAAGATGGTGATATTTGTCACACATGTGGATCACGGAGATACAAAAACCGATGAAGTGCATGTTTGACTAACAGTGGTAGGAGATGTGAAAGTAATTCAGTATAATAAATATTATGATAAAAGGTTTTGCAACAACTTGACGTTTTATTTATAACCAATCGAATGATTGATTAGAATTCTCCAGTGGTTATTTATTCCCCGCGATTCTTTTAGGTGCCTTGAAGATTGCATGAGAAATCACATCATGCAATGCTGTTTCTTCAGTCTGCACAGTCATGTTATCTACATGTACACGCATACACATACACACATACACAGGGTGTGGCGGGAGTTGATCAGTCTTACAACATACACTCCAACATTATTTTCCGACGACATCAGCAGAAGTAGTCTTCCAAGTTGACCTTTCAGTCGTCCTGGAGAATACAAAAGAGTCCACTGTAATCTCAATCACAGCGTGCTGCACAGTTTGCTTACATCATCATTTGAAATTTATTTTACTGTTATGTGATAAGTGTGGATATTCTTGATCAGTTGACATTTGAGACAGAGTCTTCAACACTTACGTGTAATCGTCCATTGTAGAGTATCGATAAGTATCGCGATCGAGTTGAGAAGGAATGGCTTACTTATTTTGGTTCTTCGCGGCTTTTATCCTCTTTTCTCCCATTTTCTCATTATCTAAAGTCAATACAAAATGTGAGTATCCGTATTATTCTCAATAGTGTATTATAGGATCATTTTAAGCTCTTTGTGTGCATGCATGTGTACGGAAGGGAGATTTGAGGGGAGTATCTGCCTAAAATCATATGAGCGTCATCTGAATTTTCATGAATACGTCGACAGTGCTTGGTATCTCATATCGGAACAACTGGGAAATTAAGTATTAACTGTCAGTTTTAGAATTAATCCAGATATGGAACGTATAGCGGTATTTTCTTTTTTAACGCGACTTCAAAACAGGGCAGAATGATGATATTTTTTCTTCGTCAACGGGAGCTGCTGAACCGAACAGAATGACTTCCACAATTCCTCGAAGGATATTTCTTTTGTCTCTTAGCACCTATTCCGGATTTAAAAAGTTAATTGCAAAATATTTCTTCCTGATTATTCATCTCATTTAGATTTTACTATCAGCTGTTCGGAGAGGCCACTAGAGCTCGAGATACTGTGTGACGCGAACTGCGTCTTCAATGGCTATACTTGGCATGTTGAGGCACCTGAGGGACGGCGAATTCTGACTGAAATGAGATCTGTCAACAACAAAATGATGGGATTTCATATGTTGGATGAAATAGCTAACAAATCGTCTCTGACTGTGATTTTGAATTATATCCAGAGTTCCCCTGCTATATCACTGACCCACAAGATTCAGCTACAGATATGGTATATAATGTATATCTACCCAGTGAACTTCAAGATGAGGTTGCAGTGTTACGAAGGTAAGTGTTTATGATATTTATACACAATGATGAATAACAATTCTTCAACTGAATACATTAAGTTAACATAAAAGGGGTGCACCATCCCTTTATTCGTTGGAGGTGATGTTACGAATTAGTCAAATGAAAAGACTATTGTGTTAAGTGCGAAAGGAAAGAACAAACTTGGGATGTGCGAAGACACTTCATAATTCATGGTAAATTCAACTTAATGCAGAGAAAGTTATCGAGAGTCACATTAGTTTTCGATAGGTGTGATGTAGGCCTAATTATCAATTTGGTAACCATAGATTAGATATAATTATGCGCCATCCATCATGTATGAATACCGCCAAAGAAAGAAAGAAAGAACGAAACAAACACGCAAAGAGAAACCTCTCTTTGTATGATATCAAGCCTGTTTCAGAAGTGTGTGTGTGTGTGTGTGTGTGTTTGTTGATGATGCTGTGTGTTGTGGTACATTTCACATCGGGAAATATGATGTCATTTTGAAAAACGAAGGACCAAAAAACGGGGATGGAAGCTTGACACTCATTTTCTTCCGTCTTCACTATAAACCTATAATTTATCAATGTAAGCTAATGCAGTAATAGTTAAATTGTAAATCATCAAGAAACACAACTTACCAGTGAAATGTTGTTCATCCATTTTTCTTTTCGAGGAATACCATCTGTAAAGTTGGTTGACGGACAGTCTCCCCTAGAAGGCTTAGTGATCTTTGAACCAGACACATATGTCTGCTTCGATAACTTCACCACCAAAGCTGCAGATTTGGTGTGCGGAGAACTTGGCTTCCCAGCGGCGGAACACTTTACAGCTCAGGCTTTGCCCAGAACAGCAAGAACAAACAACACTCAATGGCTGTCATGTCCAGAAGGTGACCAAAGTATTGTGCAAGTCCATTTAAGTGTTACTGCACTGATACAGGCGCGCCGGAAGCAGTTTTGGATTGGGGGGGGGGGGGGGGGCAAATATTGGAGGGGGCTTACGATAGACCATACATATGTTACACAATATACACATACACACACAAACACACGCACACACACACATTATATATACATGTATGTATACATGTGTGTGTGTGTGTGTGTGTGTGTGTGTGTATATATAATAATGTAAAGTGGCGTACGATGGGTCGAAACATTGGGGGTGGGCACCTTGTAGAAAAGTAATTTTGACGGTGTGTATGCATGTGCGTGTGTGCGTGCGCAATAATGGGACTACAATACATTACGGAATGTGATACATTCAACAACGCAGTTATTGAGCAACATTGTAAGTTTTCCTTACATGTATTATGGAATGACGGTGTGAAACGACAAATTATATATTGTCAGCAACATCAGGAGAATTGCATAACAATAAAATGCGAGCGAGCGGAGCGAGAGAGCTTGAAAATTTTGACATTTTACAGTCCCAAAATTGCCGTTTGTAGCTATATCTTTCGCTTTGGAAATTAAGGGGGGGGGGGGCATCGGGCGCAACTGCTGGCAATTACTGGCGGCAACATTAGGAGAATGGCATAACCATTCAATGCGAGCGAGCGAAGCGAGCGAGCTTGAAAATTTTGACATTCTACAGTCTCAAAACTGGCGTTTGTAGCTATATCTTTCGCTTTGGAAATTAATGGGGGCGCATCGGGCGCAACTGCTGGCAATTACTGGCTGCATCATTAGGAGAATGGCATAATGATTCAATGCGAGCAAGCGAAGCGAGCGAGTTTGAAAATTTTGACATTTTACAGTCCAAAAACTGCCGTTGTAGCTATGTTTTTCGCTTTGGAAATTAAGGGGGAGGCGCACCGGGCTCGACTGCCGGCAAATACTTGCTGCAACGTTAGGAAAATGGCATGAGGAATAAATTTGACGATTAATTTTGACATTTTACAGTCCCCAAACTGCCGTTTGTAGCTATATATATATATATATATATATATATATATATATATATATATAATGTGAAGCGGGCTTGGCCTCGTACGTGGTGGGTACTGCATCATTGGTATATGTGAGACGGAAGGAAAACTTGCAGTATAGACGTTGCAGTGGTGTTCAGTCTTGCCTTTATTCCCCGAGCTTTCGGCTATTTCACTAGCCTTTTTCAAGGGCTTTAGGGCGTGGGGATTTGCTTGTGTGTGGTGTGTGTGGTGTCCGGACACCACACACCACCTCCGGACACCACACACACCACACACAAGCAAATCCCCACGCCCTAAAGCCCTTGAAAAAGGCTAGTGAAATAGCCGAAAGCTCGGGGAATAAAGGCAAGACTGAACACCACTGCAACGTCTATACTGCAAGTTTTCCTTCCGTCTCATATATATATATATATATATATATATATATATATGTATATATATCTTTTTTAGCTTAGGAAATTAAGGGGAGGGGGCGGCCCAGGCACAACTGCTGGCAATTACTGGCAGCAACATTAGGAGAATGGCATAGCGATTGAATGCGAGCGAGCGGAGCGAGCGAGTTTGGAAATTTTGACATTTTACAGTCCAAAAACTGCCGTTTGTAGCTTTGTTTTTTTCGCGTTTATTCATTTATATACATATCTATCTTATTTTATCTATTTTTATTTATTTGTTTATTTATTTATGTATATTTTTTTTTTGGGGGGGGCTTTTTTTTTTTTGGGGGGGGGGGGGGTAAAAATACGTTTTGCCCCCCACTTTTTGGATTGGGGGGGGGGGGGGGCGGCCGCCCCCCTCCCCCCTGCCCCCCACTTCCGGCGCCTATGCACTGATATGCACATTTGCAATATAGAATTTAAATCGTAAAACGAATCATTTGGCATTGAAAGGAAACAAGTGTCTGCTTGATTGCTTGAATAGAATATCTCAGAAAAGAGACCTCCCTAGGCCAGGGAGACATCAATGTTGTGTGAGAGCAAGCATTAATTTTTGTTGAGGGAGAAGACACGACTGTTCATAACTCATATATATGCTATTAGTAGGAAAAGTAAGCATCAGACAGATATTGGTTAGCACACTTCACTTTTCAATGTCAAAGGAAATAATCTTTTCAGTTCAGTTCAGTTTATTTTCCATCAAGTAAGAAGTGCAGTTTGCATGCAGTTTGATTAATTTCAATCAAGGAAAACAGAAAAAATAAACGAAAAGTGAATCGCATAGTATAAGATAAATGTGATATGAGTAATACAACTGAGAACACCTACATGCATGCTTTTGAAGATAACAATGAAGTAGGTATGAAAAAAGAATGGTCCATTAAAAAACTTACCTTGTAATACATGGATCACTCAAAACAAAGTAAATAAGTATGCATCATAGTTATTCAAACCGTAACTATTTTAAAGTGCAGAAACTCAGTGAATTGGTCTATTTTACAAATGGACTTTAAAAACGAATGTACAATGATATATTTTCGTTGTCTGTATTATGTATATTCGGTCAGAAAGATCAAGTAAATCTGTGAGGTCGGGTAAGATTGATAAGTCTGAAGAGGTTGTTAATAGTACAGTCGATATCCTTGATGATCTTTATTAGTTACAGTAATGATTAGGGGTCCCCTTATCTCCTTGTAAAAAATGGTTCTCACAATATCAATTCACAGGAATAAGGCGTTTAATGGACTGTTCACTTGCAATGAGAAGGTGTTCTTTGAAACAGACTGTCAGACTGAAATGCAAAGGTAAAATAAGGCGTAAAGAAAAACAGGTTTCAGTCACATTTATACATATTTTGTTGTTTAATCATGACTTTATTCAAGTTCAAGGAAGTGACATGTATACAAAAAACCAGGTCCATCATTTCTTTCAAAAAGAATGGCAGGTTAAGACACGTACATGGGGTACAAAAAACAATTATTGAAGTTTACATTACGGCAACGCAAAATATACATATCATATCGCACACAAACTGTCTAACATTCATCAATCAATCAAATATCAATACATGTACTATTTCTGCGCTACAATAACAATAGTGGTGTAATTATCTTCCACAATATCAATACAATAATCCTTAAAAAAAATAATGATGAAATAATACAAACATATAACATAAAGACCTTATCATCATCATCATCAACATCATCATCATCATCATCATCATCATCATCATCATCATCATCATCTCATCACATCTTCACCAACTTAAATCTTTATTTGGCTCTGTGCCCATACCCCCACCATCTATTTATAATCAAAACCCATCTTTGCAACCATATTATAAACCATTTTCAACATAAAACTTTTTATAAACCTTTTCAACATAAACCATGTTATAAACCATTTTCAACAAAATTATAAACAAAAAATTCTTCATTTTTTCAGTTGCCCATTCACCCATGATATCACAGTGTATAGCAATAATCTCATCTCAGCTTTCAAAACATATCATCTGACCTCAAATTCCCTTCCCTTCCATTCCCTTCCCAACAGAAACAAAACACACAAATCTATATGTAAAAGAAATCCAAGTTTAATGATAAAAAATATGCCAGCGTGCCAAAGGTACCGTTCCAAAGTAATAGTATCATCACACTTTAGAAAAAAGGCTCCACAAAAGATATAAACCACAAACTTATGAAAAATTAGCCCAAAAGTTCAACTACAGTTAAGAGTGGAAAAGATTAAATATATTGATTCACAATGTCTTGTCATAATGGGACGATATTAGAAAGAAACATTTTCAGATGTCACAAGTCTGATGGAATTCAATATGTGGACAGTCAAATATCAGACTCGTTCATTTATAAGAAATAATCGTATCTATAATCGTATTCTTATAAATTCTCAGAAAATAAATTTTTTTGAGCAGTTTCTCGCCATGAACATCTTATGGCGATATAAGCATTGAAGTGCTCAGAAATATCAGTACTTATCAGCTTACGAAAGAGTCTCGGATTGAACCCGTCAGGATTTAAAGTGGCAGGAAAAAAAAAAGTAGTACAGAAGGATCGACTTTTGCAATTTAGGTGAATCTATTTATTACGCTCATTGAATAACAAACAATTATTGCTTTTGATATGTCCTTTAATTTTGGTGTTCTAATTTTTATAGTAGAAAAATGCAATTTAGGGAAAGAATGAAGCGTACTTTTGATATCATATTATGCTTATATATAAGAATCACACAGGATTAAAGAGATCGAATAGAAAAGACGTAAGCCATACATAGGAAAGGAATCGCCAACATAGATTGTGTTGGGCCAAGGAAAGTATGAAAAGGTAGATTAATATAGGTTTTCCCGGTCAATTTCATACTTTTGACATTCAAATACATTTAACATGCATTCAAATTCACACAGCGCACGCACGCGGAAATATTCGGTTATCTAAATTCAGAATCCGAGCGATGAATTTCATTTATGGGCGTTCTATTTCGTTTTCGTGAAATCAAATTCACGATTGGGTATTCAATTTCCAAATGCGAGCATTGCATTTCCAACTCGTGTATTCAAATTCACATGATAGTAATGTGATAGTCCCATGAGCTTGTTTAGAGCGTTCAGTTTCATTTTCAGGCGATCAAGTTCCTACTTCGTGCGATCAATATAACGAGGAAAGTGGAGTAAACTTTTTTTTTTTTTTTTTTTTAGGAAGGGGAAATGACATACACAACCAATGAATGCTTGCATGTAGTGCAATTATCAATTTTAATGGTTCTGCATGGTTCTCTGTTCATGTATTCTTTGTTTTTCATCTGAAAAATTCTAAATTGTAAGGTCCAATCAGCAGTGCATCCAAACAACATAACGACAATCTAATCATATTTCTTGATGATACTGCATGCATACTGACAACGCCCAACACTAACCACATATTGGTAATGCATTCTGGGACGATATTTTGCTATATGCGATATGGAGAATTTAAAGACAAACCGGCACACAATGACCTCACATAGTCCCGCAATAGTAAACCAATAAGATAGCAAGAAACAACAAATAAAACGTAAACAATGTTCTTGTTATCAGTTTAAATGTAGGCATAGTCAAAATTGTTTTTTTTTTCCCAGGACGTGTCAACCAACCTTCCGTATCATGCTCGTCTGTAGGCATATACAGTGCCGTTTGTTTGTTTGTTTCATTTACTCCATCTAAGAAGATGGCTGCAATAGCTAGTCTTCCATAGGATCCAGTTGGATATAAGGTGGGACCACTTCACCGGGTTAAACACTCTGCTCTTCGCGATAAATAAATGAAGTAGGATCTTTTGCATGCATGAGCCGTGACTCTGTCACACATGGGACCTCCATTTTATGTCCTATCAGATGTACATGTGCCTGTATATTCCTTTTTATGAAGCCCGAGTTCATATTTTTCAATGGACAGGTGGACATCTGCATAAATCCCAATATATTAAAAGATATAAAATGAAAAAGATGCTCATACACTGCCCTAAACTAACAAAATTCAGGCTTTCTTTTAAATTGAATACAGCTATTTGGAACACGGTTGCCTATCCACGAATTTGAAAGACCGACGACGAGATTTCGTCGCCAGCTTGACAGCTCGCCAGAATGACCGGATTTTGACTTTGATTTGCCGATTCAGTGCTGCAAGCGTGGAATGCGTGAAATTGAATGCTCGGAATAGGAACTTGAATGACAAAAGTATGAAATTGGCCAGGAAAACCTAAAAAAAAAAAAAACATTTTTTTTTTCAACTGATGGGTGACTGGGAAAGAGACTTAATAATCGATGATTGTCAATGATACAATCTGTGTAATGATCGGCCGGACGAAAAAGCATCGGACGAGCGGCCTATTTTCAGAAGAGATTTATTTTTTATCATTATTATCTTCTTTTGTCGTTGCCGGTAGCAAATTATGTGAAACTCTAATATATTGACATTGCCAACATCGATTCCATAGACAACTACTGAAGAAAAATGAAAATGTGAATATCTACATGATTTCAGAAACCTTTTTTTTTTCCTCTCTGTCTCTCATTTCATAGGTCCGCTCGGGTCTTGTGATAATCCTGGTCACGTTTATCACGGTTACTGGGACTCCAATATAACGAACTTTGGGTCCATGTTAACTCTCACATGTGTAGACGATTACGTCATCAATGGCAGCGCGACACTACTGTGTGTGGGATTACCTGGTTGGTCAACTTACTTCCCGGTTTGGAATACTTCAGTCCCGTCCTGCCTGCGAGTCGGTATGTTGTAAAAAGGCATCTTACCTCATGTTATGGTGTGCAGGCCTCTCAAATGAATTTGAAAATTACCTAGGCTCTACAAAAGGATTACAGATAGATGAATATAGCACCGATTTAACTTTACAGTTTGCAGCGTAATTATTCATACTTTTGATTTTTTATTCGATAAGTGCACAATCAACTGATCGCACTTTGGTATGTGTTTTATGTACTTAATTGTTATGCCAACTGAAGTAAATTTGGGTTTTGAGAACTCGGTCGGTAGCGTTGGGAAACATGGGTGGTCCGGTTGAATCCATGTTCATTTGCTTGCCACTGGGGTACATTCTATGGCCACGAATAGCACCTGTCATCCGAGTGTCGGCGAATAATGTCCATAGAAGAGAACGCTCATCGGATACGGTCGACTTCAGTTGAGATTCTTTGGATGTGCGCGTACTTGCATAAATATCAGTGATAAGCTTGACAAAATTCGACTATTAATATCCGAACTGTGTCAGCCTTTCCACTCCATGGTATCACCACCTTATACCTGTTTTTTTTTCCACTTCATTATCATACCACTAGACACATAGATAACCTTCATTTTGGCTGGCCCTAAATGTTTGATTTCTTTCTTCATGTAAGAATTCTTGCTGATTACGTGGGGAAATCCATGGCGCAAAATGCCTTTACTACAAAAAACAAAATGGCTTGTGATCAAATATTAAAGACCAATGTCGGAGTTTGCTTAAAGTCAGGAAAGCCTTGAAAATGAACATTCTGACATTTGTTTGTCATGTTATGAGATGAAACTGGAATTATCGTAGTTTTGAGTGTGAAAATGTAAAGTATATACATTATTAAAGCGAGGCCTGAGTACCACCACAAATCCATAAATACATGAGAAATTAAGACAAACTTCCTTCTACTTCGCCATTGCTTCCGACCAGAAACCATGATGGTTACTGTATAGAATCAACCCACTGAGAGAAATTTGCAATATAGGTCGCCATGCCGAAGAAACAAGGTACTAAAAGGAGCTTTTCATTTTGACAGAAGTCTGTTCTCTGCAGTCACCACTCTCTGACCCAAACAGTCTTTCTTTCCTTCGTTCTTTCTACTTTCTCTTCATCTTCTCTCTTTCTCTTGATTTGCTCGATAGTTGCAGCACAGCAGCCAGGAAAAGCAGTTCCTCCTTCCTGGCATAAATTTATTTCCATATTCTGGAAATCCATCTCGGAAATATTCTTCAATTGTAGTCAGAAAAAATCAGAATGCTGGGGAAGGTTTGCTCACCCTTCTTATAGGGTTGGGTCCGAAGATTCGCATGGTAGTTCCCAGGAGTTAGCACAAGTTCCCAAAAATTTACAAGTAGTGGTAAAGGATTGGCAAATAGCTGTTAATCTTCCCCAATACCGTCGCCAACATATGCATGCTTACGGTTGCTGATAATCGGTAACTGCCTTTTGCAAACGCTTTCGTAACATTCGCTCAATGTTGCTAGCTGTTGCTTAACAACGCTAAAATTCGCTAAATGTTTCTAATAACAGAGGCGAACCCTGATTTGCGCCAACATTTGTTAGAAAAGTTAGCCAATCCAAAATTCGCAACGTTTGTAAGCATTCGCATCTCAGTGAGATACCCCTTTCAGGAACGAAAAGACATACATGTATTTCTAAAGATCATTAACTTGTCAAAAGTTATCAGTCATCTTTTCAACACAACAGAAACTTTATACCATAGATTTGAAACTTCAAGAAAATGATAAAGGCGTCCTGAAAAAAAAGTCAGTTGTTATTGATTTATTCTTGAAGGTTAATAATGTGTGCCTTTTCTCTTTCAGGTCTAAGTACTCATGAAGCAAAAGTTATTGTATACGCTCTGGGAACCCTCCTGTGTGTCATGATCGTATCTTCAATACTCATTGGCTTGTGCAAACAATTACAAACAAGGTGAGTCTAAAGCAACATCAATAAAAACAACGTAAACATAGATCCAACAACGAACACTAATTCATATTTTGGATAGGAAGGAGGTTCATTCATATTTCACTTTCGTCACCCAAAATATGAATATCACAAACGTCAAAAGAAAAGTAGATGTCTACTGCAGGTCGGGGAAAGGGTTCAAATATCAATACAATGATATGTGTATTTTAATATATTCAAATCTTATTCATAAAGCACTTAGGTACACATCGTAAGCCCATTGTATGCTCATGTAGGTATTGTGTATATGACGTGTTTTCGATGTACACGAAAACAATTTTTTGTTTATATATTTGTGTAAATGTTAACAGGCATTCCAATGAACGTTTTCTGCATAAACGAAATTGTTGACAAGACAAGCCAGAGAAATGTATTTAGCATGTTTAGGAACGTCATTCTTTCCGAATACGAGTGACCGTTTGCACTTGATACCTTTGGTGAAAAAAAAAGATAAAGTAAAACATCTTTGTTAGTTCTGTCCATTCTGATATAACTTTTGATTATTTAATATCAAACCTACGTCTCCTCTATGTTTTACCAGAAGACACAGACCTTCACAAACTTCAAACCAGTCTTACAACTCCAATGACGGGCAGATGCAGTATCGGAGGTCGGTCGGTCGTGGTGTCTCATTGAACCCTGCCATTGCTGACTCTGCAACAGTGAGTGGCCCTTTACCTGACCATCCAGGCAACAAACTTGGAACTCCGCCGACTCATCAGAAGAACCCGTATCATTTGTACCATGACATTGCGGAGGCAGATAAGATACCCTGTCAGCATGCTGGAACGAAGACAACTTCTCTTACTCATGAATATCTTAGCCTGCTTGAAACATCACTAGATCAAAACGACTGTTATGGGGAACATGAATATACTACCAGGATATTGAAATAACGCCACCATTAGCGGTCAATTCACAGTGTAGGTCTACTATGTCACCGGTATACATGTTTTTCTTTGATACAATAAATATTTGTTACAGTGCCTCTTGTAACGCAGTCATCAAAGAATGAGGTTGTCCGTCATAATGTCAGAATAACCCTTAAAGGTATTATTTACCATTTGCAGATGAAACAAAACCCAGCTCTAGTGCTCAAAAGAGTTCTAAAATGCATGTTAGGGGTAGAAAAAAAAGTAAAAGTTTTAATCACGATAATCAATGCTAAGTATGGTTAATTATACAAAATGTGAACAACAGTTATAATGAAATTATTTCTAGAATAAACCGTCTACAGTAATATTATGGTTTATTGAGAAAAAATAGTGATGCCTCCTAATATCTTAGGCTTCATTGCAAAATGTTTATATGGTAGATTCTCTTTGTGATACAACTGACTACACGTTAGCATCATATGTGATAAGTCAAACATTTTTTTAAAATCACTGCTCCCAGGGTGATATTCAAGTCGAGACACAGATTAAAGCAGGAAGTCTAAATGCAGTGATTTAATTTTGTGCCTTTATCAAGCATAGATATTTTTGCATGCTTATCAGTGATTGTATACACACAAGCTGAGGCAACGGAGGGGTTTACTCTCCTCGAAATAGGCGATTTTCATATTGATGCTTTGTTTTTCTAAAAAGACGCCACGAATTCTAAATGTTCAGAAAATCACATTCGCTTCATGAAATTATTATTTTCTATTCATGTAAAAATGTTTCATCTTCAGTCGAATCAAAATATTTTAAATGTTGCCGAAATATCATTGTATCATTTACTGATTATGCTGTTCAGCACTTTCCCAACTACATTCAATTTTTGCTTGTGAAATTTAGAATATATTCATCTGCACAGTGCAGCATCGAATGTACATACTACAAGGTGATAAGATCGACATAAAATGAACGCAGAAAATCTAAATGATTTAAAACAGACTTTTGATAGCCACAACATGCAGTTCCCATCCTCATCTCATAGATTTTAGACAGAAATCATGTCTGTCAATGCACGTTATGTGAAGCGTTTGGGAAATGTTTGAAAGGTTATGGGGAAATGTGAATTATACAAAAGGGTGCTTCTGTGGGGGCGCTGTGGCATAGTGGATAAGACTCTCAACTCCCGATCGGAGGACCCGAGTTCGAATCCCGCCCAGTGCTGACGTCCTTTGACAAGATGTTTTACCTACCATGTCCCTCTCGATCCAGGTGTATAAATGGGTACCTGGCAATGCTAGGGTAATAATAATGACAGGCCCTCTGGTAGAGCAGTGGCAACACTGAAGAGGGTACTCTGGGTAAATAAGACCTTATTATTATTATTATTATTATTATTATTATTATTATTATTATCATTATTATTATTATTCTTTCTATAAATAAACGAATAACTATCAGTAACTAAAATATGTTTATTTGGTATCACCTGATATTAGATCCTTTTTTTCATTTCCTTAATCCTACCACGGAACGGTTCATAAAGTTGTAAATCATCTATCTGTGAGAAAATCGAAGGGGACGTTTATGTGCCCTCAACAGAGAGAGAGAGAGAGAGAGAGAGAGAGAGAGAGAAGAGATAGGTTAAGCATTTTAAAACTACTGAAAAACTTCTTTTCTATCTTAGTAAAACCGTTTTAAAAGGATCAATTGCTTTTACGTGTTAAAATATCATTGAGTCAATGCCTAATAACTAATACAATTGTAATCACACCTTTCCTAAGTTTTGCATACATGCTTAAACATGTTTTGAATCATATGATTGTGTTTCTGTTTGTTTCTAAAGCATGATAATCCCGATTTTCGATTTTTTCGATTTTTTAACGTTTTCAACTACAAGCCTGTAGTGTATATAAATATGTATATATAACTTCCATTCTTTTCTTTCTTTTTCATATCCACAAATACTTACTACATTTAAAGACATTTACATAATTGTACATAGTTATGTAAAATCCGGAAAACACTGTAATAAAGGGAAAACAATTGGAAATGGAGTGGACTCCTGAAAGAGAAATCCGTGTAATTTGTACTCCCTATATATATATATATATATATATATATATATATATATATATGGAGAGCTTGCTTCCAAAGGCGCTAAATCCATTTTTCAATGGATTTAGCACCTTTTGGCTGAAAGCTCTTCATATGTGACCTTTCACCTCAAAACAAACAAAAAGTCGCCAGACATGAATTTTTGGTAAAGACCATATTCTGAAAGAACAGACTTTAAGCTTTAAAATGATGTATAACTCAAATCAAATGGACTCTTCTAACCTATCTAAATATTGGAAAGAAAGCACAAACTCAGGAAAAGTGTGAACTGAGAAAAGAGGCTCTGAAGTACAGTGTCTATTCAAGCGCTTAATCTTTACCAAACCGTGCTGGCTGTGCGATGAATGGGACAAAAAACAGGAAGTAAACCACCAGAGTAGCAACAATGAAGGGATTATCAGATTAACCTGAAATTAAGCATGCCTCATTAACACATTCTGTCCATAATTAATGCCAACTTTCAAAGCAGTAGCACTATCCTTTCAAGAGTTATTAGAGTTGAAAGTGAAGAGTGTGGAAAAGGTTTTTCAGAAATGAAAAAGGGATTTTAAAGACACACCTAATCACACCATTCTACCAAATATTTTCGAGATAAACTGCTAAAAAAAAAAAAATTTCCTGCCCGTTTTATGATACCAAATTTTAGCATAATGTAAAAGAAAACCCGCTCTTTCAGAAAATATGAAAAAGTCAAGTTCGGCTAGGTTGACCCATTTCACTTATTTTCAGTCCTCACGCAAAATCAGTATGTGCGACTTTATGTTCGTTTTGAGGTGCACGGTCACATATATACATGTAGATATATCATATAGTTAATTATATTTAATTCAGTGGTTTTTTTTTTTTGCCACATTGCACATAATAAAAAGAAATCTTAGAAGACGAGTAAGAGTGGATCCATCTACAGTTAAAAAGTTTGTCTAGAATTTGGAGAAGGTTATTTGAACAATGAAAACAACTATTTTGAACTTTTGAACATTACAAATATTTTAAAAGCTCTTATTTTAGAGAACAGTGGCCGAATATGAACACATATATGAGAAATAATATACATCTACATTCCGGGAAAGAAGAGCGGCAGAGTATCAACATAATATAAGGATGAGAAATATTAAATGTCTAAATTCCGTAATCAAAATAATCGATTTATATTTCTTTGCAGTGTTTTGTTCCATGAAGTACACAGTAATCATTGTGAGGTGCAGTAAGTGGTAATGTCACCCAAACGATACATTCAACTATTCAGTGTGCTATGAAAAAACAAACAAACCACGGTTTAAGATACAGTAGCACACACACACACACACACACACAAACACACACCCAGGAGAGAGAGAGAGAGAGAGAGAGAGAGAGAGAGAGAGAGAGAGAGAGACTATTATCAACGTGATCACTGCAATTGAGAAAATAAAGTTGAAAAGTTTCAAGCCGTTACAGTATATTTTTACGTTGAAGCTCAAAGCGCGTTTGTGTATTTTGTGTGTGTGGTTGACAATATGAATGCTGAACAGGGAAAGTAATTTTTCTGCATATTTTATTCAATCTGCCTACGAATGAACGACAAATGAACAACTGATATCATCCATCTAATAATCAATCCATCATCAAATTAACAAATTATTTTCCGTAAGAAGAATTAATGTGGTGATTCAAAACTCAAGTACTGTATCCTATCCCAGTTAACGTATGCTTTGATACGTATGTACGTAGTCAAATATCGTAAAATCAGTTGCAATTTGTGTAGGTCGAGGAAACTGCAAGTAGAGACGTTCGGCTGGGATTGGAAATTAAGTATTTCTTAAAAATATGACTCTTACAAAGAATACCACTCTAGTGTTTTCAGTTGATACAAATCAACTAACCTTCTTCCTTCTTGATTTCATCTCCACTTCAAAGAAAAGTTTCTCGTGATATGTGATGAACTGCTGGCGTTCTTGCTGTTTAACCCTTTCAGTGCCATTGAGTCAAATGTGCATTAATTTCACACACAATATACCTATAGAGACAGGAAATTAATGTGACACCCAGAGGGCTAAACAGAGTGATTTGGTAAAATGAGGAAATATTACTGGAACATTTATGAGAATAGAATATTATGTCAAAACTCTTCATAGTTGCGTTACCTGTTACCCACTTGACAAGACATTTTCTTTCTTTTTTTCAGTCACACATGACTTCATACCCCGAAAGCTGTGTAGATAAATAGAGTAATTCCGTGCTCCTGATATCAAATCTAGGCAGTCTGCCCACACATAGAGTTAGGCATCGTTTCCTGCATACAAGGAATAAGGATGAAACAAAGTCACAGATTTACTTCAATTATGAAAAAGAGTATCTGTCTATTAAAATGCCTGATTGTTTACGTAGGTCTACTCATATACTTGGGGAGGAGTATAAGGGAAATCAGCCGTCCCCACCCAATCCACTATCCACCATCGTGCCTGCCGTCACTGCTAGTGATTGTTTAACGCTCAATCTAATAATGACTATACACTCATAAGCTGGTGATACCTACCACGCTACCTTGCGGATCTAGGGGTTCATAAACCGATGAAGTGCATGTTTGACTAACAGAGCAGTGACAGATACGAAAGTAATTTATTATATCAAGATTAGATGCATTGAGATAACGTGACATTGTATTCAGATCGATCGAATGATTGATTAGCGTACTCCAGTGGTTATGTTAAGTCCCCCCTGATTCTTGTAGGTGGCTCGGAGATTTCAGGAAAGATCTCATAATAAATTATACTGGACGAATTTTTAATTCGCACACGTTAAAATATTCTCTATGTACACACACAGGGTGTAGCAGATTTGCAAGGTCATGCCACACATACTCGGACACCATTCCTTGACATCAGCAGACGCAGCCTCCGTAATTGAACTAAGCCTTCTAATCCTTCTGCAGAAAACCAAGGAGTCCACTTTGAAATGTCAGTTACAACGTACTACCCAATTGGTGTACATCATTATTTGAACTTAATTTGAACATTTCACTGTTCCGTGATAAGATTTGGGCATTCTGCACCGAGTCGGCATACATTTGACATGGAGTCTACAATACCCACTTGTAGTGAATGAATGTAGAATTTTGACAATTATCGCGAACGAGTTGACAAAGAATGGCTTTCTTAGTCTGGCTCTTTCATGCTTTTGTCCTCCTTCCCTCCATTTTGACATTGTCTAAAGGCAATACAATGTGTGAGTATTTCTATTCTTTGCTCTTGAGGTTCTTTGCTTGCGTGTATGACCGTGTGCAAAAGGGGGCGATGTATTCAAAATATTAAACGAAAGTCTTTTCTGAATATCATTCATATAATATATATATATATATATATATATATGTATATATGTATAGTAATCGAGTGTGGTTGGTGTCATAATTAAATGATTTAGGAAATTAATTATCGGTTGTCAGTTTTAGATGTCATTAACAATTGACACGTATAGGCTAATTTCTGGATTAAGGCTTTAAAATGGTGAACAAATACAATGTATCGAGACAACGCAACATAGAGCGATAATTTCGTTTCTGTGGAAATTACTGATGTTGCTGAGCTGAACAGCACGACTTCCCCAATTTCTCAAATGAATGTGTTATCTTGCTATCCAAACAATAAATATTATAATAACTCTTCTTGCTCATTTTATCGCTTGTAGATTTCACTCTTAGTTGTTCGGGGAGGCCACTAGAACTCGAGCTATCGTGTGACGAAAGCTGCATTGCAAACCGTGATACTTGGGATATACAGGCACCTCATGGACGGCGAATTCTCACTAAAATGAAATCTATCAACAACAAAGTGATGGGATTTCATATGTCGGATGAAATAGCCAACAAATCGTCTCTGATTATGCTCTGGAATTATGACCAGAATTCCCCTGTTATATCTCTGACCCACCACATTCAGCTACGGATATGGTATATATATCTACCCTGTGAACTTCAAGATGAGGGTGGAGTGTTACGAAGGTAAGTGTTGGTGTCGTTAACATGATGGTGATGAATTCTTTGCGGGAATACGTTTACTCTATCTTTTTTTGAAAAATAGTTTTCCTCATGAGCAATACTTTTTAAAGGAAATTAACAAAATATGTACACACAAGGCAATGAATGATTATGAATCCTATGCATGGTCATGTTGAGACAAAAGCGTGACCCACCCTCACCTATCTTGATGTTGATGTCAAGATTTAGCTAAAGGAAAGCGTTGTTACGTTTTGTGCGAATGCGTAATTTTGAAATAAATCATTTTGGATGAGTGTTATAAAACTGTACCAAAAATTATTCACACTTCGAGTTTGATGTATCAAATCCATTGAAAAAACATGAAAATAACTGCAGTTTTTGATAGAAATTGTATAAGTATAGATTTGGAAAACTCTCTTTTTACCAAGGAATATGAGGAATATAAACTCAATACTCTTACAATGAGTGCAGTCGGTGTCTGCTTAATATGCATGAAATGACGAAGCTCTTTTTATACTTGCACATAATGTTAAATTCTGTACAGACTATTAGGTCATACTAATGGGAATATTCTTTTCACTATTATTTCGAATGAGCAATGCTACTGCCGAATATTTCTAAGATTTTGTAAGGTTTTCATCTCTATTTTCATGCTTCGCGTAGATATATAATGAGAAAACCCACAGAGCAACAAAAACCGATTGAATTTTAACAACACAGAAAATCCGAAAACCAACCAGGTCAGCCTATTACATGAAAGAATGTTTGAACTTAAACTTCTGTTATGATATTGACAATTAGAGTGGAGAATGAGTTACTCTCTCATATTTTACATGAAATTGGATCTGTTGACCTAAAACCTATTTTTCAGCCCTACTTCAAAATTCAATATTAATGTGTGTGTGTGTGTGTTTTGTTGTATTAATTGCGTGTCAAGTCAAGGAATGAACTGACAAAAGAGAACCAAACGGGCATGCAAATTTGATGATCTATTTTCTTTAACTTCAACTGATTAGCAATGAATTCATAGTTTTAATAGTCAAATGCAATATTAATATAAAAAGTACCAATCATTTAATCATAAATGACCGGCAAACACAGCTTAACGCTGAACGGTAAACGTTGCTCACTATGTTTTCGAGGAATACCATCTGTGAAGCTGGCTGACGGACCCTCTCCCCTAGAAGGCCTAGTGGTCCTCAAACCAGAGAGCTACATCTGCTATGACGGATTTACCAACAAAGCTGCTGAACTGGTCTGCGGTGAACTTGGCCTCCCAGCGGCAGAAGAGTATTCGGCTGAAAGTTTGTCCACAACAGCAAAGACGAACAGCTATCTACGGTTGTCATGTGAGGAAGGTGACTGCAGTATTGTGAATGTTCTTTTAAGAATTACTAGGAATTGTGTATTCACATACACAATATTGAAACTTAATGTTTAAAGTATCAATTGACATTGAAAAGTAAACAAGGGCTGGCTCGAATGTCCTAAACGAGACATCTCCGGTTTGAGGCCAAGCGAGAACAGTTACGTAATAGGTGTGTAAGAGCAAGACATCATTTCCGTTTAACACGTTTAAGCCCTTGTGTGCTTTGAGTGCCGAGCGGGACTGAAAACTCAATGACGTTGTACACGGTGTTAAAAGTCCCAGGCAACGGAAAGGGTTAAACGAGTTCACGTCTTGTTCCTCTAAGGAAACTTCTTATAACGCGGGTGCTCTATGTGTAGGAAGATTGAACATTGATAGATACATTGTATAGCTCACTATATCAATAAGCAACATTTATTCGCTCCTGGTTAAAAACTCGGTGAACTTGTTCATCTAATATACAAGTACAGAAAAGCGCTTTATAGATATGACTTATCGTGGTTGGTCTCATGTGACTAGTAAGAGTCAGTGAATGAAATCGTGGCACATCGTATGGAAAAGGAGATGAGTTTAAGTCTATTAATCATGATTGTGTAACGTATCAGTAGCGATTGTTTGAAGAACAGATCGGCGGAATAATGGTAAAATTTTATCATTTCCCGGGCCGTGTTTCTTGATGATTTACTATAAAGATTGTTACTTCTGTGTTCTTCATCATGTTTATTGTCGGAAATGGTTTTCACAATATCATCATACAGGTTCTTCGTTTCAAAGTTTAAAGGACTGTTCACTTGAGACGACTAAATGTTCCCCGGAACAGACGGTCAGACTGAGATGCCAAGGTGAGACAAACATTTTCGGATGGAGCATAATATTTCATAATAATATTCCATTATCAATGATTATAGATCTCATTATTTGTAAATTCGAGTCAGCATATCATGCAATAATACTCCAAACTTTTATTCAACAAAAATCCTTGGAACGACGTGATAGACATCAACCAGAAATATAATGGTCTTGGAAAATGTAAATTAACAACAAAGAGCAAATACAGTTAAGAGTAAGGGGATGGAATTTTCAAACAAAATACGTAATTTCATAATGCTGTCTTTCTGCAACCCAAACAGTCTCGAATTTAAAACACCCAAAGACTGAATTCAGACAGGACGTAAACAAAGTTCACTGATGTCAGTCTTGCTGATTTATGAGCAGTTTAGAAATGTGTTATTATCATTGAAATTATGATTTTTAGTATCATTATTATCATTACTATCATTATCATTATCATTAAGGGTTTTGCAGTTTTGCAGTTTGGCGAAACTCAATTTACTTAAAGGGCACATTTTTTTCAGGTCTTACAAGGTCAACTACAAACAGGCTTACCGGTAATCATGTACATAGACACACCTACGGTATTTTTCTTTCCGGAAATGTGAACTGAAACTTCATATAGGTATGTATCAAAAATTAGGCGAACCTGCATACTTTGCGGAAATTAAAAATATTGCATTGTTCTCTGGATCATTTACGTGTTAGACCTATAAATGTTCTTCTTGTTCGGTGGGCTAATGTATCTGTACTGTCAGTATTTACGGTTGGCTCGGCACAGCAGACAGATCTGCAGACCTATCATCTGCTGTGAGGATTGAACTTTCTGCGCACGCGCAAGTTCAGCGGTTTGAACGTGATGCAGACGAGCAGAGTTTTAAAGCCGTTCCACCCGACATAGCACGTAAAATGTTGTATCATATTAATTCAAGAGGAACAAGTCATGAAATTGGTGCGCTTTACTCGTTCTTATAGTATAAAAGTGTGTATACCAAGTTTTGTGATCACTTATAACACACACAAAAACGAAGAGAAATTCTATCTCGTTTCCTACTTGCCGTCGTGTGGCAAGTAGGTCCGTACAGCAGAGAGAATGGAAGATATCTCTCTGAGGGATCGACCGTACAACCGACCGTACAATGCTACGTTTACACCATGTTCCCGGCAACCACTACAGTCCCGTTTGGGCGAAACTTAGTGCGCCGTAGGTAGGACAAAATTCCCCCCTCCCTCAGTAATCTAGTCTTTTCATTCCACTCCTCACCCTAATGAACTTTTAGCCGATAGGTACCGTCCGGTGACTGTTCAGGCTAGACTACACATATCTCTTCGCGTCCTACTACGGTGGGCGTCCATGTCTTGCTAAGGCATAATATTATTACGAGTTTTCGTGTTTGCGGCCAACTAGGTTTCCCATTGTTACCGTGACTGCCGTGGCAAATATTATGACAATTTAAACATCTGGCAGGGGATCAACGACAATCACTGCCTGTCACCTATGCCCATCCCGTCCCACCGTGTTGTCTTACGTCCATTTCGTTTTGTCCATGGTGGCCTGAAACGTGACTTCCGTGGTCTCCGGGAACATGGTGTAAACACACCATAGCAGGAGAAAAAAATTGTCGGTCTATTTACCTGAAGGCAATCGACTATTAACGACACTATCGATTATAGCAAAGTCTTCTTTACATGAGCCCCTTTTTGGAATAAGTTTTGTACATTCCAAAATGGGTTCTTACTGGAGAATCGACTTCTTCAATTTAGATGAATTAATTATTTTGTTACACTTATACATCACG
The DNA here is from genome assembly GCA_033980235.1 of Diadema setosum. Lineage (NCBI taxonomy): Eukaryota > Metazoa > Echinodermata > Echinoidea > Diadematoida > Diadematidae > Diadema > Diadema setosum. Next base: position 19,949,772 of record CM067080.1, read on the forward strand.
AACATCACATCATTTTTGATATTTACTTTCATATTCATTTTCTATTTTTAGTAGGCATGATAGGAAAGAAGAGAGGTATATCTAAGATTGAAGTAGATAATAATTCGCTCGAGTGAAATCTCCACTACACAGGAATAAAGAGATCGAGTAGAAAGACAATACGACAAGTCATTTCTAACTGATTGAGACACAAGCCATATATAAGGAAGGAATTGCCGACTTTATTTTTAGCCGAGGAGAGTCTGTAACGGCTAACTGCCTAGCAATCAGCATTTCGCCATCTGATAAGGAGCCAAGTTAGAGACTATAACAATCAGTTATTGTCAATAGTACAATCTGGTAATAATCGGTCGCACGTAAATGCATCGAGCGAGAGGCCTTTTTTTCCAAGAGCAAATTTGTCTCATTTTTTTTTTTCGTCTGTGAAATGTTGCGAAATCCAAAATACTGCCGAGGTAAACTAAATATGTTGACTTCAAGTGATTTTCAAAACATTTTCCTTATTTTTCAGGTTCACAAGTGATTTGTGAACATCCTGGTCACGTGTATCATGGTTATTGGGACTCCAGTATAACGGACTTTGGGTCCAGATTAACTCTCACCTGTGTAGAAGGTTACGTCATCAATGGCAGCGCGACACTCCAGTGTGTGGGACTACCTGGTTGGTCAACTTACTTCCCGGTTTGGAATGCTTCAGTCCCGTCGTGTGTGAGAGACGGTATTTTGTAGAAAGGCATTTTGCCTCGTTTAAATAATGTCCATGCCTTTCAGACAACTTCGGCCCTATAGAAAGATTAAGAATAGACCATTGAGACACTTATCAAATGATAATGAAGATTGGATGACTTTTTTTTAATAAAAATTTTACTATTGAAAGGTCAAAGGTCAAGGAAATGCAACATCTCATGCCAATTGTATAATTTCGGGCAGGTATAACAGGATATTTCATCACGAGTAGTCCTTGTGATAATCATAAGAAATGTGCTTTCTCTATGGTTTTCAAAATTCGTCAGACATTACCCCTGCAGTTATCTTGTTTCAAGAGATAATTAGCGTAAAATGTTGCCCATCGTTCTTGTTCATCGTGATGATGAGTCCTTCCTGCTGATCCAGTTCGTGTGTATGCATATTTCCTCATAACACGAAGAGTTATACGTTTAACCACGATGGTAGCATGAAAAATAATAATAAGGCATTTTTGTTTTGCGCTGCAAATAAACAAATCCCTACACGTACACTCGTGCAGAGAGTGTTAAGTGAAAAAGGATATATATATATATATATATATATATATATATATACATATAAAATCAGATATAGGCTGCGCGGATCGAAGAAAAGAAATGTATTTTGAAATCATCATCCGGACACAATTTGTTAATCGGTTTTTGTTAAGCATAGTAGAAACGTGACATCCTTTTTCGTAACATACACAGAATAATAAAGTTCTCCTTTATAAAGTTTCTCCAACGGTTTCAAGTTGATTGTTTCTTGGTTTATGACTGAAGATAATAAATGCATGGAGCATTTCTCTTTCAGGTCGTCAGACAACACATTATTGGATACATCCTGGACATCCTTCTTGGTGTCATTGTTGCGCTCGTAGTACTATCCATTGGGTGGTTCAGCTACCTACAAAAAAGGTGAGGACAAAAAGCAAAGGAAAACGAACATCTCCCCAAATCATACAAAACACAACAACAAACGCTTTTTTCGTATACATTGTATATGGATGGGGGGGGGGGGAAGAAAGTGGGGAGAGGGTTGCAATAAGATAGTAATGATGTGCAGTCCAGTGGCGTATCTAGGGGGGGGGGGCAAGGGGGGCACGTGCCCCGGGCGCCACTCCTCGGGGGCGCAAAAAACGAAAAAAAAAACGAAGAAGAAAAAAAAAAAGAAAAAAAAACGAAGAGGAAGAAAAAAAGAAAAAAAAAGAAGAGAAAAGAACAAGAGCAAGAACAAGAACAAGAAAAAAAAAAAAAAAAAAACTCGTCCGGAAAGGGGGGGGGGGGGGCAGAAAACCAAATCAAACAAGATAAAAACAAAACATGATGATGACGCGGGCAAAATGACAATGTTTATTATCTGTGTTCACACAAGAATTCCTTGTTCTGTAAGTAAGCTGAACTACAAAAATTTTCGGCTCGCTCGCTGCACTCGCTCGCCAAAACTTATATAAAAAAGAAGGTAAGAACAAAACGTGATGATGACGCGGGGAAAATGACAATGTCTATTGTGTTCACACGTGTCATTTTATATTTAGCAGGCAAAATGTTTCACAGAGCAGCGGCTGCAATTTCTTTCGTTCTGAAGCGATCGCCAATTGGATCAAAAGAAGGCGCCAACGGTTTCGAACAAACGGGGGGGGGGGGGGCGCAAAAAACCCCAAGATAAGAACAAAACGTAATGATAACGTGGAAATATACAAATTTCGGCTCACTCGCTCGTACTAATTTAGAGTATTTTTTTTCAAGTCCTCAGTTTGTTGGTATAAATCGTTATCTACATTATAATGTCGTCACCATATCTTGATTAGAATTGTAAGATTTAATAAGCCAAAAATCACAAGAATTCCATGTTTTGTTAGCTGAAATACAAAATTTTTCGGCTCGCTCGCTGCGCTCGCTCGCCAAAAAAAAAAAAGAAAAAAGAAAAAAGAGAGAGATAAGAACAAAACGTGATGATTACGCGGAAATATATAAATTTCGGCTTACTCGCGCGTACCAATTTAGAGTATTTTTTTTAAGTCTTCAGTTTGTTGGTATAAATCGTTATCTATAAGGCCGTCGCTATATCTTTATTAGAATTGAAAGATTTAATAAGCAAAAAATGACAAGAATTCCATGTTTTGTAAGCTAAAATACAAAACTTTTCGGCTCGCTCGCTGCGCTCGCTCGCCAAAATTTATCAACAACTCATTACATTTAAATCAATCTCAAAAGACCCCTTTTAAGTGCTTTAAAAAGCATATCATGTGGACTTTGTTTAAAGTCCCTATACCGGGATGGGGTTGGGGTTGAGAACTTTTTCAGAAATTAGGGGCGCAATTTTCGCGCTTGCCCCGGGCGCCATTTTCCCTAGATACGCCACTGATGATGTGTGCAATGTCCGATACACAAGTGTATTGGCCACACGGCACTTGCATTAGTATGGTCATTAAAGGTCTTGTTTACCTTTGGGAGCAGTGATTTAAAAAAATGTTCAAGATATCACATTTGATGCAAATGTGTTGGTCTGTTGTATCACAAAACATCCTACAATATAACATTTTCATAATTGAGCCTAAAATGTAAGGAGATATCAGTATTTTTCTCAATAAACCGTAACTGTAGACGGCTTAGTCTGGAAACATTTTTTATTATAACTATTGTTCACATTCTGTATATTAACAATACTTAACAACGATTATACGGATTGAAGTTTTTACAGTGGTTGTTTCTATCCCTAACTCACATTTTAGAACTATTTTAAAGCACTAATGCGGGTTTCTTGTTTCATCTGCAAATGGTAAATTATGCCTTTAATCTTGCGTAAAACGTTGAGATAATTTCATACAGATATAATATGTTTCTGTCAATTTGTGTGCTGTGTGTATGTGTGTGTGATTGGTATTCCAACAAACGTCTTCTGGCTCATCTCAAACTGTTATTTGAACGAACACAATTATTCAGCAGAATAATAACTACAAACGGGATTTTGCATGTGATACCTTTGCTCGAAAAAGGATAAGACAAATTGCGAGTTTTATCTGCTCTGAATTTAATTTTGATCATTCAATGTCAACATACTTTTCCTCGTTTTCATCAGAAGACTCAGACGTCCAGAAGTTCCAAACCAGTCAAATGACCACACGGATGACGGGCAGTTGCAGTATCGGAGGGAGACCGATCGTGGTGTCTCATTGAACCCTGCCAGTAATGACACTGGCACAGTGAGTGGCCCTTTGACTGACCAGCCGGGCAGCAAACTTGGATCTTCGTCGACTCATCAGGATAACCAATATCATATGTACCATGACATTGCGGAGGCAGACAAGATGTCCTGTCACCATGCTGGAATGGAGACAACTTCTCTTACTCACGAGTATCTTAGCCTACAGGAAACACCGCCAGATCAAAACGACTGCTATCGGGAACATGAATACTCTACCAGGATATAGAAATAGCGCCACCACTAGCGGTCTATTCACAGTGTAGGCCTACGTTGTCACCGGTATACGTGTTTTTCTTTGATACAATAATATTTGTTACAGCGACTCTTGTAATGCAGTCATCATAGAGTGAGGTTGTCCGCCATAATGTCAATATAACCCTTAAAGGTATTATTTACCATTTGCAGATGAAACAAAAACCCGGCTTTAGTGCTTCAAAATAGTTCTAAAATGTGTGTTAGGGCTAGAAAAAAATGCCAAAATTTTAATCAGTATAATCAATGTTAAGCATGGTTAAATATGCGAAATGTGAACAATAGTTATAATGAAGTTAATTATTTCTAGAATAAACCATCTACAGCTATGGTTTATTGAGAAAAATAGTGATGTCTCCTAATATTTTAGGCTTTTTGTAATATTGCAAAATGTTTATATGGTAGGATGCTCTTTGTGATACAACTGACCCACACGTATGCATCATATGTGATAATTCAAATTTTTTTTTTAATCACTGCTCCCAATGGTAAACAGTAACTTCAAATTATGACTTGATGTACAGTTATGTATACCATGGAACACATGTCGAGTAAGAACAAAGGGTGGGGGGGGGGAGAGAGAGAGAGAGAGTAATGTATCAGTAAGTTGTGAGTGAGATATTGACAAAACTTAAAGAAATGTTTTAGATATGTATTAGAAAGAGGTAAACGTTTAATGTTGCACTTTCAATGCCAAACAAGCTTATTATTCATGTAACTTTGAAAGTAATGTACCGTGTATGCATTCATTGATTAACTCCCTATAGCGGACTTTTGGGATATTTTAGTGCATCTTGGGTGCTGCAGTTAAGTTATCCCAGAACATTTTCAACCCTGGGTATTAGTAAATGGATTATATTTCTTTTGTGTTGTGAAAAGGTGAGGTGAGGAAAGTATAATTATGTAGGTCTACTGTTCCTAGGTAACAATCATCGAAAACGGTTGTGGTCTGGTCATCATTAACGATACCCTACATTAAACACCGCTTGGTGATATTCAAGCAGAGACACAGATTAAAGAAGGAAGACCAGATGCAGTGATTTAATTTTGTATCTTTATCAAGCATAGATATATTTGTATGCTTGGTTATCGGTGACTGTATACACGGAAGTTGAGGCAATGGTGGGGTGCACTCTCCTCGAAATAGGCGATTTTCATATTGATGCTGTGTTTTTCTATAAAAGTTGCCACGAATGCTAAATGTTCCGAAAATCACATTCGCTATATGAAATTATTCTTTATTCATACAAAAATGTTTAATCTTTAGTCGAATCGAAATATTTTGAATGTTGCCGAAATATCGTTGTATCGGATGTACGGATTGTACGGATTACACGGATTATGATGTTCAGCACTTTCCCAACCACATTCATTATTTGCTTGTGAAATTTAGAATCTATTTATTGCACAATTAAGCATTGAATGTCAGAATGACAGAAAATTTAGGATTTAAAGTAGACCTTTGATAGCTAAAGCATGCAGCACCCATGCACATCTCGTAGATTTTACACAGAAATTATGTCTGTCTATGCACGTCTTAATCTTACCACGGAACAGTTAAAAAAGTTCTAAATCACCTCAGTATCTGTAACACGTTTATGTGCCCCTCACAAAGAGAGAGAGAGAGAGAGAGAGAGAGAGAGAAGAGATAGGTTAAGCATTTTAATACTAATGAAAAATACATTTTTTTTTTCAATCTTAGTAAAACATATTAAAAGGATCACTTACTTTCACGTGTTAAAATATTATTGTGTAAATGCCTAATACGTAATAAAATTTAATCACATTTTACCTAAATTTTAAATACACGTTTAAATATTAAGACGAAATTTCGTTTCTACACAACCAAAGAAAACTATTTACCTTGCGTGATCTTTCGCCTACTGTCTGTAGGCTTCGTCACACTGACGTTGACTCGCCGTAGATGGGGTGTAGGCAGTCTTACAGTCCAAGAGTCAACGCCAGTCTGATGAAGCCTACAGACAGCAGGCGAAAGCTCACGCAAGGTAAATAGTTTTCTTTGGTTGTGTACAAACGAAATTTCGCCTTAATTAGAGAATTACCAATCAGATGAACCTCTTCCAAAATGTTTAAATATGTTTTGAATCATTTGAATTTTTTTTTATTTGTTTCTAAAGCATGATAACCCCTTTCGATTTTTTCAGTTGTCATCATTTTCAACTATATAAATAAGTATATAAAACCTTCATTGTATTCCTTTCATTTTCATACCCGCAATTACCAATTACATTGACACATTTACATAATTGTGCAGTTATGCAAAATAAATACAGAATTGTAATAAAGGGGAAACTTTTAAAAATGGAGGGGACTGCTGAAAAAGCAAGGCTTGTAATTTGCTTTGTATATCCAATAGAGATATATTACATGTATATGTGTGTGTTTACAAATATATATATATATATATATATATATATATATATATATATATATTTATATATGTAAATTTATATATCTTAAATACTCCTTGTATACCTGTTTATGGTAAATTATATTTCATTTAATTGTTTTCTAACCACATTGAAAAAGAGAACAACTTGTAAATATTCATATAAAAACATGACAAAATATCCTACGGGTGATATTACCATTCTTAGTAGACGAATAGGAATGGATCCATCTACATTAAAAATAAAAAAGAACAAAGATTTGTCTAGAATTGGGAGAAGGTTATTTGAACACAAACAAACGGAAATGTCAATTTTGGAACTTTGGCACATTAAAAATAGTTGAAAAAATCTTATTGAAGAAAACAGTGGCCTAGTACGAACATAATATAAGAATGAGAAATAACGCTCATCATTGTGAGTTGCAGAAAGTGTTTATCATACCATATAATCAGTATATTACATGAAAAAAATATCAACTAAACGGTACACCCCAACACTTATTGTGCCGTGATAAACACGGTTTAAGGTACAGTAGCTCTACAAATATGTTGAAAAACAAACAAAGAAACAAAGAAACACACACAAACTCACTATTATAAACTAATTACAGCAACTAAGAAGAGAAGTTCCAAGCCGTTACAGTATATACTGTACATGTATATTCTTACGTTGAAGCCCAGAGCCCCTTTGATGCTGTATTTTGCGTGTTGTGTTTGTGTGGTTGACATCATGCATGTTGAATAGGGAAAATCAGATATATCATCTTTCTAATAATCAACCTATTATAAAATTAACAAATTAGAAGAAGTGATGTAGTGATTCAAAACTCAAGAAGAGTATCCTATCCCAGTATGCAGTCATACTATTGAAAGGTATTTATTGAGTAACATCCCTTGCAGCCCTTCAGGCTGAATTGCGGACATCTAACAAGGATCAGTATGAATACATTCAAATATATACGATCATACATTAAAAATATTAACTATTGCACAATAGAGTTAACCTTTGCCATTAACAAAAAAAAAAACAACCCTCAAATATAGCCATTACAATTTCTAACACCTCTTTTCTTATTTTCATAAATAATTTCTATTGTTTATACAAATAACCTTAACTAAAAATCAACTTCTTTTTCATCTACTCATCTTCTTCTTCTTCTTCATCTTCTCTTTTTCCCCTCCTTATAAACTTTACCATCCTCTTCTTCACTTTCCCTCCTTCAACCTCTTCTTATTCCCTGAAATTATCATTATCATAATCACACATATTTTTCATCATAACAATTAAACTACCATTTTCTCTCTATTACAAAACATGAATCAATATTACATTCATCAAAAATATACTCGACAAAACACTGAATTAATGTCAATAAAGTTATTCAAAAGTTCATATTTCATATGACATAGAACATAAGAACATAATATGGCAATCAAACTGAGATCAGAAAGTCTGCTTAAGACTAAAGAATTCTGGCAGGTGAAAAAAATGAGATAGAATCAGAAATAAATGAATGAATGAAGGGTCAATAATCAAACACAACATTACAAAGAGAGAGAGAGAGAGAGAGAAAAAAAAAAAAAGGTCATGTCAATGTTGAATCAACATGCGGTTTTCAGCACAGTTGAGTATTTTATCGAAGAGAGAAAGTTTCGGCGTGCCTGCGAAGGGCTGAACTTGAATCATGAAACACAGAATGCGTGGGCGTTATAACTTTCAGTAAAACATTGATTATATTCTTCTCGGCCAAAGAAATATCTGAAAGAATCATAATCGTGTTAAAACACTTAAAAAACTTTCCACGCCTTACACACATGGAAACAAAAATCAGTTGGTATCTCATTTTTGCGAATTTCTCCTAAAGCACACAAATGAATGCGAGCGGTGCATTCAAATAAAAAGGTGTAATATCTACACATAAAATCGTTTCTGGCGTATAAACTCCCCTATTCGGCATATATGAATGGCGTTCAATATTTTTCTAAGAGGCATTAGCCAAGTTTGATTATTTTTTTTTGTATGTTCGACATTTGCTTTTCAGTGTGCACGCTGGTGTGGGCTTTCTTCTCTGTAGAGACCGAATAATGTATTAACCCGTTCAATACTGAATTTTGAAATCCCCATAGACTTTATACACAGACCACCAAGTTGCCGTAGAGAACAGGTTAAAGGACAGTGAAATAACTGACTGATTGTCCTCTGCACGCGTGATATTAGTCAACGGAAGCCAATTTAAGATTCCTTTGTTGAATTTGCAGGCAACGGAAAACGTCTACGGAGTCAAATATCGTAAAATCATTGAAGTTTATAATCAACATAAGTATTACTCAATTCAAATTGTTGCAAGTTTGTATATTGTATAAGCCAAGGAAACCTTTAATAGAGAGGCTTGACCTGGAATGAAATCAATAAAAATCTATTCTTTTAAAAATATTTCCTGTCTAAACTTCAAAGCTAGAAAATACTTTCCTGTGATTATTATCAAACCACGAAAACTGACTCCTACAAATCATGTCACGCTAAGTGTTTTCAGTTGATACAAAATAAGCAAGAATTATCATCCCCTCGTGATTCCATCTCTATTTCAAAGAAAGTTTATCACGACATTTGCTGAATTACAGGCGTTCTTGCTGTTAAAATAATATAGTGGTTCGGCAAAGTGAGGAAATTGACTTGAACAGCTATGGGAGTAGAGTATCATATCAACAACTCTTCAGAATTGCGCCAGCTATTAACTACTTGACATGGCATTTTCAGTGACCCAGCCATGACTGCATACCTCGAAAGCTGAGTAAATTAGAATACTACATATCAAATCACAAATCACACATACAGATATAGACATCATTTATTGTATGCATGTAAGTAATGACGATGAGACGAAGTCACAGGTTTACTACTATTATGAGAAAACCATATCTAGAATGCCTGATTCGTTATGTGGGCCTACGGGCACAGATGACTTTAAAGGATGGGTAAGGTCAAGTGGAATAAGCTGTCCGCAACAAAAATCCTTTTCGCCCCACAGCAACCACCATCATGCCTGCTTATGATTGTTTATAACTCAATCTAACAATGACTACAGTAACAAGCTGGTGTTATTTATCACACATGGGGATCACGGGCATGACGGGGTAACATTCCAATCAAGTACATGCTTGACTAACAGTCCAGTGAGAGATACGAAAGTAATTAAATATGATATCAAGATGATATATTGAGATAACGTGGCATTATATTCAGAACAATCGAGTGATTGATTAGCGTTCTCCAGTGGTTATGCTAGGTCCCCATGTTTCTTTTAGGTGCCTTGGAGATTTCGGGAAAGATCACATAATCAATTATGCACACGCTTTAGATTATCTATGACATACAGGGTGTGGCAGAGTTTCTAGGTCTTGTCACACATAATCAACATATGCAGATGTAGCCTCCGTATTTGAACTTTTAAACCTGTCTGCAGAAAAACCAAGGGGTCCACTTTAAATGTCAGTCACAACGTACTGCCCACTTGGTGTACATCATTCTTTGAACTTTATCATTTTCATGTGAACATTTCACTGTTCCGCGATAAGTAGGGATATTCTGTAATTAGTCGACATACATTGGACATGGAGTCTGTAATACCCACGTATAATGGTCTAATGTAGAATTCTGACAACTATCGCAAACGAGTTGAGAAAGAATGGCTTTCTTAGTATGGTTCTTTCCTGGTTTTATCCTCCTTTCTCCCATTTTCTCATTGTCTAAAGGCAATGCATTGGGTAAGTATCTTTACTTTTGGGGTTCTTTGCTTGCGTGTATGACCGTGTACAAAAGGGGACGATCTATTCAAAATAACGAACTCTTTTCTGAAGAACACAGGCATATATATATATATATATATATATATATATATATACATGTGACCGTGCACCTCAAAGCGAACATAAAGTCACACACACTGATTTTGCGTGAGGACTGAAAATAAGTGAAATGAGTCAACCTAGCCGAACTTGACTTTTTCATATTTTCTGAAAGAGCGGGTCTTCTTTTACATTATGCTAAAATTTGGTATCATAAAACGGGCAGGAAAGTGTGTTTTTTTAGCAGTTTATCTGGAACATTTTTGGTAGAATAGTGTGATTAGGTGTGTCTTAAGAATCCCTTTTTCATTTCTGAAAAACCTTGTCCACACTCTTCATTTTAAACTCTAATAACTTTTGAAAGGATAGTGCTAATGCTTTGGAAGTTGGCATTAATTATGGGCAGAATGTGTTAATGAGGCATGATTAATTTCAGTTTAATCTGATAATCCCTTCATTGTTGTTACTCTGGTGGTTTACTTCCTGTTTTTGTCCCATTCATCGCACAGCCAGCACGGTTTGGTAAAGATTAAGCGCTTGAATACACACTGTACTTCAGAGCCTCTTTTCTCAGTTCACACTTTTCCTGAGTTTGTGCTTTCTTTCCAATATTTAGATAGGTTAGGAGAGTCCATTTGATTTGAATTATACATCATTTCAAAGCTTAAAGTCTGCTCTTTCAGAATATATGGTCTTAACTAAAAATTCATGTCTGGCGACTTTTTCTTTTTTTTTTTTGAGGTGCAGGGTCACATATATATACATATATATATATATATATATATATATATATATATATATATATATATATATATAAAGTCATCGACTGTGGTTGATGTCATATTGAAATGATTTGGGAATAAAGTATCAATAGTCAGCTTTAGATTTCAATCATTTTCAATTGACACGTATAGGGTAATTTCTGGATTAAGGCTTTAAAATGGTAAATGAATACATTGTATCAAGACAACGCAACACAAAGCGATAATTTCGTTTCTGTGGAAATTAGTGATGTCGCTGAGCTGAACAGCACGACTTTCCCAATTTCTCAAAGAAATGTTTTTATTTTATCTGGCTATCCAAACAAAAAATAGTATAATAACTTATTTTGCTCATTTTATTTCTTGTAGATTTTACTCTCAGTTGCTCGGGGAGGCCACTAAAAATCGAGCTATCCTGCGACGCCAGCTGCGTTAACAACCGTGATACTTGGAATATACGTGCACCTCCTGGACGGCGAATTCTCACTGAAATGAAATCTATCAACAACAAAGTGATGGGATTTCATATGTTGGATGAAATTGCTAACAAGTCGTCTCTGATTATGATTTGGAATTACACCCAGAACTCCCCTTTTATATCACTGACCCATCACATCCATTTAAGGATATGGTATATATATCTATCCTGTCAACTTCAAGTTGCAGATGGAGTGTTACGAAGGTAAGTGTCATGCCGTCAACACGATGATATTCAATTCTTCATTCGAATACATTTGCTCTATCTATTACGAAAACTAGTTTTCTGGATGGCATAATTTTTTTTTTCTCAGAGAAAATGGAAGAATGTGTACATACATTGCGATGCAAGTCCCAAGGCAAGGTCATGTTCATCACACAGAAATGTGACCCACCCTCATCCTTCGTAAGAGGTGATGTCAGGATTTTGGTAACGGAAAACATTGTTACGTTTTGTGCAAATTCATAAGATTAATAGATAAAATTAACGAAGTGTTGTAAAACTGTACCATAACTTATTCTTACTTCGAGTTTGATGAATTAAATCCATTGAAGAATATAAAAAGTCACTGCAGTTTTCGAGAGAAATTATATAAGTTTAAACTTGGAAACCTTTCTGTTTATCAATAAATATGACGGATATAAACTTGATACAATGAGTGCAGCGAGTGCCAACTTGAATATTGAGCATGTAACGACGAAGTTACTTTTATACTTAATGTGCAATTCTATGTAGGGCTATTAGATCATCAAGGACGCAGACATACTCATGAGTTTACTCTTTTCAGCATAATTCGAAGAGTCATTGATTTTGCTGACTATTTCTTTACGATTTTGTAAGGTTTCCAGTTCCATTTTCATGCTTCTTGTAGCGTTGGTATGAAATGAAAGAAACCACTGTAGAAAAAAATAATAATACAATCCCAAAGACAATCTGAAAACCCATCATACAGCCTGCTATATAAATAATGTCAAAAATAAGAATGAAAATGGGTTACTATTTCAGATTTACATGAACTTGACCTGGTGACAGAAAACCTATTTTCAGTCCTACTTCGAAATTCAACATTATTGTGTGTGTGTGTGTGTGTTTGTGGTACTAAATGCGTGTCACGTCAAGGAATGTAAAAACATAATTTCGAACAAAACAAAACAACAAAACAAAACAACGACAAGCAAATGGGCAAGCAACTTTTGGTAATGTATTTTATTTTTCACTTCGACTGACTAACGATGTATTTGCAGGTTACAAGCAAATACAACATTCATTTGAAAATTTTATCAATCATGTAATTGTAAATAATCAACAAACACAACTGACGGTTGAATGTTGATCATTTTAATACAAGCAGGAATACCATCGGTGAAGCTGGTTGATGGACCCACTCCCATTGAAGGCTTGGTTGTCCTCGAACCACACAGCTATGTCTGCTATGACGGATTTACGGACAAAGCTGCTGAATTGGTCTGCAGAGAGCTTGGCTTCTCGGCGGCAGAAGAGTATTCGGCTCACTCTTTGCCAAGTACAGCAAAGAGGAGCAGTTATCTTAACCTGTCATGTCCAGAAGGTGATTGCCGTATTATGAATGTCTATTTAAGAATCACTGTAGTATACACTTCCGAAATATTAAAAATTATACTTATATATCAAGTATCAATTGACATTAAAAAAGAAACAAGAATTGGCTCGAATGTCCTAAACCAGGCGTGCCTAATTTGAGGCCCAGCGAGCATGTCGTAATATTCTTTAAAAGGAGTAGACGCCCTTTTTTCGGAAGAAACTTTGTTGGAAACTTTACGTAAATTGATAGATAACCTTCTTTACTTGGCACTATTCAAATAAAAAGATTTTCACTCCAGGTGAAGGGCTCAGTGAACGTCTCGTAATTAATTTCATAAGAAATTGATGATAACGACCTATCGCCGTTTCTCTTATGTGACTATAGTTAGTGTTGGCGAATGGAATCATGGAGCATCGTTTGTAAGAGAAGATGACTTTAATTTTTTTTATGCTTCCATCTGAAACAGGGAGATACTTAGTAAAAACAACGATTATTTGTAGAACACTTTGGCATAATATCGGTGCAATTTTTTTTTGTCTCCTGCCGAATTTCTTGATAATTTGTTACGATGATTATCTCTTTTTCTGCTCATCATCGTGAACATCGCTGTTACAACATCGTTGCACAGGTTCTTCGTTTCATCGTTTAATGGACTGTTCATTTGAGACGACTAATTGTGTACTGAAAGAGACTGTAAGACTGAAATGCCGAGGTGAGACAAGTGTATTCTTTTGCATACGCAAGAGTATCACCTTATGTAATTATACATTCCATTTAACCTCCTAGAAGTCTCCACACAATAGTGTGACCAGCGTAAAATGGGCATTGTGCTTGAGGCGGCCTGAAATTATGCTAAATCGCCATGAAATTATGTCACATCATATCAACTAACCGTGGTGTCCAGTCGGCTGACAAGCAAAAACAAAAGTTTTCAGATTTTTTGCTACATATATTGGTGCCCAATTCATGCTGCCCAATCGATTAAAAAAAAAAAATAATTGTGGTGCCCAATCGGCTGCTGACGAGCAGGGTTCTCACTGGTGGTGTTCAAATGTTATTTTTTTTTTTCGAATTGTGATTCCTAATCAGCTAACTAGCAAAAAAAAAAAAAAAAAAAAATGGGTATCTCAGTACACGAAACACATAGTGCTCTCTTTTTTTTGTAACCGATTGTGCAAGAATTATGCTAAAAAGAGACATATTATGCCTAGCATAATGCTAGATGCTGAAACGTCCCAATTATGCCAGAAAGCATAATTTTGCCAACTCTGGCAACGTAGCCACAGAACGACGTGAAAGACCTCGACCAGAAGTATGTGGTTTTGGAAAACTTAAGGACAGTCAGCTATGATCAAGAGTGGAGGGGATAAAACACTCGACTAATGAAAAATTTTATAATGCAGTACATTACTATAAAGCCAAACATTATAAACATAATTGAGCTAGTGCCGATGGAGACAGTCATGTTAATTTTTATTTCTAGAAAATATACACCCCATAGACATAACACGTAAACTGGTCAAATTTGACAAGGTTGCTTTCAATCGATCTTTTCGATTTAATCTAAAATCCAATCTAAAATCTGAGGTGAGGTTCCTGAAAGAGTAATGAACAAGCTACAAAATACTGAAATCTGGGTGTAAATCAGCCAACGATACAAAGTGAGATACGTTCAAGTGAACTTGAAATATGAAGACGTCAATTTTAAAATTCAGGAATTTGATACTAGTCCAAGAGCATTAGGTCAAAATAGGCCTTAACCTGGACATTTTTGGTAACAAGCTGATTTTTTCAGGATAGGTCCAGGAATATGTCTAGAATAACATACTGAAAGTCCTCATAAATCCTCCATGAGCGTTTTCCGCAATCCAAGATGGCGTCCAAAATGGCCGCCTCTTCTGTTTTTCTCATAACTTTGCAAGTAGGTTTCCCCAATACACACTTTAAATGTCTACACATATGTTTTGAAGTATCAGGAACTCATTAGAATACATCTTAAGAGATGCTGAAGCACACTAGTACCAATAAGACCGCTTGAGTTCTTCCAAAAGTCCAAAATGGCGTCCAAAATGGCCGCCATTTCATGTTTTTCTCATATATTTACAAGTAGGTTTCCCCAAAACACACTTTACATGTCTAAACATATGTTTTGAAGTATGAGGAACTCATTAGAATACATCTTAAGAGATGTTGAAGCATGCAAGTACCAATAAGACCGCTTGAGCTCTTCCAAAAATTCCAAAATGGCTTCCAAAATGGCCGCATTTCCTGTTTTTTCTTGTAAGTTTGCAAGTAGGTTTCCCTATAACACACTTTAAATGTCTAAACATATGTTTTGAAGTATGAGGAACTCATTAGAATACATCTTCAGAGATGTTGAAGGATGCAAGTACCAATAAGACAGCTTGAGCTCTTCCAAAAAATCCAAAATGGCGTCCAAAATGGCCGCCATTTCCTGTTTTTTCTTATAACTTTGCAAGTAGGTTTCCCCAAAGCACACTTTAAATGTCTAAATATATGTTTTGAAGTATAAGAAACTCGATAGAATATATTTTAAGAGATGTTGAAGCACGCAAGTACCAATAAAACTGCTTGAGCTCTTCCAAAAATCCAAAATGGTGTCCAAAATGGCCGTCATTAACTGTTTTATCTCAAAATTGTTGAAATATATATCATTTATTAATAAACCGTGATATTTCATCCTGAAAATATTCAACAAAGATTTCAATTAAAAATGTGGTTGCTGTCCATAGAGTATTCAAATCAATTTGAATGTTAAAGTCTAGAAGTGTGCCCTTAATCGCTTATGACGTTACGAGGGAAACATTTAACCATCAGTTTGATGCTAATTAGACAGGGCGACATATTTTGCCGTATGGTCCATTTTCGTCACCTAAAGCTCGGAAATTGAAAACTTTGTGCTAGCCTTTTTTACCAACAAGATGCAGGTGATGTCTACCATGAGGTGAGTTCTATTTGAAACATTCAGTTATCATTAAGGAAGTAAAACTATTATTTTTGGTACTCATACTAAATACATGATCAAAATTTGTGTCTTCATGCATGTACTACACAGTTCTGTGTAATATCACTTGACAGGGAATTTCTGTGGAGTAGTGTATCGTTATACCTAAAACATTGTATTGCATCATTTTATTTGTTTCATGTAGATGAAATGAATTATAGTATAATAGAAATCAGAGAGTGTATGACACTCCTACCTATTGGTACATGTATGCTGCATTTGTATAAAAGATGCATTTATTGTATATCATGTCATTCCTATATGCTAGTATACATTCATTATTAATAATAGTTAAGTGGACATTTCATAGTGCTTTTTCCATTGGATACAAAGTGCTATGAGATGTCATCCCTGGTTGTCATAGGAGATAAAATATATTACCAGGCTGCGACAGTACAAGTGCAGTGCACATCTAGGGATAACAAAATAAGTAAGTCTACAAGTCACATATTACATGACAGTGAATTTCTGTGGAGTAGCCAATATCATCATTTTCCTCTCGGGTTCCCTTGCGAGATTTTCTCTGCCCAATACCATTCCTACCAGACATTCTGGCACCCCACAATGAGTTGATTCATCCGTAATTTAACTTCACAGGTATCAATATGTAAACATGCTACAAAACTGTGATTGTGATGTGTTATTGAAATTGCTGAATCCCTCTGGGTGGCTGGCTACGTTCTGGAACTAGACTTGTGCCCTTCTTGGAGTGGTTTCATGAAAGTTACCATGCAGACTTACCAGTACGAGAGGACAAGAGTAGAAGCTCTCCCCTTCATCAATTTGGACCCGTCCAATCCAAGTACCATCTATACGGCACTATGCTTTGCGCAGTCACAATATGAAAAGCATGACTTGAAAATATGTGTAGTAACATTTGACCAGCCATTGTACATCAAGGCAGCAGAGATCGTAGCTTCCTCACAAGACCTAGACAAAGTTATCATTCGTCTTGGTGGATTTCACCTCCTCATGTTATATCTTGGTAGCATAGGCCACATCATGGACGGAAGTGGACTTGTAGAGCTATGGGAGACAGTGTACGCCAAAGGGTCTGTCATTCATATGCAGTCCTTTCATGCATTTTCCCGTTCTCTTCGTGCTCACATTCTTACTGCAGCTGCCCTCATTGGAGCTAAGTCTGATAATTTCACAACTCCTTGACCAGGCAGCAGGACAACGTAGGACAGGGAAGCTTTGGGTGCAGTATATCAGACAAGTGACTCTTCTGCAACGTTTCATTCGAGCTGAAAGGACAGGTGACTGGAATCTCCATCTCAGCTGCGTGAGGGACATGATACCGCATTTCCATGCTGCAGGACATCTTCCTTATGCCAAATCTGCCAGGTTGTATTTGCAACAGATGGCAGCCCTAGAGCAGACCATGCCAGGAAATGAATACACACTGTTTGCAAAAAAGGGGTACTTCACTATCCGCCGTGCTGACTCATTCTGGGGTGGAAACTTCTCTGATCAGACCATTGAACAGTTTCTAATGCGGCAGCTGAAAACATCTGGAGGACTGACACATGGACGTGGAATCACAGACAGTGCGTTGGCAAAGTGGGTTCATGCTCTTCCTCGCTGTATTCCTATCTGTGATGCACTGGAACAGTTCACCGGAGTACACACTGGTTCATCAGAGCAGCACAAAGACATACGACAAAGTACCAGGTCAAGAGACAATAAAGACAGATGCATCTTTGTTGGATGGCTGCAGGCACATCCGCCATTTGCTGGGTATGAAACTGATCGGCTGGTCTCCTTGTCAACTGGTATCGTCGCTGACCCGTCTGTCGATTGTGATGAAGCTGTAGAGATTGGCCTTGCAGCGGCATCCGAAATGAATGGTAAGAAGTTCACAGATATCAAGCTACATCGAAAGGACAAGGTGAAGACCATTGGTGCCAAGAGTAAGACAGTGAAAATCAGGGGACAAAGCACAGAAGTCAACTCAACGCTACTGTTCAATAGAATCACATGCGTCCTGAATAACAGCACTGAGATGGAATCGTTCTTTGCTTATGAACTTGCTCCCCAGCCACCTTCCCTTTTCAAAGACGGGGTGATGCGGAAACCAGCAAAGAGTTCTCTGGGTCTCCTGCTAAAGTCGTTCACCAAAGAATCCAACCTGCCGGAAAGTTGTCTCTTTGTTTTAGATGGTGGTCACCTACTGCAATCAGTTGTCTGGCCACAGCCGTCGACCTATGCTGATGTTGGTCAATCGTATATTTCGTACATCCTAAAACACTATGGAGCTCAATCAACGGTGGTGTTCGATGGATATGGAAGCGCAACTTCGACAAAGGTAGCTGAGCAGAGACGAAAAGCTCAGAAGTGTACCTCTTATAGTGACATTATATTTGAAGATGATATGCCAACCACCACAACCCAAGCGGCTTTCTTAGCCAATGGCAACAATAAGGCGAGACTTATACAAACTCTACGTGACAAAATGCTCATGGCTTGAATATGTGTCAAGCAGGCAGAAGCAGACGCCGACACCCTGATTGTCTCCACAGCACTAGCACTGGCAGAGTCAGAACAGGTGTCAGTTGCTGTCGTTGGTACGGACACAGACTTACTGGTAATGCTAGTTGCTCGGGCAACCTCTTCCACAGATGTGTACATGCTATGCCGCAGTAATCCTGTCACGGTCTTCAACATTCATGAGATTCAGCATGCCATAGGGGACACAAGAAATCACTTGATGTTTCTTCATGCTGTGACGGGATGTGACACGGTCTCTGCGATCTATCGTCAGGGCAAGCGTAAAGCTTTCAACATGGTGCACAAGAAGCGGGACTACGACTTGCTGGATACCTTCACCAACAGTGGAAGCACCCATGACGAGGTGGAAAAAGCTGGGGAAGGCTTCATTCTTAAGCTTTATGGGGTCAGCAGTTTTGAATCTCTTGATGACTACCGTCACATCGCACACAAACGGGCAATCGGTCGCAGTTCCCTGAGTTCATCCTTTCAGCTAGAAAGTCTACCTCCAACTAGTGCTGCAGCAAAGCAACATTCATATCGCGCCTATCTTACCGTCCAAGAATGGAAGGGTAACTCCTTATCTCCAACAGAATGGGGCTGGCGATTTCAGGACGGGACTCTTACCCCGGTAGAAACAGATAATGCTGTTGCACCCGACACTTTGCTGAACATGGTGGCATGTGGGTGTAAACCAGATGGTTGCAGAAGCATGACATGTAGCTGCAAGAAACTTGGGCTCTTTTGTACCTCAATGTGCAGTAAATGCAGTGGTCTCAATTGCAACAATACAGCACCGACTCTTATAGTTGCCGACGATGATATTACCCCAACTTCAGAGGACATCAACATTGAAGATACAGCATCCGACGATGAAGACAATGACTGATGCAACTAGGTGTGTGCATGCGTAAGGTAAAGATTCAACTGAAACTTTTGAGGTTTGAATCTCTAGCATGATCTTGTTTTGAATGTCTTTGTCTCTTGAAGCAGGCTAAAACAGCAGTGTGTTGATAAGTGGCGGACATTTTGAGCACCATTTGAATTTCAGAAAGAACTTCAGCAGTTTTATTGTTTCCTTTGTACTTCAAAGTATCTGAATGAGTTCCTTATTTCTCAAGACATGATATACTTAGAGATTAAAAGTGCACATTGAAGTAACTTAGTCGCAGGGTCATGAGAAAAACAGGAAATTGCAACCATTTTTGGCGCCATTTTGGATTTTGGGACGAGTTCAAGTGGTTTTATTGGTATAGATATGCGTTTTTCAAATTTGCGAATAAGAATTTATCTAGATTCCTTGACTCCCATAACATATATAAAGACACTTTAGTGTGCGTAATTGGATTACTTAGTTGCAGGGTTATGAGAAAACAACAACAGGGAAAGGGGCATTTCGGGCGCCATTTTGAATTTCAGGATGACCTCAAGTGGTTTTATTGGTAAATGTGTGTTTTTGAAAAATTCCCAATAGGTATATGATTCATTTCATTGAGTCGCAACACATATATTAAGACATTTAAAGTGCGTGTTGAAGTACCTTGGTGTAAAAACAGAAACGGCAGCAATTTCAGACGCCATTTTGGATTTCGGAAAGAGCTTAACCAGTTTTATTCGTTTTTTGTGTGTTTCAAAACCTTTCGATATGTATTGTATTGAGTTCCTTATGCTTCAAAACATATGTTTAGACATTGTGTTATAGGTAAACCTACTTGCAAAGTTATGAGAAAAAGAGGAAATGGCGGCCATTTTGGACGCCATCTTGGGTTACGGAAGAGCTGAAGCGGATATATTGGTACATGTGTGCTTCTACATCTCTTATAATGTATTCTTTTGAGTTCCTTGTACTTCAAAACATATATTTAGACATCTAAAGTGTGTTTTTGGGAAACCTACTTGCAAAGTTATGAGAAAAACATGAAATGGCGGCCATTTTGGACGCCATCTTGGATTGCGGAAAACGCTCAAGGAGGATTTATGAGGACTTTTAGTATGTTATTTTACACACATTCCTGGACCTTTCCTGAAAAAATCAGCTTGTTACCAAAAATGTCCAGGTTAAACCCTAATGCTCTTGGACTATACCTTTTAATCGTTTTACCAGCACCGGCCACCCATGACATGATATCAACAACTCATCATCTTTTAGATTATGTAAAGAAAATGGGGGGGGGGGGGGGTGGGTCACTGTCTATTAAGACGAGTTAGATCAGATTTTAAATTGACATTTTTTGGCATATTTGCACTGTATATCGCCATTGACGCGCGCGCGGAATTTCAGCTTTGACGGGCCCGTACGACGTCATATTGGGTCAGATTGACTTGAAACTCAGTAGTATCATTTCTTGACATCTCAGACATCCGATCCATGTAACAAATGGGAAAATTCTACTGTGTACGAGCTGCGTATGCGTATATGCACGCGTTAAAACCCACATCTACATTGATAGAGATGATTAAGACATGAAAAATTTGTCGCTCGTTGGATCATTTGTGTGCGATCATTTGCCCTTTCCTAGAATGTAACATGCCTTATATATATATATATATATATATGAGAGGAGAATTGAATTCTTCAGTTTTGATATATTAATTTTTAAAATATTTTTTCATAATTTTGTCATTCAAGTTCATATTATGAGCATTCACTTTCATTAGGAAGATTGTTTATTTTGTCGTATAGATCTACCTGTTCATTCTTAAATTGTAACTTCATCCCGGTAAAATGACAGCTATCACGGACGCTATATACAGGCACATTATACAAACGAGCATAACTATGGGGGAGGCTGACTGACACCTTCGGGAATAACAATTTCGACATAGATACTGATAACATGTATACTATAAACATCTGGTATGCTGTTTATTGATATGCTATTGGTTTCAATTAGGAATTTTGTGAGATCATGCGTCTCAGTTTATCTTTGTATTATTGTGGTTAGCGTTTTGGCGTTGTCCTTTTTATGTACATTATTGTGGTGTCATCAATGAGAATGTTGTAATTGTGGTTGTGTTGTTTGGATGCCTTTCCGATTGGAGCTTATCGTCTAAAATATCTTGAAATAGAAGACCAAGAATACATGGACACATAACAACACAGAACCTGTACAAGTAATCATAACGCAAAGAAGCCCATGAAGACAAGAATCTTGTTTGTGTTTGTTCGAGGCGTGCGGCGGGTGGCGCGTATGTGCTTGCTTTATGGGAAACAGTTACCCCTTTCTCACCCATCCCCATTCACTGTTCTGTCTTCAAAAGTCTGCCCTTTCTTTTCCACTGAATTGATACTTCAGTAGTGCGAAGTAGGAAATTGATTACCTGAAAATGAAACAAGCTCGTCATGACTACTTCTCGTGAATTTGAATGCACGAGTAGGAAATGTAATACTCGCTGTTTGGAAATTCCCGGATAAATCGAATTGATCGCTCGGATTCTGAATTGAATTTTCGAATATTTTTGCGTGGTTGCGCTGTCTAAATTTGATTGCTCATTTTCAATTTGGAATGACAAAAGATTGAACGATAAAACCTATATTACATGCTTGAGTAGAATCTACATAGGCCTACACCAGAATAAAGGGATCAAGTAGAGAGACAACTAAGGCATATCAATTCTAAATGATCAAGACGCAAGTAATACATGAGCAAGGAGTCGCCTCATATATAATTTGTTGTAAAACAAAGAGACCATGTAACAATTCCAATTTTGACTTGCGATAGGTGGTTGAGTTTGAGACTATTGTACAACTGATAATATTGTCAAGAGTGCAATCGTCCAATAATGTATGTAAATGTATCGCACAGCCTATTTCCAGGTAGATTTGTCTTTTTATTTGTCGTTTCTTTTTCGGTCGTCAAATTTTATGAAATCATATGGCAAATATGTCTAATTGTGACATTACGGATAGCTACGTATTATTCCGCAGAAAACTGCTGTAGCAAACCGCATTATTACCAAGATACCTGTTTTTACTTCCATTTTACAGGTCCATTGGGTTCTTGTGATCATCCCGGTCACGTGCCTTACGGTCACTGGGACTCAAGTGAAACGAACTTTGGGTCCAGAGTAACTCTGACATGCAGTGCAGGATATGCCATCAATGGCAGCGAGACACTACAGTGTGTGGGACTACCTGGTCGGTCAACCTACTTCCCGGTTTGGAATGCTTCGGTCCCGTCCTGTTTGAGAGTCGGTATGTTGTAGAAAAGCATTTTACTGCACGTCATGACGTCAAACAACTTCGGCTTGAGAGAAGATTAAGAATCGAGTAATGAAACACTGATTAATGGGGATGGCTAGTAACTGATCAGTGGGAATCAGTGGGAATGCTGGGAGATGATTGTTCCAATCCTTGTGGGATTCATTTAAGAGTACATTATACATCTATTGTTGTGTGAAAATTATTTGCTTCAGAATAGTCTCATATTCAAGTAATGTGCAGTTTAATGTTTCCAGGTTAGCATGCCTGTACAGTGACTGGGCGATCGTTAACGGCCCGTTAACGATCGCCGTTAACTGGCCGTTAACGATCGCCCCGTCACTGTACAGGCATGCTAACCTGGAAACATTAAACTGCACATTACTTGAATATGAGACCATTCTGAAGCTAATAATTTTCACACAAGAGTAGATATATAATGTACTCTTGAATGAATCCCACAAGGATTGAAACAATCATCCCCCAGCATTCTCACTGATTTCCACTGATCAGTTACTAGCCATCCACTTCAAACGTAGAACATGCAGATTCGATGATTTTTTTTTTTTATCATTTGACGGTTTGAATTTTGAAAGGTTTATTGCAGATACAAGAAAATAGAGCATTTGTAGAAGACTGCCGAAACAAACTGAAGGTGTGCTCTTCACAACGTTTACTCATTTTTTTCTCTCCGTTGCTTGTTTAGGTTCACTCGGTTCTTGCGATCATCCTGGTGACGTGCCTAATGGTTATTGGGACTCCAATAAAACGAACATTGGGTCCAGGTTAACTCTAACCTGTGACGAAGGTTACGTCATCAATGGCAGCGCGACACTACAGTGTGTGGGACTACCTGGTTGGTCAACTTTATACTATCCTGTTTGGAATGCTTCAGTCCCGTCCTGCTTGGGAATCGGTATGTTGACGTAAGGTGATATTAAAGAGAAGGGGTGGTAACTCTTCGTAATCTATGCAAACACAATATGTGTGGGTTCTAAAGCTTTTATGACGCGTAACATTCCTCTATACGCTTTGACGTCATGCTCGGCTCCACTCTACCTCGAAAACGAAATTTGAAGAGAAAGATAAAGTTTCATATTTTATTGAGTAGCAAACTATATTTAAACATTTAAACTTATGAATATGCATTTTTGTTCCCGTAATGCGCAAATCTAAACGAAAGGAAAATCAGGTCCTAATAAGATCTTCATATTCTTTCGATGAGTTTACTTTTACTTTACTTTTGCTTTTAAATTTGCTTTAGTTTTGCGGTTTTAAAATCCGGAATATTTTAGTCTTTTCAAAATGGACAAAGTATTCCATTTTACTATGTTTCAGGGTGTTTTCTTTTATTTCCTTGGTCTCTAGAGTCGCAGGAATTGCGAAGACTGATAGCATGAGGAAGTCGCGGTGACGTCTCTTCCAGTGAGATAGGCCTATCAATGAAGGAGACGTCGCCGCGACTCTCACCTAGAGGTCGACTCATAGGAAAACTTCCGAGACGTCTCTCAAAAAGGTGATAACGTTTTCGCCAGGAAATCGCGGAGACGTCTCCGCGAAATGTTCGAGACATCATTTTCAGTCACGGAACGTCTAAGCGACATATCCGGTATGTCGCCAGTAGGTTTCGGAGATGTCTCGGAAACCTCGCAGACAAAATCAGTTTCCACGACTTGGCCGCGACTAAGGAATGTCGCCATAATTACCATAACGGGTATTAAACAAAGTGATGAAAAGAAGAAATAAACATGAGACCAAATTGATAGTAGACCAATTGTTGTAGCCATATTGGTGTTTGATAGACGATCTTGGAATTGGATCAAGAAACAAGGAATGGGAAAAATCAGTTTCCACGACTTGGCCGCGACTAGGGAGCGTCGCCATAATTACCATAACGGGTATTAAACAAATTGATGAAAAGAAGAAATAACCATGAGACCAAATTGATAGTAGACCAATTGTTTTAGCCGTATTGGTCTTTGATAGACGATCTTGGAATTGGATTAAGAAACAATGAATAGGGGAAAATACCGCTTGGTTTAACCCGACTCTGCCTAGCGGTGAGCAAAAATTTTGGTCAGCGGTGAAAAATAGGTGGAAAATAGGTTTAAAAATCTGATGCTAACTACATCGTATCCGATGGCGAGGTGGGTGCACAAATCGAAAATTTTCTAATAACAGTTTTCGGTAGCATGTTTTATTGGTTGTAATATTCATACATTTGCCAGTAAGTGTGCCACCGTTCCTATAGGGTATGGTCTAGCTTATGGTATCATCCCACTTAATCTACTGAAAGACTTCACAGAAACAATCCGAAAGACATTGACCAGAAATATACAGTCCTCCTGAAACCTACGTTGCCCCTTGGATCGAATAAACTGTTCAGAAAAAAAAAAAAAAAAACCACTGTCGATTTTAATTCTAAAAAGCGTTTCTCAGTGAACCCTTTCAACATACAATTCAACACACCCAGACGGAATTGTTGCAGTAGAATCGATCTTTGCAAATTAGCTGAATTTATTACATTTATTGCATTATTAACATCATATTGCTTTTGATGATTATGTGCGTTCTTATTTTAATCTTCTAATTTTTAGTAGGTAAGAAAGGCTGCACAGCCATCTATGATTTCAATCGATGATTGTTACAAGTACCATCTCGTAATAATCGGTCATACCCTTTGCCTCAAGAAAGCGGCCTCTTTTTCAAGGCAGATGTTGGTCTTCTTTATTTTCCTCCTTTTCGTTAGTCAAATTTCAACAACCCCTGTATATGTGTGATTTTTGACGTCGCTGATAGCTACGTGTGTTTCAAAATAGAGCTGCTAGACTAAAGTGAGTGTACACTTCTGTTATTCTATACACAGTTAAAGAAATACCTGTAGGCCATAATAGTTTGTTATGTTGTTAAGGTAATACTGTACAAATTTGGTGCAGTCTGCAAGATTGCGTGGAAGGTGAACTTCCTATACTAAGCCATAGGTGAACGCAAGACCCCGGGTCTCTTGTTTTCTTTTGTTTTGCAGATTCAATTCGATCTTGTGAACATCCCGGTCACGTGTGCAATGGTTATTGGAACTCCGGAATAACGAACATTGGGTCCAAGTTAACTCTCACCTGTGACGAAGGTTACATCATCAATGGCAGCGCGACACTACAGTGTGTGGGACTACCTGGTCAGTCAACGTTACATTTCCCTGTTTGGAATGCTTCAGTCCCGTCCTGCTTGAAAGTCGGTATGTTGCGTCGGAGACACGACATGGTTAGGGTCGTAATAGGGGTTTAGGTTTGGTTTGATGTGAGGAATAGGATTAGGGTATGGGGGTTATGTTTGTAGGTAGAATTTTTATTTGGCTTATAAGGGTGGAGATATTTCATGGGAGCAACTGCAGCAGGAGCACATGTCGTGGAAACTGCATGGCGAAAGCCATCTTAGTGCATGTCATGGTGTGCAGGCCTTTTAATCGAGTTTTGAACAACTTCGACTTAAGAGAGCGATTGAAAACAGAGTAATGAGAAACCTGTTTACATAAAAAAAATGATAAGACTTTTCATCATGTGACAGTTTGAATTTTGTAGATACATGTAAATGCAAAATTCCATGTCCCTTGTATAATGTGAAACAAGTATACATAATTAGGCCCTATGAACTAAGCGTACTAAAGTATTTTTACCGTAGAGGGGAGCGGTCTGAGGGCCTTTGTACTTCCAGGGAATAATGCATTTGCAGCTGACAGCACGTACATCAGAGAGCTCTGTGTCAGCGTGTCACTCTCCACGTCTGTAAATCACGTTAAAAACCTTGTCTTCTGCCAAGGCCTTTTCGCTGTATGGTGGCGAGCGAATGTGAGACCATTCTGAAGTAAATAATTTTCACACAACAATAGATAATATGAAAATTTAAGACTACATTATATATTATGTAATGTAGTCTTAAATGAATCCCAAAAGGATTGGAACAATCATCCCCCAGAATTCCCACTGATTCCCACTTATCAGTTACTAGCCATCCTCTTTAGCCCTATAAAGCCCAAGGGGGGGGGGGGCACATTGTGCCCCCTACCAGTTTTTCATTCGCCACTCCTTCGCCCTTAATCCAATTTTTAACCAAATTTGGTGACTTTTCCTAAAACCATGTCAGTCAGATTTTGCGTATTTTTCTGTTCCAATTCCAATTTACAATATTATGATGCATGAAATGGGCGTTTCTTGGCTGAAATTTGCTGAAGAAGCAAAATGTGAAGTAATTATGGCCCTGAAATGTTTGTCCTATTATTTCCTTTGTTTTTCTGTGACAACGGCATAAAACAATAGATATAATAGAGATACTTGAAAAAAAATAGTATTTTCCAAAGATTGCCATTGTATTTTGTGTCATTTTGATTCCTTCACCCAAGTTATACCTCTGATATCATTTGTTTATCACATTATCAATCTGCAAACTTAAAATTCCAATATTATGGGAATATGAAATATGATAACTATGCATGTACCTATCCCAAACAATACATGATAGGTCTAATAATGTATTTATTTTGTTATGAATAGCGCCCCCATGTGGTGACCTTGAGAAATTTCAACCATAACAAATGATAAGCTTTGACTTGCACATCATTTGTGGCAAATATGAAAAATAATGGTTTATGGTAAAACATATATACTGGGGATAAAGAAATTATACAGAAAAATCATGTTTTTATAGCATATTTCCTATGCATTTCTTTATGTTTTGATGAATAGCGCCCTCTATGAGTGACCTTGACAAAATTCAAGTATGCGGTCATGGAGAATATGAGTTGCTCTACTCATGTGCCAAATATGACGATGAAACATCAAACAATAACAAAGTTATATAGGGGGGGGGGGGAGCACAATGTGCACCCCCTTGGGCCTGGGAAGGGTCAAAATAGCTTGGGCTTAATAGGGTTAAGTTGATTGCTTCCTGATTTATTCGTAAAGGTTAATTTGTGTGACGTATTTTTCTTTCAGGTCACAATGATCATCAAACAAAAGTTATTGTTTACGCCCTGGGAACCCTGTCGAGTGTCTGTATCGCATTCTCAATACTGTTCACTGCTTGGTGCATACACCTACAGCAGAGGTAAGTCAGAAAGAACTACAGGTATTTGGTGAGTGACAAGGCATCACAGTCTACGGATAATAGTAAATAATATAGCAGGCAGGATCTTTGTTTATTGCTACAGTCTCTTCTCTTTTTAAGAAATCAGGAGATATCAAACCTTCTGCTGTAACACCTTGTTGCAAGTCTTGAAATGCTGATATGATACTGCTTATGATGGAATCTTTGATTGCGTGTATACAAGTTATTTTTAACGTCTCTCCCTTCTGCCACAAAATCTACTTGTCTATGATGCTGTAGCGGTGACTTTGAGCCAGAAGTCACTGCTACCACGGAATCGTCATACTGATAACCCCCTACCCTCGCCATGAATCTGACTGCAATCCCTTGAATCATTTTCCCTCATTTGATTCGGAGATGCCAACTGAGACTGCTAAAAAATATTCCTGGGTAAATTTTCAAATTTGTTTCTTAATTTTAGAATAGTTGAAGGAATTATTCAATTGCATTATTCATTTAACCATATGAATGTACACTGGATTGAATCCTTGGTTGAAATATTCACTGGAAATTACAGGTATTACAAAGAGCAAGTATCACAAAACCACCAACAAAAACTTCTTCATATTTTTGATAGGGAGGAAGCTCATTCATTCGTTCCTTTTTTTGTTTTAGTTCCAAACGAAATACATGAAAATTACAAACTAATGTCAGAATGAAAGTATATTTCATGTAACATAAGTTGGGGAGGGGTTCCAATATCAGTACAATTATGTGTGTATATTTTTGGATATTCATATTTTATTTATGGGGCACCTGGGTACACACTGTCAGCTCATTGCAAGCTTATACCCCTTTATTGTGTACAATGTGTTTTCCGAACACGTTGTATTTATAACAGGTATCCAAGCATCATCTCAAATTATCATTTAGATAAACGACAGTGTTTACTGGACAAGCGAAAGAAGCGTATTGAGGAACCTTCATTCCTTTCCAAATACAAACGGCGTTTGGATCGTGAACCCTTTCTAAAAAATGAAAAATTAACCTCTTTTTTATTTCTATCCATTTTGATATTTTTTTTGATAATTCAATGTCAACATCTTCTCATCCGTGTTTGCACTAATAGAAGACAAAGACCTCCAGAAACTTCAAACCAGTCAAATGACGGGCAGTCGCAGTGTCCGAAGGAGACCGATCGTGGTGTTCCATTGAACCCTGCCAGTGCTGACTCTGGAACGTCCATAAGTCACCCTTTGCCTCACCATTCCAAACTTGGAACCCTCTCGGCTCAACAGATGAACCCACATCCAGTCTATCAAGATATTTCGGAGGTAGACAAGATGCCCAGTCAACATGTTGGAGCAGAGACAGCTACTCTTACTCACGAATATCTTAGCCTACATGAAACATCACTAGATCAAAACGACTGTTACGGGGAGCATGAGTATTCTACCAGGATATTGAAATAGAGCCATGCCATGAAAAGCGGTCTATTCAGTGCATGCCTGCTATGTCACCGGTGAGGTTCCATGTCATTTGCTTCTGCGACAGTTGCTCCATCAAATATGTGCACGTTAAGCCAAACATAAAACCTACCCACAAACATAATCCTAGGCTTCCTATTACAACCAAAACCCTAACCGTAAGTCCTTGGAGAAAAGAAAAAGACGGGAGCAATTGTCGCACAATGAAAATATTGTCGTGTTACTCACCTTTCTTCGATTCATTGCATCTACACATCCTCTTGCAAATTAGGCAACAAAAAGTGAAGTTTTTTTTTTGTCAACAAACTGGTAGAATAATTAAAAAAATATGACTTAATGTACATCTATGTTTACCATGTAGAGTAAGAGCAAAGAGGCCAAGTAACTAATACCAGGATAAGATCCTTCTCGTTTGACGAGAGACATAAAACGTCGGTAAACAGGTAAACTTCGGACTCACACACAAGATGCAAACATTCGCAACGCGAATATGCAGCAATTAAGGCAGTCTTGATGATTCGTGTACTCTTCAGCGAATATAGGCCTGCCAAGTCAAGCAACTTCAGCAAATTTGCCTGGAAATTCAAGATACCTGAAGAGAGATTGAGGACGAACACGTCAATCAAGATTCTGAAGATGGCAGACCACAAAGAGACATCTCTCTGACATCTACCGATCGGGCTTCTCAGCATAGGGTTTCATATGAAGGAAAAGATACTGGACGTTCTGCACCGTAGGTTCTACGACAAGGACTTCCACAGACGAGGTCTTAAGTTATCAAGTAGAACCTCATAATGAAACTAAAACATGTAGAGCACTGCTTAATGCAAAGGTAGGCAAAGCGAGAAAAAATACATGTATTGATAGATTGAGCTTGTGCCAGATCCATAACGTTCACTTTTTACAAAAACAGATATGTATTACATGTATTAGGAAGAATGAAACGTATGTGTTCACTCATTAATTCATTTTATTTTATTTCCTATGCCACAAAAGTGTAAGGTACAGTATAACACTTACATACCAATCATACTCACGAAATCAATACGACAAATTTCGTCTGAGGAAAACATAGCGTAATGGAATGCAATCATAATAGGCTAACTCACTGCACTCATGCAGTATAAACTTTACTGGTTCAATTGTGCTAATCTAGTAATATGATATAGAGTTTGGTAATGCAATGTATGTATACATCTATCTACTTTTTTCGAATCTTGTATCTTGAATCTTCTTCTGTGATATTGAATAGAATTTGATTTGAATATGTACGAAGTGTTGAAGAAAATTAAATCAATCAATCAAACAAACAAACAAACAAATAAACTGAACAGACCAGCTGGTTTTCCCTGTAACCATGAAAGTAATGTCTGTTGTATGCATTTATTGACTAAGTACATATTGCCGATTTTTTTAAAAATTTTTTTTAAGGATAATGCAATTGATTTTGCGCAATCCAGTTTCAATATGTTTTCCTTTAAGCAAAATCAACCCTCGGCTTTAGTAACTGATTATTACTTAAGTTTTGTGGAGAAGAAATGAAATGTACTGTGCCTACGTAAGAATATTCGAGAACTGCATGTTGCTGTCTTCTACGAACCGGAAGTGATATTCAAACGTAGATATTTTTGTGTGCTTGGTTGTCTATGATTGCATGTACTGAAGTTGATGCAATGACGGGGTGTTGTCTCCCTGTCCCCCTCCCCCCCAAAAAAAAGGCTATCTTGAAATTGAGGCCGTGTTTTTTAAGCAGTCGCAATGATGTCTAACTTTAGGCAAATCATATTCGCTATGAAGCAGTCCCTCTTCATTGTGTCATGAGAAAATTTGTAATCTTCAGTCGAATGAAATATGTGACCCTGCATCACAAAGCCAACAAAAAGTCGCCAGACATGAATTTTTAGCTAGGGACGGATGTTGCGACACGGATTGTCGCCCCTACACGGATTGTCGCCTCCTGCTCGAGGCGACAATCCGTGATGGGCGTTGGTGGCACGGATTGTCGCCCCCTACACGGATTGTCGCCCGCCCTCGAAGCACATTTTGCTGGGTAATATCGTTCTGGACATAATCATTGAAATACTAACACATAACTTACATGGCTACATCCATGCAAACATGCCATGTAAAAACTCATGGTGAGGTTTCAAGGAAATGTGTATGTGCGCGTGCACATGATAATTTAGTGTCCGTTTGTGCCTGTGCGTGTGCGTGTGTGTGTGTGTGTGTGTGATGGAAGAATGTGTTTATTATGTCAGTTTTTTGCGTGTGTGTTTTTTAGCTGCGCGTGGGGAGGGATACCTAGTAAGCTGTTGCTGGCATAAACATTGATATTGATTTTATCAGCAGCTTTGAATTTGATGAGTTTGTTTGGCAGATTTGTATATGAATTCGGAGTGGAGCTTGCGTGCGGGCGGATGCTGCTTTTCTGCATACGGTCCATTATGTCTTATTCATCAACATTGGGAAATCGTTTCATCAGGAAGGATGTGGTATCGGTTCGGGTGTGCGTCGGTATGTGGGAAGGGGGTTACATTTCGTTATTGCAAAAGTTTGTTATTCTGAAGGCTCATTCGTCCGAAGGCTCATTCGTCCGAAGGGTCATTATTCCGAAGGTACGTTATTCCGAATTTCATTTTTGGATCAACGAACACCTAGGTATAGGGAATTGTGTGTTTCGGACAAATGAAGCCTCGGAAAAAACGAAACTTCGGAATAACGAACCTTCGTGTGTGTGTGTGTGTGTGTGTGTGTGTGTGTGTGTATGTATGTATGTATTTGGGTTGGTGAATGTGGGTGTGGGATGATTTAGGTTTTGTTTAATCAGGGGTTGGTGGGTTGGGGATTGGATTTGAAGAAGGATAGTTATAAATGGTATGACGGATGTTGGTAGGATTTAATATTTAGGATAGATGTAGGCCCTAGATTTGTTTCGGTTTGGAGGGGAGGGGGTGGTAGATTTTTTTATGACTGATTTCATTCTAGATTTGTGTAATATATTTGTGTGTTTTTTTAATGTATATGCCCTTTTAAGTAAGAAGGTGTTACATGATCCAAACCAATATATTCAAGGAATATAGGTTTGGTAGGGCCCTATACATGTTAAAACTTTCTCGTGAAGAAATTATTAGTAGGGTTGGTCTATAATCGAGTTATCTATGTTGAAGTGAGATTATTTGTGGTATAAATTGACACATGGATTTGCTTTTGTTTCGAATTGCCATTTGTAACTTTTTTTTTGTTCATGTTGCACCCAGAATGGGTCGATTTATGAATGATTTGAATGAAATCAATAAATATCAAGGAAAAAAAGTGTTGAGTTGGTTTGTTTGCATTATGAGGTTTGTTTGAGTGTTTGTTGGTGTTTGTTTGTATTACGTATGTATTAGCGGTGTGCAATGGCAGTTCATTTGTGCTAATTAATCAAGTAACGATTGACAAATCTTTTACGGCGTGTGAAAATTATTCGCTCATGCATAAAGCATGCCAAACCTATTCTGGGACAAAGAATAGTGGTATGGACGTTCTAGTTTATAAGACTGATGGAAGAAAATGACTGCAGGGAAAAATGAACAAAGACAAATAACATTTGGGGAGGGTACCTCCCTCGTATGTATTTTCTCTCGGTCTCTCTCTCGCCTAGCCCGCCTCACCGCTGATATTTGGTTGACACACCCATACTATTTTTTGATCAACGCTGGTGTGAATTCTTTAAACACGTGCTCATACACTCTGAAGGCGTTTGTATTGCCACAGTAGCGCCACTATATTCCACATACACACGTAAACATACAGGCACACGTATACACACAGACAAACAAACCACTACCACTATGTAACCACCACACATGCACAGTTTCTACATATTGTAGACCTATTATTATACTCCAAACACACACACAAACACACACACACAACAAATCATACACATCACATATCATGCAGCTCACAATACACACACACACACACACACACACACACACATACGCATAACTTACCAGTCATACCCATCCCACCAAAGCTTAACACCGGAGGAACCACCCCGAGCCCGGGGCGACAATCCGTGACGGGGCGACAATCCGTGTCGCAACAAATTTTTTGCCAACACGGATTGTCGCCTTCGAGGTCAAAAACTGGGAACTGCACAAGCGTCACGGATTGTCGCCAGGCGACAATCCGTGTAGGGGGCGACGCTTTAAAATGATGTATAACTCAATTCGAATGGACTCCAGTAACCTATAAATACTGAAAAGACAGCACACACTCTGGAAAAATGTGAACTGAGAAAAGGGGTCTGAAGTACAGGGTCTATTCAAGCGCTTTAGTCTTTCACCATTGCTAGCTGCGCGATGAAAGGGACAAAACACAGGATGCCAACCACCAGAGCAACAATGAAGGGATTATCAGATTAAGCTGAAATTGACCATGTTCTATTAACAAATTGTGACCATGATTAATGCCAACTTACAACACAGTTGCATCATTCTTTCAAAAGTTATTAGACTTCAAATGTAAAAGGGGCCTCTAATACAAACCTGATCATTCTTATACTCTCCCCCAAAAAGAGGTTGTAGAAAAACTGCTGAAAACACACTTTCCCATTCGTGTTATGATCCCAAACTAAAGAATATTGTAAAGGAAAGAAAGCTCTTTCAGAAAATATGAAAAACTCGAGATTGACTTGGTTGGCCCATTTCCCCTGTTTTGAGTCCTTACAGTACGTGAAATCAAGGGGTGCGACTTTTTGTTTGTTTTGTGGTGCACGGTCACATAAAATATAAAGATAACGGATTTTTCTGTCGAGCACATTACATTCCCAACTACGGGTACATTATTATTTGCTTATGACTACATTCTAAAATGTGTTTCTCTGCACAGCGCAGCACCGAATGTGCAAAGAATTTGATTGGATAGACATAGCATGAAATCAGAAAAAAAAAAAGATATGCATGATTTGGGATCGGGCCACCAAAAATGTGTGAGAGTATAATTTGTTGTATACATATGTTGTTCTCATCCAGAATATAGGCTCATGTACCAAATTGTCTATTGTATTTTTCAATTTTTTTATTGTGTATTGTAATGTCTATTGTTGATCTGTACGAGAGAATGAGCCCCGAAAATTCAAAAGGACTGATGATATACAGGGACGTCCATTGGTGTCATTCTTCTGTTGTCACTACACACTACGTTAAGACTTCATGACCGATACGTAATTTTTCTAGGATATTCTCATGCGCATATCTTACAGTACCCCTTGGGCGGCAAACGGCACAAAAAATGATAACCTCACACAAATTGTGCAAACATTACTGACTCTTATAGTTCCAAAGTTCCAAATCGAGAACATGAGAAGGCGAGATGCGAAAGCACTAGCAACTCTCTGTGTGACTGTGTGTCGTGCACGTGTGTATAATTATCATGGCAGGACAGGAAGTTTTTCATAGCATCACCCATCCTTACATCAGACAAAATAGACAACATGACCGTATTGTTTGTATTTCATTTGGTCATTTATCCATACCCCCCCCCCCCCAAAAAAAAAAAACCTTTAAAGAAGATCAATTTTAGAGCATGGAAATATGTCCTCTACGGCGGATATTAACACATCATTTTTTGTAAGATCTTTTGAAATGGATCCATAAAAAGTGCAAAGGGTTTGTATAGAATTTTCAGAGAAAGTAATCATTGGAAAAAAAAAACCCATAAAATAGCAATTTCGACATTTAGTGCATTGGATGTCGTTGAAAATTGAATAGAAGAGAAGAGTTGAGGAGTATGAGCATGATATAATAATTGGTGTACATATGTACACACATGTTTTCGTAATTAAAGCAAGCGAACATTTTCTTTTGAACAGTTCTCTCCAATTACAATGTGAGGTGCAATAAGTGCATGAAAATTATGGTATAATGTTGGTTGAGGTGAGAATTCAGCTTTAAACTTTTTGCGACATACTCAGAAGCCACTTCATGAAATGTTAATGAGCATACAATTTCAAGAGGAATTCAAAGCTTATCTAATGAAAATCGGGTGGAAATGGTTGAGATATCAAAAAACAAAGTAAAACAAAGCGATCCCAATAGTGAGCTCCAATGTCAAACATCGAAAAACCATTTAAAGAGCATAATCGACAAAACTTTACATTCAACATGTGTTCAAGTTAAAGTTTTTGCAAGGCTGTACCTTGTGTGTATAAGCCAAAGAAAATGTAAATACAGATGCTCTACTGGAGATTACAAGATATATAAAATCATTTCATTTTTATTCCTGTCTATATTTCAAGAGCCAGAACACTCTTTTTTTTAAATAGATATCTAAATATGAAAAAATGTCTTTGATAAATTATGTCACGTTTGTGTGTTCCGCTGCTATACATCACCAATTTCCTTCCCTTTTGTTTCCATTTCCATTTCAAAGTTTCTCACGAAATTTTATGATTGCTGGCATTCACAATGTTTAAATGAAGTGGTTTGGCAATATCAGAAAAACTCCGCAATTATGTACTTTAATATGTATGTAAATACAATATTATATAAAGAATTGCGCCAACTATTAGTCACTTGAGACGACAGCATCCAGTGACATATGACTGCATACCTCGAAAGCTCAGCATATACATGGAATCATTCTGCGTGCTTCTGATATAAAATCTCGGCGCTCTGCCAAAACGTATAGCGAATTAATTATTCTTATTTCAAGTCATACCAATGGGACATATTATGAAAGAGCGTAACTGTCTACCATTTCTGATTCTTTATGTATATGCGCGCAGGATCAGACCTAGATTGTAAGGAGTAGGGGAATCAGCCGTGCCCAACCAATCCTCTTTGTCTCATCGCTGCCAACCGCGTGTCTGCCGTCCTTTCCATAATCGTTTAAAACTCAAGCTAACAATGATATTTATCACACCTTGGGGTCACGGGGATACTTTTACCGATCAAGTGCATGCTTGATTAACAGTGGTAGGAGATATGAAAGCAATTAAGCTTAATAAATATTATGATAAAAGGCATTGAGACAACTTGACGATTCATTCATACCAATTGAATGATTGATTAGAAATCTCAAGTGGTTATTAGGTCCCCGCGATTCTTTTAGGTGCCTTGGAGATTGCATGAGAGATCACATAATGTAACTCTGTTTCTTCAGTTTGCACACGTAATGAATCATCTATGATATGCACACATACACGTACACACACACACACACTTGCACACAGGGTGTGGCGTGGGTTGATCAGTCTTACCACATACACTCCAACATTATTTTCCGACGACATCAGCAGAAGTAGTCTCCCAAGTTGACCTTTCAGTCGTCCTGGAGAATACAAAGGAGTCCACTTTAAATCTCAATCACAATGTGCTGCACAGTTGGCTTACATTATTTTTTGACATTTATTTCACTGTTACGTGATAAGTGTGGATATTCTGCATCACTTGACATTTGAGACGGAATTTTCAATACCCACGTGTAATTATCAATTGTAGAGTATCGATAAGTATCGCGATCGAGTTGAGAAGGAATGGCCTTCTCAGTCTGGTTCTTCGCAGCTTTTATCCTCTTTTCTCCCATTTTCTCTTGGTCTAAAGGCAATACAAAATGTGAGTATCTGTATTATTCTCAATAGTGCATTATACATTCTTAAGGTCTTTATGTGCATGCATTTGTACTGAAGGGGATTGTCTACCCAAAATCATGTCATCTGAATTTTCATGAATGCATCTACAGTTCTTGGTACATCATATTGGAATAATTGGGAAATTATGTATTAATTGCCAGTTGTTTTTTTTTATTATAATTCACACAGAAATGAAACATGCGGAAACATTTTCTTTATCATCACTACTTTAAACAGCGAGCGACTACGCTATAAAGAATAAAGCAGCACATAACGATGATATTCTTTCCTTCAAAACGAATGTGTTGAACAGCACGATTGCCACAATTCCTCGATGGATGTTTTATCATACTCTTTTGACCGATTCAGGAATGTAAACAATTAACTGCAAAATAACTCTTCTTGATCATTTTCCCTTTCATGTCGCAGATTTTACTCTCACCTGTTCGGGGAGGCCATTAGAGCTCGAGATATGGTGTGACGCGAACTGCGTCTTCAACCGTGACACTTGGGTTGTGGAGGCACCTCGTGGACGGCGAATTCTGACTGAAATGAAATCTATTAACAACAAGGTGGTGGAATTTCATATAGTGGATGACATAGCTAACAAATCGTCTCTGACAGTGTTTTTGAATCATAACCAGAGTTCCCCTGTTATATCACTGACCCATAAGATTCAGCTACAAATATTGTTTATACATATATATCTTCCCACTGAACTTCAAGATGAGGGTGGAGTGTTATGAAGGTAAGTGTTCATGTTGTTTTTACACAATGATGAATAATGCCCTCATACGAATATATTTGGATACCTCTCACGAACATTGAT
This sequence comes from Diadema setosum, assembly GCA_033980235.1. NCBI lineage: Eukaryota > Metazoa > Echinodermata > Echinoidea > Diadematoida > Diadematidae > Diadema > Diadema setosum. The sequence continues at coordinate 19,987,745 of CM067080.1, forward strand.
TTTTCGGATGGATGCTGGTTTTTTTTTTTTTCACGAAACAATTATAAATAAAGGAAATATAAATCAACCCTAACTGAAGGACATGTAAAGGCCAAAATGTGACCCGCTCTCATTATTAGTTGGAAGTGATATTACGATTTAGCTAAAGGAAAACACTGTTGCGTTATGTGCAAATGCATTGAAAAGTTAAAAAGAATTCTAAGTAGGATGTGCGAAAACACTTCATACCTCGTGTTAGATTCAACTGAATAAAACAAAAAAAAATTATCCACAGACACGTTAGTTTTCGATAGATATGATGGTAATATCGATTTGCTAACCTCTCTATTTATCAGTCAAGATGGAAACAGATCAACAGCCCAGCGACATTACATTTAAGTAGTACTGTATGTGCCATCCAGCAAATATAAATATTGCATCCCCCCAAAAAAAAAAAAATCCCCCAAAGAAACACCTCTCTTTTAGGCCTATTTTGAAAGTTTGTGTGTGTGTGTGAGTGTGTGTGTGAGTGTGTGTGTGCATGCGTGGGTTTGCGATGTGTTCTGGTGCATTTCACATCGAAGAAACGATATCATTTTGAAATACGAAAGACCGCCTTTCTTCCATCTCTACTATAAACCAACAATCTATCTGGCAATTTAAACAAATACAATATCCGTATCAAAACGTCATTTGAATGTCATCAGAAAATACAACTTACCTGTGCAACATTGTTCATTAATTTTCCTTTTTTGAGGAATACCATCCGTGAAGCTGGTTGACGGACCCTCTCCCCTAGAAGGGTTAGTGATCATTGAACCAGACACATATGTCTGCTTCGATACCTTCACCGCCAAAGCCGCTGAATTGGTGTGCGGAGAGCTTGGCTTTCCAGCGGCTGAAGAGTATTCGGCACAGTCTTTTCCCAGTACAGCAAGAACAAACAACAATCAATGGCTGTCATGTCCAGAAGGTGACAGAAGTATTGTGCAAATACATTATGCTGGTATACAATATTGGCACTGTATATCAAAAGAAATCATTTGACACTGAATAGGTTTGCTGATTATCTGTTTGGCATTGGGAGGAGTAATCTGAAATTGTCTCAGTTATCAGATTTGATGCATGTGTGTAGGTCAGTTGTATTGTAAAGCATCCTACCATAAATCTTGCAATAAAGCCTAGAATATAAGGATATATCACTATTTTTTTCCTAATAAACCATAACTGTAGACGGTTTATTCTAGTAACAATTCTAGGAAAACTATTGTTCATATTTTCTATATTCATGAATACTTAAAAATAATTATACTAAATAATCATTTTTACATTATCTTGTTGTTTCTATACATACCTCACATTTTACAAGTACTTTGAAGCACTAAAACTGGTTTTTGTTTCATCTGTAAATGGTAAATATTGCCTTTAAAAAGAGATGTCAATGTTATTACTTTAAATTTAAGTGTTTTCATCCATGAAAAAAAGGGAAATATTTGGTTAAACACAAATTTTAAATCTGTCCAGTCGGGTACGATTGATAAGGTGTAACTCTGAAGAGAAGGCAGTACAATTGTTCTCTACCGTCGATTTCCTCGATATTTCTATTATATAACAGTAATGACTTTTGATCCATTTCAGCTCATAGTAAATGATTCTCAAAAATAATTTCATAGGTAAACGACGTTTGATGGATTGTTCACTTGCAACGAGAAGGTGTTCTTTGAAACAGACTGTCAGACTGAAATGCAAAGGTAAGATAAAGCGTGGATAATAACAGAATTCGCAATATCTATTTGAGTTCAAATATGGCCTACGTGAAATACAAATCCCCCAACAGTGCCACAGGTACTGTTCTTATGTAATGCTATTAACCCACTTAAAAAGACTCCACAGAAGACATTAGCCATGAATATGTACCCATTGGAAAATTAGTTTAATTGCAGTCAAGATTTAAGAATATGAAATATTCACACAGGGAGTGCCGCGTCATTATGCCATACTGTATAGAAACAAACATTTCCAGAAGTCTCACAGAACTAAGAATGCTGACAGTCAAATATCAAACTCGTTTATTTCTAAGAAATATTCACATCTATGATCGTATTCTTATGAATTGTCTAAAAATTTATTTTGTTGAGCAATTTCTCGCCATGAACATTTTATGGCGATATGAACATTGAAGTGCTCGAAAATAACAGTAACTTTCAATTGTAATTTACGGAAGTGTCTCGGATTGAACCCATTAGAATTAGATATACTCAGAAAAAAAAGAAGAAGCTGTAAACAAGAATCGACTTTGCCATTTAGCTGAATCAATTCATTACGCTTATGTAGTTACAAACAATATATTGCTTTGATAAATCCTTTCATTTTGATTTATCAGGTGAGAAACCCCATTTCGGAAAAGACTTTGGCATATGTTATATTATGCTCATGTATAAGAATCACACAGGAATATAGAGATCGAATAGGAAGACGCAAGCCGTATAAGGGAAGGAAATCGCGTCCAACAGATTGTGTTTTGCCAAGGAAATGATGAAATAATTGACTGATATAACAACAGTTATTCATCTTTTTTTCCCAACTGATGGGCGACTGAGAAAGACACTTTATAACACACTTTCTTGTTAATGATAAAAAATGTGTAATAATCGGTCGAAAAAAATGATACTTCGGAGGAATGACCTATTTTCAGCACAGATCTTTTTTTTTTTTCGTCGTCGATAGCATATTTGTAAAACTGTTTATTGACATTACTTATATGTTCGTTCAATCCCACCGAAAACTAATGGAGAAAAGTGAAAGTGTAAATTTCTACATGATTGCTGAAATCCCTGTTCCTCATTTCATTCCATAGTTCCACTCGGGTCTTGCGATGATCCTGGCCAAGTGTATCATGGTTACTGGGACTCAAATATAACGGACTTTGGGTCCAGATTAACGCTCAACTGTGTAGAAGGTTACGTCATTCGTGGCAGCGCGACACTGCAGTGTGTGGGACTACCTGGTTTGTCAACTTACTTCCCGGTTTGGAATGCTTCAGTCCCGTCGTGTGTGAAAGATGGTATGTTGTAGAAAGGCATATTACCGCATGCCACGGTGTGCAGGTCTCTTTAACAACTTAGTAAATAACTTAGGCTTTAGAGAAAGATTAAGGATACACTTGTATATGAATGAGGCACGAGCAAAGTGCACAATGAAATGATCGCACAGTGGTACGTGTTTGATGTATCCAATTGTTCAACCTATTCAAGTAAATTTGGGTTTAAAGGCTTGGTTGCGTTGGGAAACGTGGATGGTCCGATTGAATCCATGTTCATTTGCTGGCAACTGCGGTATATTCTTGACCGCCAATCAGTCGAGTGTCAGCGAATATGTCCAACAAAGCGTATGCCAATCGGTAACGGTCGACTTCAGTTGAGATTGTTGGGATGTGCTTGCACTTCAGAGATCGGTGATGAAGCTATATACGTTTCGTTAAGGTGAATGATCCTGGAAGATATCAGAACCGCTTAGTGGGGAGGCAGGCAAATGCGATATGATTATCAGTGTTATCAATGATGAACGAATGTGTTTATATCTTCATAGCACGAGTGGCAAAACATTGCATCATTGATAAAGCTGATAATCATAAGGTATTTGAAATTGGCAAATAAACAAGCTTCTGAGCATTGACGCTGGGGGTACAAAATGAGGACAGATCGATGTATAGACTGCATGGAGGAAAGGAAAGATATATTTCTTAAAATCATCAACCTGGCACAATTTTTATCATTCATCGTTGCAGCAGCACAAGAACTTGAAACTGTAGCTTCCAAGAGTACAGAGATCGGTAAAGCTGTCGTATAATAACTGTTAAGTAATTTGTTTTGTGATTTATTCTTGAAGATAATTAATGTGTGGCTTTTTCTCTTTCAGGTCTTTCAGGACCTCTTTCAGTCCTAGGAACACTTCTGTGTGTCATTATTGCATCATCAACACTCATTGCTTTGTACAATCAACTACAAAAAAGGTGAGTCAGAGACAACTTTAATAAAAATCATGCAAACATAGATCCACCAACAAACATTTTTTCATACTATTTCGGATAGGAAAGAGGTTCATTTTTTTTCCTTTTGTACTTTCATTTTCACACAATACGAATATCATAAACAGCAAAATAATGGTATAGTATTTCATCAAAAATAAGTAGGTGAGAGGATTCCTGTATAACTGTAGTGATGGGTGTATTGTTAATTCATTAAAATCTATATTCATAGGGCACCCAAGTACAAAATTAAATGTACATGAAAACAGTTTGTTTCTATATATTTGTCTGTAACGACATTCCAATGAACGTCTTCCTCAAATTGCCTCATTCTAATAAACGAAATTGTTCACCAGACAGGCAAAAAAAAAGTATTTAGGAACTTTACTAATTTCTAAATAAAAACGACCTTTTACACTAGATACCTTTGCTGAAGAAAGCATAATATAAAACCTTTTTTTTTTTGTTCTGTCGATTCTGATATCCATTTTGATTATTCACTATCAACTTCATCACCTCTATGTTCATAGCAGAAGACACAGGCCTTCACAAGCCTCAAACCAGTCAAATGACCACTCGAACGACGGCCAGCTGCAACGTCTGAGGGAGACCAATCGTGGCGTCTCGGTGAACCTCGCCCGTGCTGACTCTGGCACAGTGAGTCGCCCTTTACCTGACCGTCCGGGCAACAAACTTAGAACTCTGTCGACGCAACAGAGGAAGTCATATCACGTGTATGACGTGTGCCATGGTATTGCGGAGGCAGACAAGATGCCCTGTCAACATGTTGGAGTACAGACAACTTCTCCTATAACTCATGAATATCTTAGCCTGCTTGAAAAATCACAAGATCAAAACGACTGCTGTAGGGAACATGAATACTCTACCAGGATATTGCAATAGCTTCTACACCGGTGACATAGCAAGCCCACACTAGATCGATGGGCATGCTCTTTCTTTTGATGAGAGTGAGGCTGTCTATCACCACTGCTGTCAGTATAACCTTGAAATTGTGACTTAATGTAGGCCCCCTACAGCTCTGTTTACCAAGCAGGGTAAGAGCAAAGAGACAAACTAACAAATACCAAGATAAAGATCCTTCTTGTTCGAGAACAGACATACCAATTTGGTATACCAATTCGGACTCACACACAAGATGCGAACATTGGCAACGCACATCTCCGGTGAGGCAGACTTGCTGATTACGCCCGATTTGAACAGGACACTGTATAGCGAATATAAACCTATGAAGTCATGCAACTCTAGCGAATTTGCCCAAGTTCGGGATATCTGCACACAGAGCGAGGGAGAACATGTCAATCACGTCTCTTACGAAGGTAAACCACGAAGAGACAACCCCACTCTGTCATCTGCCGATGGGACTTCTCAGCGTAAGGTTTCCTCTCAAGGAAAAGTTACTAGGCGTTTTTCTATACTGACAGTTCTTCAACAGCAATTTCTCCAGATGAGGTCTGTTATCATCAAGTAGATTCTGATGATGGGACTTATAGCCAAATACCTGCAAAGCAGCACTGTATGCGAAGGTGGACAAAAAGTAATGTATCGATATATTGTGCTTGAGATACCGACAAAACTTGAACAAACATATCATAGATGAGTATTTGAAAGAAGTAAACGTTTCTGTTGCACTTACCAGACAAGCTGATTGTCCCTGTATATTGAAGTAACGTCTCTTGTATGCATCCATTGGATAAGTACCTATTGCGGATTTTTAAGATAATTTACTGCATTTGTGGCAATATAGTTATGTTTTCCTTCAACAATTTTAACCATGGACCTTTGGTAAATCGATTATATATCTTCTGTGTTGTGGAGAGAAAAGTGTGTGTACTGCACATAGGTAACAATCACTGACGGTCGTTGTGGTCTGGTTATCATCAACGATGTACCGTACAATTTAAGAAACCACACGTTCTGTTCAGGCATAGATACACGGTTTGTACCTTTGAATGCTTGGTTACCAATGGTTGTATACACAACAGTCGTGGCAATGACGGGGTGTACTCTCCGTCTCTAAAAAAATGATTTCATATTTTCTAAAAAGTCTCACCGAATGTTCAATATAAAGAAAATCATATTCGGTATTAAGTTGTCCTCCTTCACTGTGTCATACAAAAATTGTTTAACCTTACGTGGAATGAAATAGTGAATATTGCTAAAATATCATTATAGCATTTTCGAATCATTCCGTCCAGCATTTTTCCCGACTGCATTCATTTCTGCTTGTAACTACGATTTAGAATCCATTTCTCTGTACAGTGTAGCACCGAAAGTTTGTAGAATGTTTCTTGATCAACATTGTGACATAACATGTTGATGATTTAAAGGAGACTTTTGACAGCTAGACTATGTAGCATCCATGCACGTATCGCAGATTTTATTCAGATTTGTTTTTCTGTCTGTGCACGTTTGTCAAAAGATTAAGAAATCTGACGAAAAAGTCATGGTGAAAGGTGACTTGTACAATACTTTCACATATTTGATAATGATTGTGTAAACTGATACAGCCTATTTAGTCCCTATGCCTCAAGATGACAACGTTTGTTTCACTCCAGTGTCCCTACTGTACTTAAGGGTTTAAAAAGCTGCAACTCATCAAATGTAAGAACAAAGGTGTCGGGAAATCGGTTATGATGTCTAAGTGCGCTGAGGGAAGACAAAGAGGGAGAGAAGGAGAGAGAGAGAGAGAGAGAGAGAGAATGATTGAGAGATATTGATTGAGCAAGAAATTTTAAGTTCTTTTTAATGTTGATATGACAAGGATCAGTTGATTTCACGAGGGAAATCATCCTTGTCTAAAAGCTTTCTGCGCGCTATTTGTTGTAATGCACTCCAAATTTTTGCGTTTTCCTTCTCAAAGTTTTAGATGAAATATGTGTCAGCTACTTTTGAACCATTTTGAGGGTGATTTCACTAGTTTCCCAAAGCAAAGTATGATAAGCTGATATTTTAGTTCAACTTCTGACAAAAACGAAATAAAATGCGAAAACATTTGTAAAGTTTAAGTAAAACCCGTCAAGAGGTGATTACAAAACCCCTGAACACGGTAAGAAGTTGTGAGACGCCAAAAATGAGAGTCAGATAAACATTGGGCATTCCACTTTTTATTTATTTTTTTTGGTGAAGCCAACACTTAAGCTTTCAAGATCGATGTTCATTTAAATATAAATATAGATATAAATATAAATACACATGTAAAAATAAACATAAATATAAATATACATATAAATAAATATATATATATATATATATATATATATATATATATATATATATAGTGAAAGGTGTGTTTTCAGTTGTTAAACCCCGTAGTAGTGTGTAGGTGAGAGAAAGCATGAGACGATAGACGTAGCTTGAGGATTCAAGCTACGTCTATTGTCTCATCCTTTCTCTCACGTATAATGTGTGTGTTTGTGTGTGTGCGTGTATAATTTTATGATCCATTTTATTAAAATTCGATTACTCTTTTTCTAATGCACCCCCCCCAAAAAGTGGCCGAAATAAAAACAAAAGTTACAATCCATTTTTAATTTCAGTTGTCGATCGGGCCCCCAAAATATATTTAATTTGGTAGCGCGGCACTAATTCCTAGTGGTCCCTGGCCTTTTTGACACGGTTAATATCGAACCCTGCATATATATACGTTGTGCATATATGAGTTTATATACAATTTTCATCTATTTCATGTATTTTTTATAATAATTATTTCAGTGAGACATTTAGATAATTACACAAACTCAATGCAACATTGTAATTAAAGAGATATTGTGAATGGAAATACAAATATACGGTGACTGTCACGACAAGAAAACTGCTGGATTGAAGGGGACTGTCAGGGCTTGTAATTTGAAATTCCCTTACAAACCATACATATATGGTATTTCAATTGGTCTTTTATCCACATTAAAGGTACTGTTTACCATTGGGAACAGTAATTTCAAAATATGTTCGAGATATCACATTTGATGCGTATGTGTAAGTCTGTTGTATCACAAAACATCCTATCATGTAAACAATTTGCAGTGAAGCCTAAAATTAAGGCCCGGTCCCACTGGCCGACGGACACAAAGCGTATGCACAAAGGACACAGCGGACGAGCAAAATTTCGGGGATGGCTTCATCCGCTTTCATCCGCTCCAGAAATTGACAAAATTGGCGAAAATTGGCGGTAACAGAACGGAAATAGAACGGACGTGGGTAGTATGTAGCGGGGATGTTAAACGGATGTTCATCGGAAGCCTAGCGGATGAAAGCGGATGGAAGGGGATGACAACTCCGAAGGGGTTACCGGAGATAATTGCGAAACGGACGCACAGCAGAAAAAGCGGATGCAGAGTGGATGCAGAGCGGATGCAGAGCGGATGCAGGGGGGATGCTTTCGAAAGGCTTTATATACGAGATGCATACGCTTACATCCTTTCTATTAACGTGCTATTAACGATGTAAAGACGTTCCACGTACCATATCTTTCCTCCCTCTTTCCGTTTTTAGCTGCAGCGGATGTGAGTTGCGAGGATGCCCAGAGGATGCAGAGAGGATGCAGCGGACGTTTAAGGGATGCCGCACGGACATACAACGTTTGTTGCTCGTATGTCGCGGATTTACATCGTACACAGCGGAAAGTTCATCCGTTCTAAAAGTTTTAAGCAGCTTAAAACTTTTTGCGCGGATGAAATCACAGTGGACGGATGCTCAATGGATAGAGCGGATGAAACACGTATGCGATGGGTACACAGCGGATTCGTAGCGTTTTCCAACGGATGGCAAGATTTTTTGTACGCTTTACATCCTCTCTGCATCCGTAAGTGCAGTGGGACCGGGCCTTTAAAGGGGAAGAATTATTTTTCTCAGTTAACCATATCTGTGGACGTTTTAAGTCCAGAAACATTTTTGTCATAACTATTGTTCACATTTTGTATATTCAAAAGTACTTTACATTAATTACACTGATTAAAATTTTTACAATTGTTGTTCCTATCCCTAACGCATATTTTAGAACTATTTTGAAACTCTAAAGCTGGGTTTTTGTTTCATTTGCAGCAGTTTAATGGTAATTCATGCCTTTCAAAAACGAAAACTTCTTGAAAATGAACAGGAATGGACCCATTTACAGTAAAATAAGGTTTTGCGAAGAAGTTGGAGGAAGTTAATTGAACACAAATACGTTATACTATCAATTTGGAAATTTGATCCATTGGATTAATAATAAAAATAAAAAATAATGCGACCGAGTATGATTTTAATTTTATAAGAATGAGAAGTAAAATGTTTTTGCAATTGATTAATTTGAACACTTCTGTCTCATGAAGTACACATTAATTATTGTAAGGTAATATTAGTATATTATACCTCATAATCAGTATATTACTCGAAAAATCTCAACCAATACGTTACACTCAAATATACATTATGCTTAAAAACACGCTTTAAGATACAGTACCCTTAGCAATACCTTACACACACACACGCCCACAAGCACACCCAAACAAGCAAGTGATTCTCAAATGATTACTGCAATTGAGACTATAATCAGATATAAGAAGCCCCAAGCCTTTACAGTATATTCTCAGGTTTAGTCCAGAAGACCTTTGATTTTGATTTTATTTTCCTATTGTGTTTCTGTGGTCATCATATATTCTGGATTAGACAAATCCCTTTTCTACATCACTTATTCAATTAGCATACGAATCAACAGCCACATCAACATCCACTAGAGAATATCATCTTTCTACTATTCAACCAATTAGCAAATTAAAAAAAAATTAGAAATCAAATTAAATTTCTGAGGAATAATAATAAATATGAGTGTCGTCCTTATAAAAGGATTCCAGTGAAGGAAAAAAAATTGGAAGGAAAGACAAAGAAAAGACAAAAAGGCCTACAATCGTCCACGTCTCCTATTCTCCAATCACTATTAAAGCAACCTAAACTTCCAGCTCACCACTGCCTTTCGACCGACACTACAATGTATTTGCCTTCCTCGACACTCTCCCTATGTTGCTTCCTTCCTGCACCTTTCTCTCTGAAGATTCCTCTCTCGCAAATCAACAACCTTTCCAGGATAACATGGACATGACGTCGCCGCAAACTTCTTTTCCTCGTTTACATCATCATGCAGACTGTCCAACAACACATAAACGAAACGTAAATACATTATCATTGATTATCAACAACTCTTCAGAATTGTGCCAACTACTAGTATTAGCCACTTTACACGGCAGTTTTCAGTGGCACATTGCTTCGTACTTCGACAGCACAGCGAATACAAAGGCATCTAGCATAAATAAAAATCATATCTTTGCAACATGTAGAATTTCAAGCATTTAATTTTAAGTAAAAACGATTGAACAAAGTCGTGGTTACTATATCATGAAAGCATACAAGTCAATTCTCATTTATCGTGTACTCGTAGTGATAGCTTGGGGATGAGTGAGTGGAAGGGGAATCAGGTGATTATGTGATACGTGCTTTTTCAAAACTGGGTCTAACGATGATTAGCGACGATTATGATATTTATCACTCTTGTGGATGACTAACAGAAACAGCGGTAGGACATATGGAAGTATCTGAACATAACGTTATGATTAAAAGGTATTAAGACACCTTGACATCTTGCTCATACCAATCGAATGATTGATTAGCGTGCTTTAGCGGTTACAATAGGTCCCACTGTTTCCCTTCCTTTCAGGTGCCTCGGAAAATTCTAGAGAGATAACGTAATGCAATTCTGCTGGACGAATTTTCAGTATGCGCACTTAATAAATTATTTATTCTGTATGTTTTCACACACTTATCCAGGGTGTGACAGACATGATCTGTCTTCGCATACACACTCGAACATTATTGTAGCCTCAGCAGTTACCTTTATGTCGTCCTGGAGATCATACGAAGGAGTCCACTTGAAATCGCAATTACAATTCAACATTTGCACATTTGTTACACGCCATTATTCGAAGTTTATTTCACTGTTCCGCTATAGATGTGGATATTCTGCATGGATTCGACATTTGAGACGTAGTCTTCTATACCCACGTGAAAATCGAGTATTCGTAAATAACAACGATCAAATTGAGAAAGAATGGTTTTCTTAGTCTGGTTCTTCGTTGCTTTTATTTTCTTTCCAACCATTTTCTCATTGCCCAAAGGCAATACAAAGCGTGAGTATCTATATTGTTCTCAATACATGTACTTACAGTAGTGCATTATAGGGTTATTATAAGTTCTTTGCTTAAGTGAATGTGTACATAAGTGGACGATCTACCCAAAACTATGAAAGCCTGATCTGAATTTTAATGACATATAGGCCTGTGCACTGGCCGTGCTTGGTATCATATTCGAATGATTTGGGAAACCAAGTTCTTATTGCCATTTCTAGATGTCATTTACACATTGAACATGTAGCGTTAATTTCTGAATTGAGACCTTATAAAACAGAGGATGACTACACTGTGTGAAAAAAAAAAGCAACACAGAATTGTAATATTCATCTCTCGGGAACTGAAGTTGCTGAACTGAACATCATGACTTCAATATTCTTCCAATTTGTTTTCTCATTACCGATTCATGATTCAGACAGTTAATTGCAAAATAACTCTTTCTGATCATTTTATCTTCTGTAGATTTTAATCTCAGCTGTTCGGAGAGGCCACTAGATCTCGAGATACTGTGTGACGAGAGCTGCGTCGTCAACGGTGATACCTGGCATGTAGAGGCTCCTCGTGGACGACGAATTCTGACTGAAATGAAATCTATTAACAACAAAATGATGGGATTTCATATGTTGGATGAAATAGCTAACAAATCGTCTCTGACTGTAATTTGGAATTATATCCAGAGTTCCCCTACTATATCACTGACCCACAAGATTCAGCTAAATATATGGTATATATGTCTACCCAGTAAACTTCAAGATGAGGGTGGAGTGTTACGAAGGTAAGTGGCCATGACGTTTACATGTATATGTTGTATTTGTTTTAAATCCAAATACGAAATTAATACGAAATTTGTGCCATCTTTCACGATATTTTGTTTCAACACTATCTTTTTAGGAAAATAAATGAATGCGTACATAAGGCAATTTACATAGGGCCTAAATCGTAAGGCAAGGGCATGTTGAGGACAAAGAAAAAAAAAACATGACCCACCCTTATCTTTCGTAAGAGGTGATGTTACGATTTACCTACAGAAAAACACATGTTGGGTTTTGTGAAAATGCAAAGAATGCTTGAAATAGTCCTAAAATAAGTAGTAAGATAATAAATTATAATACTTCATGTTTGATTTCACTTTATCCAGTGAAAGGTATCGAGATTCACCGCAACATTCGATAGATATGGGGTAAATACTAATTTGGTATTTAAACCTTTCTATTCATCAATGAAGGTGGAGACAGGAAAGCAGCTTAGTTATATTAGCTTAGACAAATGTGTGCCATCCGTCAAACGTGTATTAATAGAAAAAAAAAACAAGCCTTTCTTTGAATTTTAGGCCTATTTCGAAAGTCAAGATCGTGTGTGTGTGTGAGTTTGTTGTTGTGGTGGTGCATTTCACATTGAGGAATATGATTTCAGTATTTTGAAAAACGAAAGACCGAGAATAGGGATAATAATTAGATATTTGTAATTCGTAAATCTTCTGTTATTTGTAAATCTTTTAGAAGTGCAACTTACATTTGTTGTTCATTAATATTGTTCTTTTAGGAATACCATCCGTGAAGCTGGATGACGGGCCTTCTCCCCTAGAAGGCTTAGTGATCTTTGAACCAGGCAGATATGTCTGCTTCGATAACTTCACCACCAAAGCTGCAGAATTGGTATGCGGAGAGCTTGGCTTCCCAGCGGCGGAAGAGTTTACACCTCAAAGTTTGCCCAGTACAGCAAGAACAAACAACAATCAATGGCTGTCATGTCCAGAAGGTGACTGAATTATTGTGCAAATCCGTTTAAGTGTTACTGCACTGGTATGTTCGTATACAATATTGAAACTAAACTGTGAAAATAAACTTTTGATATCGAAAGGAAATTAGTGCTTGCTTGAAGATCTTAGAAACGGCTGAGGGTATGGAGATCTAAATCATGTGTAAGAGAGAGAATGTCGTCATTTCTGATGAGAGGGCACACGCCTTTTCCTATGAACGGAATTTATCATAACGCCTGTGTATCATGTGTAGAAGCAAACATCACGCACATGAAAATACAGATAGCTCATTTCACTCCCACCATTAAACTTAGATGATCTTTCTTCCATGAGAAAACTTTCAATGTTTGTTATTAACGTGGAACTTGATACAAATTAACACTAACAACTTCTCATGGTTTGCTTCATCAAACTAGTTAGAGTCAGACATTGGCTCATACCCATCATTTGTGTGGCGCTCCGTCGGAATGAGTCAAAAGTCGCAAAAAATGAAATCGTAGTTATGCCTATATGTGAATTCTACAGACTCTAAGCTTTACACTGATATGTAATACAACTCATTTCGACATCCCTATAGATCATAAAAACGAATATTAACTACACTTATGATGTCAGTCCATTTTCTAAATAACGGAGAAAATCGCTCTCAAAGTTCAGGTTATGTTCAAGCTCACAACCTGTTTCTTTCACGGGACGAAACAATACAACAGTCCTGCTTAGCGACGGCGTTTACGCTCCATCGCACGCACAACCATATAAGGCGATAGCTTGGGTGTGTAAGATAATTAACCAATCGCAGGACAGGTCTATCATTAACGATTCTGACCAATACGGTAGTCCGAATGTAAACTCCGGGGCGTTTGTGTCCGTGCCGCTGCCGCCGCATGAATGAGTCGGTACGCGTTGTGTGTCGGCTGCGGTGTAGTTTGCCCCAAGTTTTTAACTCACAAACAATAGGAAACAGTAGAAAGAAAAAGGCAGGCAATGCGTATTACGAAAAGCATCTATAGCGAGAGCGTTGATCACTTCCATTCTCCTCCCATGTTGTTGTCAATGGAAACTATACAGGATGCGTTTAGCAAGTACAATGTACCAATACCTAAATCGAACCTGAGAACCTGTTGTAGGCGGGCACGCAATGCGTCTTACGAGAAGCGTCTTTTAGCGAGGGCGTTGATCGCTTCCATTCTCCTCCCATGTAGTTGTTGTCAATGGAAACTAAAGAGGATGCGTTTAGCAAGTACCAATACCTAGATAGAACCTGAGAACCCATTGTAGGCGGGGGTTCAAAATGAAGTTAATTAACGATAGTCGTCTTTTGAAATCATATTCTTTGCGTGTACTAAAAACCCTCAAATTACGCACATGGTCGTAATGTTGCAGAACATCAAAGACTGCTTTCGCGTCTGTTCTGCTGCAGCTGTATACCTCCGTAACATTCTGAATTCCCACCATATTAGGCACATTTCCTTTATAGGCGTTGCGTCCTCAGTAATTATCGCTTATCAAGCTTGCCAATGCTGCACATACTATACGTATCAGAAGCAAAGGTTGATGTAGGCCTGACAGCTTCACGTTGGGTTTATAATAATGACTGTATCATGAATATACTTCTTATTCTCGGTCACTTTTGTAATACCATAGCATATAAAGAAGCGTTAACTTGTAGCTTAAGTTTTTTTTCCCCCTCACATTTACAGTTACAATCTTTCTGCATTTGTGAAGTTGAGTATAGATAATTATACTGACATATATTCTGAATTAATACTTTACGGAGGCCTTACTCATTTCGTTTTGTATTCACAAACCTTACTAAAATAAATGATTGCTTGATTACTTTCGGCTAAAGGAAACATCGGAAAAGGAACCGCATTTAATGTGTGTGTGTTTGTTTGTTGTTGTTTTTTTAACGAACCTAAGCTAATAGCGAACCATATTTCATTGTGTGATTAACGAACCTTCAGAATAATCAATTGAATTCCCCCAAAAAAACAAACAAACAAACAGACAATTCAATGTCATGCGTTGTCAATAGTGATAAAAGGCCCGTTTTTATTTAGCAGTGTGCATGTCTCAGTACTCCTGTGTTTCTTTTTAAGGATGTAACTCTCCTTATGATTGCGATTGATGTTGAGCTATTTCTTTCCCGCAAGCTTGAAAAGGAAGCAGCTAAAATTCAGGTAAGGAGACGAGTTTTTTTTTTTCCATGAGATACAATCATTAAGACACACAGTACATTTATTCCCGAAAGTTGTGTGATTGCTTATGCGCTAAAGAATTGTGTCCATTATAATGTATCGGGCACTATACAAAACGGTTGAAATCTGCTGAAAGTCGAACTTCGTTTTTTTTTTTTAATATTTCATTTCCATTTCAAGCGGGGATAGACTATAGGAATTAGTTTGTCTATACTGACAGGAGACACTAGTTTTCCAGTACATACTCTGCATTTAAACAGTCGCCATATTTTCGTGGTCAGAATCAGATACACACGTCCATACCTACCTGTAATAGTCCGCATAAAAAACAAGCACGCCAAACAAATAATTTGATAGAATTAATAGAACCCTCAGCGATATCATGCGTGGCAGATCAAATCAAGTTCAATAGGTGAGAAAGCTAAATGATGTTAAAAAGTTGACTTCTGTGCGTTTCTCTTTCAGTTTATGAAAACAGAATTACACTATTGAAGCGGATTGTCTTTGTTTCCAACCATTGCCATACAAAGCATTTTTAGTCTTCTGAGCAAATCCGAATCCCGATATACTTTAATTTTTGCTTGATAATGTAATAACACTGGTTATAACTTTAAAAAGGACTCGCAAATTCAAAGTTTCAAACCGTATACTAAAACATTATATTGAACACGGTGTATTTCAAAAAAAAAACATTTTGAATGCGTTGTGTGTTAGCATGTTAATGGAATCAATCTGCCTTTTATTTTCCGTACGTAAAGCGCACAGAAACGAAACCAAATGTTACCAAATACAGTGGAATCCATTGTACGGGGTGGTATTATCATTAAAAGTATATCCCTTTCCTTTTTACTTTTATTATTTGCTTGAAACAGTAGTCAAACCATGTGTCATTATTGTAGCGACATCACTTAGGAATTAGAATGTATGAAGATAATGGTTACTCATTTATTTCACGCTATCATTATAGCATTTGCATTTTCCAACTGTTATTGACAGTATTATGGTACTGTATGGTTACGATTACGAATGTTGGTTATGAATTCAAAAGACTGGTTCATTAATCGAACTATAAAGGTAGCTGTTTTGAAACGGTAGTTCGGTACAAGTTCGAAACGCAAACGAAATCATCGTCATAGGGGGGACTGATAGCTCTAGAAAACTTGTTTAGCCCAATAAAGATTACCGTATGCAATCCTTGTAAAATGTTTTGACTATGGCCATCTGTTGAGTATTTTGAGAAATTATATAAAGAATTATTTGTTTGGATTATGCCAAGAATTAGTTTGAACTATGAGAATAAAAATGCGTGGTTACCCCAACAATGTCGTAGTTCGATGTATAGACATGATGGGTAAAGTGAATTCATGACTTGTTGACTAATCTTTGCTGATTGATGATCATTTCTGTATTAAAAACCATCAGATAAATCTCGTAGATGATACCTTTGTAATCGTAGTCAAAATTCTGTTATAAGCGATGAGACGAAAACCAACAAACAAAATGCCATGTATCATCGCTCGAGTTTCCAACATTTGGCGTCACCCGACCAACAATAAGTGACGAATCAAATGGAACATTATATTGTGGGAAAGCGGACTGTGTTACGATTTTGAAATGTTGCGAGCAATTCTTTTAAAAAAAAGAGAGAGAAAATGAGGCAGAGTTCAACAAATTAGAAAAAGCACGTAAATGCAGGCGATCATGTTTAAAGGGTGTGTACAGTTTTGGTCGAGGTGAAGATTTAGCTTTTAACATTTTGTGAGATATTCAGAAATCACTCTATGAGATGCCAAAGAGCATGCAGTTCTAAGGGGTATCAAAACTTTATTCGATGAAAATCGTTTTTGAAATGGCCGAGATATCCAAAAACAAGGTGAAACAAAGAAATACTAATAAAGTTGGGGCATGTCGCCTTTTATTATTAGCACTATTTTGGATATCTCAGCCATTTGAAAACCAATTTTCATCGAATAAACGTTGAATCCCTCTTAAAATTACATGCTCTTTCGTATTTCATAGGAGGCTTTTCATTATCTCACTTAGGAATGTTCAAAACATGAATCCCTACCTCAACCAGTACTGTACAGTCCCTTTAATAGTCAAAGTATGAGATTACAATCGGCCATGCGGATGTATATGATTGCCTTATTTACATGTCTGATTTCTATAAACTATGTTATATTTAAGTTTAAGTTCCCTTCCCTCCTTGATAAAAGTTGTGTTGGGTTTTCGCTATAGGCATTTATTAGGACACGCTATAAAAACGACAACAAATGACTACTATACATCAAGAGATGACCTATACATGAACTACAATAATTCTGTACGTTCTGATATAATGCAACTGCTTGTTTGTTTGTTTGTTTGCTTGTTTGTTTTGAATTACCATGGTCTATGTCAGGGGAAAGATGAAGAAAAATAGTAGAGTGTATCACTCTCAAATCCGAATGATTGCGATAAGTGTGTATTCCCGCCCTTTCTATACAGGTAAACGATTTAAGCTTGGTATGCTATTATAAAAGCCTTGTGTCACGCAGAAGACCTGATTCCGCGATCCCTTTAACCTTTCATAAAATTCACGTTTTAAGATAGTAACGATAGCTTGTAGGAGAAGTAAGTTAGCGTCCCTGGCTGTGGTTCTGAACACAAAAGGGGACTGAAAAAATCTTTTACAAATTAGCAGACATAATGCCGATCCGCCAACACTGTCGCTCCATTACGTCACTAATTCTGCTATCAATGACGAAAAAAGAATACTGGTTGCGTGATTATCCACCCTTTGATAGCAGGAAGTTTACCTTTCATTGTTCAAGGCTTCGTTGATGCGGTGTTTACTCGGATGCAAGGCGTGAACAGTGTCGTCCGAGTTCTTTCATTCGGAATTCCTCAGAATACACAATTCAATAGGCAATTAGCGCTGCTACTTCGCAAAGCTGTTAGCCAAATTCTTTGCCGACTTGACCTCTCACATGTCAGCTACACGTAAGACACGACAAACAGCTATCATTACACACATTCTGATTTTAGAAAAATAAAGAAACACACTTTTGAGTAGCGACACAGCTTTCTGTCACTTTCTCAAATAGGTCCTACTTCTAAAAAATACACAAATGACAAGAGTCAGAATATCCTCCAAAGGGAACATGAGCTATTTGGGCACTGATAATGTTTGTCGTCCGATTTCTCTCCATGTCGTCGCGGTCCAAACCATCATAAGAAAATAGGGCAATAAGTTTTATTAACCGGGGAAATAAAATTACGCATTACATACATTTGGCTTAAATTATCATACGAATTGTCGACTTTATAAAGACGAGAATAATTGACAACTTAGGCCATGCTATATCTCCAAAGATGAACTTTAAACAGCAAGTCACATACCAGGGAACGCAAGTTATAATTATTTGAATGAATTCATTAATGAGGCCAATAAAAGTTGTAAAAGTACACACACACAAAGAGAGGTTTCAAGTTCGATATGTGATCATGTATTAGCTCATTGATAAAGTATCATAAATTGTTCGTGATCATTCGTTGGAATTATTTTTTTTTTTTCAGCGCCATTTGTGCGTCACATCAATCACCACTTCATGAAATGTGGTGCATGTATCAAACGCAACTCGCTGGTCATGCAATCGATAGCCTTGGTCAGCTCACTGTTATTACGTAATTAAGCCCTCGCAGCCGCCGAGGCCGCCGCGCGCACCATGCTTTGTTTTGTCTTCAATGGGGTCAAGAGCAATGCTTCATTAGCATACGCCCTAGCAACGGAGGCGGAGTTTCAATCGGGCAAGAACAATAGGTGCGAAACACAACGCAAAGGCGAGCATTCGAAAAAAAATGAAACCGAAAAAAATTGTCGCAGAAAAACTGTGATTTGGGACCCTTGTCCTCATTTTTACACGCTGAAATTTTCTGTACAAATAGATAAAACGTCAAGGAATCAAAATCCGTCATAAAAAAATTTCGACCCGAGCAGTGCTTCCCCTTCATTTTCGGCTCATTACGGGAAAAGTCCCCGTGCGACTTATGACTCATTTTGTCGGAGCGCCACTTGTCGGAGAAGAGGACTTTAAATCCGTAAGTTTTTATCCTAGAATGAAGGGAATTTTGGTTTAAAAAAGACAGTAAATCTGTATGTTTAGGTAGGATTTAAAAAAGGGGAAACACTGAAGAAAGTGTCAGCACAATTTTATTTCCAGTCGAGGTCCTCTTGATAATCATAGAACGATGTTAATGATCTGTGGTTCTTTACAGTCCTTAGTAAATGGGTCTTACAATATCCTTTCACAGGAAAACGACGTTTAATGGACTGTTCTCTTGCAACGAGAACGTGTTCTGTCAAACAGGCTGTTAGACTGAAATGCAAAGATGAGATAAAGCTTGAACAATAACGGGTATCCATTGCATGCACACATCAGTGAGTTAATATCAAAAAACAAAAAAGCCACAGGAGCACAGGTATGCCATTGCCATGCAATAGTATTATCCCATTTGAAAAAAAAAATCCACAGAAGACATCAACCAGAAATATCAAGTCTTGGGAATACATAAGCCCAAATGTTGAAATGCAGTCAGTTGATAATGAGATTACAAACAAAACAATGCTAACTGTTATTACAAACAAAATGTGTCGAATAATAGAACACTCGCAGACTTCAGAATTCTGGCATTGAAATGTCAGACTCGGGTTGTTGTTGTTGTTTTTTTTTTCTCAGAAATTATCATACTTATGTTTTCTCATAATATAACTGGAATTTCATGTTGTTAAGTTTGTCGGCATCAACACTCTATTAGCAACATGAGGAATTAATTGCTCAGAAATAATAGTATTGGTCTCAAAATGAGCCCAGAAGAATTTGAAATACATTGTTCTCAGAATAATACAAGGAAATACAAGACTAGTTAATCGATTTCTGCAGTTCAGTTGAACAAATTACGCTTATGAGATAACAAACACCATATTGCTTTAGATATGTATTTTCATTTTGATGTTCTTGTGGTAGGAGAGAAATGCAAATGTAGGATAAGACTGAGCCAGATATAATTATGATAATGCTCCTGTACAATCTACATTACACAGGAATAAAGATGTAGCCCATTCATCATGTTTATAGGAAAGGAATCTCCTCCTACTCAGCATGTTTTTCATTCTTTTAAGCTCAGGGAAGTTTGACACGGTTAACTGCCATATCACTTTCCCCCCAACTAATTGTCGGCTGTGTTCAGGACTACCAAAATCGATGATTGACACTGATTATTCACCTATTTTCAGGATAAAGTTTTCTGTCGTTGCCTTTAGTCAAAGTTTGTAAAACTCTTGATATTGACATTACCAGTACCAATAACTACGTACGATCCCACAAAAAACTACACCAGAAGAGTGAAAGTGTGCACTTTTACATGATTATCATAATACCTGTTCTTCCTTTTCTTAAGGCTCACTCTCCTCCTGTGGGCATCCTGGTCACGTGCCTTATGGTTACTGGGACTCCGACAGAACCATTTTTGGGTCCAGCTTAAGTTTACCTGTGTAGAAGGTTACGTCATTAAAGGCGGAGCGGCACTACAGTGTTTGGGATTACCTGGTTGGTCAACTTACTTTCCAGTTTGGAATGCTTCAGTCCCGTCCTGCGTGAGAGTCGGTATGTTGTAGAAAGGCATCTTGCTGTGAAGGCTTTTGAAAGAACCTTCAACAAATTGCGATTAATTGCGATTGAGGAGAAAGATTAAGAGTAGAGGAATAATAGACTTTTAACTTGAAACAAGAGTGGATGGTATATATATATATTTATATATATATATATATATATGTTGGGAATTCACGTATCGGCTCCACGAATAAATGAAGAAATAAACTGGTAATGCATTTTTTTGGCAATAAAGAATGAGTTTATTCGAATAAACTCATCCTTTTGAGATATATATCTATATCTATATATATATATATATATATATATATATATATATATATATCACGAGTGTAAGACGCTTTCAGTGATGATAGCATGATGAATGTGGCATTTTTGAGGTGGCAAATAAAAAAAAAAAACTCATAGGATTTACTCAGAGCAGTGAGAACTGATGTACACTCTAGGCAGCACAAAGCAAAGGAAGGACATATCGTTTGAAATCATCAACCTGACACGGTATATTTAATACACCTTTTGATCTGTTTAGAAACGTATTACCTTTATTTATGAAATACAGAGAATGATGAAGTTGTCTAACGCTTTCAAGTTGATTGTTTCGTGATTTATGCCTGAAAATGATGAATGTGTGGTATATTTTCCCATCAGATCATCAGATGAGAGTTATTGGGTACACCCTGGGCATCCTCCTTTGTGTCATTGTAGCACTCTTAGTACTATCCACTGCTTGGTGCATACACCTACAAAAAAGGTGAGAAAAGAGAAAAAAAAAAACAATCGAAACCAAAAGCAAAAAAAAAATATGAAGAGTTTGTTTGCAAAAATCGATAAGTCCATATTTGCCAAATGGAGATATTTGCGATTAAAGGTCAAGAAAAATAAAGAGAATAATAAGAAAATTTTTGCTTCTTTTGACCATAACTTCAAAAATGTACTTTTATATGTAGTGACCAATGTATCATTTAAAAGGTATTATTTTGTACTTTATGACAGAGACCGTACTTCAAAATCTTCAAAAATGGACTTATCGGTTTTTGCAAACAAACTCTTCATATATATATATATATATATACTACAAACGGACTTTAGTATTCATGGATGGGGAAGAGGTTGGGGAAAGGGTTCAAATGAATTATAATTGATGTGTGTGTCGTCAGATATCGAAATATCAATCACACGGTACATTCATTATACGGTCAATAATATTGGCCATAGAATATATTAGACCTATTAAAGACGTTTCGATCTAAACGAATCTAATAATTAGCTTCTGCAGATTTGTGTACGTGCATTGACATTCCAATAACAGGTTGTAGCTCATCCCAAGCTATAACTAAAAAAATGATATCATTCATGGAAATATTTCATAAGAAGTTATTCCTTTATAAATACAAATGATATTTTGCATGTGATACATTTGCTAGAAAAGCAAAACGCTTCAACACTTTTTAAATTTTAATTCATGTCATTTATTTTGATTATTCGATGTCAACTTTCTTCTCTTTGATTTCATCAGAAGGCACAGACTTCCAGAAGCTTCAAACCAGTCAAATGACCACTCGAATGACGGGCAGCTGCAGCATACGAGGGAGACTGACTGCGGTATCTCATTGAATCCTGCCAGTGCTGACTCTGGCACAGTGAATCAATCTTTCCTTGACCATCCAGGCAACAGTCTTGGTTGTTGTTCTACTCATCAGGTGCAGCCATGTCACATCTCCCAAGACAGTGCGGAAGTACACAAGATTAACTTTCAACATGCTGGGCTAGAGATAGCTTCTCGTCCGTCTCCTCACGAATATCATAGCCTACATGAAGCATCGCCATATCAATACGACTGTTTCCTTGACCGTGAATATCAGGCTAAAGATCGCAGGATGACGAACGGTGCCTCTAAACCCTGCGGGAGAGCATGTTTGTTTGACGAAAGTTATTACAATTCGCTAAACTTCGACTTTAAGTACGACGGCGTTTGCGCTCACACACAGAATGTGAATATTCACTACGCAGATCTCCAGCGAGGCACACCTGTTGATGTGAGCAAGGCACTGCTAAGCGAATATGCCAAGTCATGTAACTCTGTCGAATTTGTCCAGGCTAGAGAATCTGATATCTGTAAAGAGAGCAAAGATGAACATGTCAATCACGACTCTGACGATGACAGACCACGAAGAGGCAACCGTGACACATCATCTGCCGGTCGCTCTTCGCAGCTCAAGGTTTCCTCAGAAAGAAAAGATACTGGGCCCTCTTTCAACGTAAGTTCTTCAACAGCGATGTCCTCTGAAGAGGTCTTGTATTGTCAAGTAGAACCTGATAATGAGACTGATACCTACAAAGCCCCAGTGTATGCGAAGGTAGATAAAGCGAGGAAAATGTAATGTATCATTAAGTTGTGCTTGAGACACTAACGAAACTGTGACAAACATTTTTGGGTATGTAGTAGAAGCGTTAATGTTGCACTTTGAATTGTAGACAAGCTTTTTATTCCTATAACTCTGAATGTAATGTATGTTGTATGCATACATTGCCTAACTACCTATCACCGATTATTAGGCTTATTTAGGGGATCTTGGGGGTTGTACTTCAGTTATCCCTCAGTATTTTCAAGTCTGGGTTTATGAGATGATTTTTGAGAGAAGGTGTTTGCATGGCGTGGTATTAGATACACTTGGTTTGCAGTTCACCATGTATGTATAGTCCTGGGAAGGACTGTTGGAGTGACAGGAGAAGGATAGAAAGAAAAGTTGGATGAGAGGTGAGAATTGAGTAAGAGTATTCTTTCTGGAACGACATCATTAACTGCGCCCCCTCGCTCGAGGCGCAACAAGTTAATGTTTTGTTAGGCACCGCTAAATTGTCTGTTGTTAATTTTTATAATCCATTAAAAAAACTTACGTTAGATAATCTCAAAGCATTAACCTCCAATTGCCTCCCAAATTTTATATTAGCAGGTGATTTTAACGCTCACCATCCTATGTGGGGCGGAACCACGGAAGATCATAACGGGAGACTGATAGCTGATTATATATTATCCAACAACATATCTATATTGAATGATTCCTCCCCTACACGAATCGATATTTCACGCGGGACATCGTCTTCCATAGATTTAACTCTCTCAAGTCCCTCTCTAGCCGCACGATGCAACTGGTCTGTCTCTACTACCACAATGGGAAGTGATCACTTCCTGATCAAATGTGATATAGCACTTAATACACCTGTACCCAACATCACTCCCACTGATTTCAGATTACCTAAACCATCCCTATCCTTCCACAGGGCCAACTGGGAGCTGTTTGAAAAGGAATTACACAATACTTACAAGATGAAAAATGTCGACATTGAAAACATTTATGATTTCTACAACTTTTTTATTCTGTGCATCCAGAAAGCACCGGAAACCGCCATTCCAACTAATAAAATAAAAAAACTTTCTCCTAATCCGTGGTGGAATTCAACATGCACCCGGGTTATCAAGGCTAAACACAGAGCTAAAAGAAGATTGGAAAGCTCATATTTATATTCTGATCTCTGTGATTATCTCAAAGCCTCCGCTCTGGCGAGGAAAACGATTAAATCTGCCAAACGTGCTCATTTTGAACAGTTCTGTAATAATTTAAACCGTTTTACTCCTCTCTCTACCATATGGCGTAAGATTAAAATACTTTCCAATAACCGCCAGCATGGCACGACTTTTCCTCCTCTCCATATCAATGATTCTCTTTCTTCTGACCCTCTAACTATAGCCAACGCTTTAGCAGCCTCATTCTGTGAGAAGTCCGCCTCTTCACATTTCTCAACACGTGAACTACCCACTACGGCCACACCGAACATCATTCATGATAACAACACCCCATTAAATTCCCCCTTTACACTTAGGGAACTAAAAAGAGCCATCCGCATAGCCAAAAACTCCTCACCTGGAGCTGACGGGATCAACAAAGCTCTCATATCCCACCTGACTGATAGCATGATTCATTCGCTGTTACGAATAATAAATCACATATGGGACACTTCCACCCTACCACCCCAATGGAAACACTCTATCGTTATGCCATTCTGAAACCCGGCAAGGATAAGCACGACATACGTTCTTATCGTCCCATCTCTCTGACTCCATTCCTGTGCAAGATCATGGAACGAATGATATCCAGCAGGTTAACCTATGTCATAAATAAACACCATCTGGTATCTCACACTCAATCCGCTTTCTTACCTCATCGCAGAATAACCAACAACCTTCTTCTTCTTGAATCAGATGTCCGTAAATCCTTAATCACTAAACATTACACCGCAGCTATTTTTCTAGATCTCAGCCAAGCATTTGACACCGTCGACCACAACGCTCTCATTGCCAAACTCCAATCCATCGGACTACAAGGTAGATTTCTTGAGTGGATTCGCAACTTTTTAGACTCGCGGACTATACAAGTACGCATTGATTCCTTTCTGTCCGACACTTATCACCAAAATATCGGTCTTCCTCAAGGAAGCGTTATTAGTCCAGTTCTCTTTACTCTTTTCATCAACGACATCTCTTACTGCAGCAGATCCAATATATCTCTTTACGCAGATGATATAGCGATTTGGCGCACTTCCACCAACCTACGATACATCAATTTCAAATTACAGGTGGACATCGACAACATCGCCTCTTGGCTGAAACAATGGGGCCTTTCTTTATCAAGCAATAAATCCAAAGTAATGATTTTTTATCCACGATCAGTTGCCGCCAGTAATTTCAATATACATGTATCTGATACTCCCTTAGAAATTGTGCAAAATTACAAATACCTCGGCGTCATTTTTGACTCCTCGCTATCGTGGTCATCTCATGTAAATTATATACTGAATAAATGTAATAGACGCCTTAACCTTCTTCGGTCTGTATCCGGCACGTCCTGGGGCGCTGATACTAAAACCTTGTTATTATTATATCGTTCATTAGTTCGCCCCCACCTTGATTATTCATGTGAAATCTACAATTCCATTTCCCCAACACTTGCCAAGAAGCTGGACTCAGTTCAAGGCCACGCCCTACGTATAGCCACTGGTGCTCTCCCCTCCACCCCACTACACTCTCTCCAAGTGGAATGCCATGAAGCTCCCTTAGATAATATACGCCGTGAGAGGGCCGCTTTCAACTACTGCGCCTATCTGTTTTCTCTCTCCACCACTCACCAAGCCCGGGCCGCCATCTCGGACTGCTGGCAGTTTGCCACTGTCAAATGGCCTGAACACAAAAAACCGTTTGCCCTCCGCACTTCACATTTATTTCCCACTTTCAGCAAACTCATCCCGCTATCCGACTGCCCGTGTCCGCCATGGTCAATATTATTTCCTACAATCGATCTCTCCATTCATGACCACTGCACAAAGACGTCCCACCCTGAAATGCAAAGACAAACTGCTCTCCAGACAATCAACACTACCTATGCTAAACACCTTCATCTCTACACAGACGGCTCTCACGACCCCACCAGCAACGGGGTTGGTATTGGGATTTATATTCCCCGCCACGAAATAAAAATCTACGAAAGAATCTCCCGCATTTCCATATGCCGTGCTGAACTCACTGCAATTTTAGAAGCTCTAACCTGGCTAGAA
Source organism: Diadema setosum (assembly GCA_033980235.1). NCBI lineage: Eukaryota > Metazoa > Echinodermata > Echinoidea > Diadematoida > Diadematidae > Diadema > Diadema setosum. Next base: position 20,014,147 of record CM067080.1, read on the forward strand.
ACTTCTTCTCCACAGAAAGCTGCAATATTTTCAGACTCACTCAGCGCTCTGTCTTTATTAGAAAACTATTCCTCAAATAAACACAACCTAACTTGCGATATTTTATTGAAATGTTCAAATTTATTATCTAACGGATTTTCTCTTTCCCTAGTCTGGATCCCCTCACATTGTGGTCTAAAAGGTAATGATTGTGCAGACTCTCTCGCGAAGAAAAGTCTAAAAAAAGATTACATAACCATCATGATCCCTCCTACCGTTTCTGAGATTAGACATTTAATCTCGACAAAATGTCTGGACGCCTGGAACGAGACCTGGCGCACATCCACCCATGGTCGTCATCTATACTTCATTCATAGTAATGTCAAACAGCTTTTCTCCATCGATTGTACTTGCCGCCGAGACGAAATTATCATTCATAGACTCAGAATGGGTCGTGCTCGACTCCCTGCTTTCTTACACTTAATTCACAAACACCCTAATGGCCTCTGTCACACCTGCAACTCCCCGGAAACTGTAGGACACTACCTGCTATACTGCACACGATTCCTAAAACAACGTACAGCATTAGCACAAAGATTGCATAAATCTACCCTGCAGCTGTCTGATCTTTTCTCCAACCAGCAGTCCATGGACTACCTGCTTCAATATGTAAAGGACACAAACCAGTATTTCACAATTTGATATTCTTCCCTTTTATCTCTATGCCACTACCTACATTAATTATCCCAAGGTATGATGTTTGTAGTGGTCACAAACGACTGCAAGGGAGAACTCCACACGCATACAAATGTACCATCGATATACTCAATACGCTTTTGTTCTATTCCGATACCACCGTCATATTCAACGCCATCCTTAGTTCTATATCTCTATTCTTTCTCTTCTTCTACACTTATCTGCATTTTTCTCTAAGGTTAGCATTATCAATGGCTCGTGACCGACGGTAACGCTTTTTTCAATTGTGATCCATTTTTATATCCCATGCATGTAATCTTGGTAACGGGCTGACCCTATGTCAGAGAGAGGAGCTCAGCACCCTCCACCCCCCTAGCTGTCTGTCTTCTCGTTCTGTCTTCACTCTTTCCGCTATTCCTCTATCAACACTTCTCTTCCACGATGTCTCTGCCTACTAGGCTAATAATAATTAACACCTAGGCCGATAAGACAACTAGAGGCGCCTGACCCCGGGAAAGGCCAAGACATCACCGGCGTCGGCGGGCGGGTCCTACACCTGCTTTGCCGACGGGAACGGCGTAACCCTGCATTTCTCTCGATGCAGGAGTAGGCAGATGACATCATTTCCGGAACCCTGTCCCCTTCCTTCCGATGTATATATATCATTGTAAATATAAAAATAAATGTAATTTGGTTTTTGTAAATAATTCAAAGTATTTTAGATTTTTACAATTAAATTTCAGGCATATCTGAATAATTATATTTTTTGGAGCAAATTGCCCACCCGGCAGAGAGCTCCACAATTTAAAACAACAACAACAACAACGCTTTCTCTCACTCCTGAGGACGGACAGTCAACTGTCCGAAACACTTGAGTCTCCTCTTACTCTCCTATATTTCCTTGGTTCTATACTTCCTTGGTTCACAGTCCTTTTCAGGACTACACTCATTCCAGAAAGAATACTCTTACTCAATTCTCACCTCTCATCCAACTTTTCTTTCTATCCTTCTCCTGTCACTCCAACAGTCCTTCCCAGGACTATACATACATGGTGAACCGCAAACCAAGTGTATCTGGGTTTATGGTTTAAATGGATTGTGTTTCTTTTGTGTTGTGGAGAGGAAAGTAAAATTACTGTTCCTAGTTAACAATCATTGAGAACTGTCTTCGTCTGGTTGTCATTAACGATACCGTACAAGACAAACCACAAGTGATATTTAAGCATAGGTAGATTAAAACAGGAATTCAACATGGAGTGATTTTGTACTCTTATCATGCACAGAGATTTTCGTATGCCTGGATATCAATGATCGTATACACGGACGCTGTGGCAATGGCGGGATGCACTCTCCCTCTCCATGCTCTCGAAAAATGCGATTTTGATATTGAAGCTGTGTTTTCTATAAAGTCGCAACAAATACTACATTTTAAGAAAATCATATTCGCTATGAAGATGTGCTTCGGGTTTTTTTGTTCACACCAAAAAAGTTTAATCTTCATTTGAGTAAAATATAATGCATGTTACAGAAATATTATTATAACGTTTACTGGTTATTGTCTCCAGCATTTTCCCCAAAACGTTAGTATTATGTTTGTTTCGCTCGTAACTTCAGTTTAGAATCTATGAATCTGCACAGCTAAGCATCAAATATACATAGAACTTGTAGAATGCGATTAGATCGACCTAAATGAACGCAGAAAATCTTGATGATTTAAAGTGAACTTTTTTGATAGATATGCGTTCCATACAACACCATGCATATCTCTCAAATTTTAAGCAGAAACTATGTCTGCCTATGCACGCTTATTAAAAGTTTGGGAAATGTTGAACAAGCTACGGGAAAGCGTGACTTGTACAGTATTATCATCTGTTAAGGAATGATCATTGTGTAACTCATTCATACAGTTTATTCGGTTTTAATACCTTGAATAAGATGATATCCCAATCCTATCAGAGAAGGATTCAAAAAGTTGCAAATCACCTAAATGTATTAAAAAAAATCTGTAAGAAAATTGGTGGTGTGGTTTATGTGCGCTCAACAAAGAGAGAGAATGAACGAGCGAGAGAGAGAGAGAGAGAGAGAGAGAGAGAGAAGAGAGATGGGTTGGGCATCTGATACTATATTTAAGCAATTTCTTTGTAATTTTAGGAAAACATTTAAAGGATCACATGTTTTCAAGAGTTAAATTAAAAGCCCGATAACCCCCCCCCCGTTTCATTTTTCTTTTACTTTAACTTTCAACCTTTTTACTTTGGACAAACTTGAAAGAAAATACGTCATTAAAAGCCAAATAAATGTGTATTAAAAATCATTAAAACGTTTTGACAAGACTCTTGGAGAAGACGTAGGACACCGAAAACTGAAGTCAAATAAAGATATACTTAATTACAAACGAAATTACCAGTTTGTTTCTTAAATTGTTTCTTTGTGGAACCAATAAGTAAATTTCTAAATTCATCATATATACATAATTTAATCCTTTATATAGTTGAGCACAGTCAGCCATATTGCAGTTCACACTGTGCTTATTTTATCTATTCTATTTCAGTTTTATTTCCACAGGGTAGTCTCATCAAGACCAGCAGGTCCTGCTCTTCCAGAGAGCCCTGCCCGTGATAAAAATACATAAACATTCATCGTAACACAAAATTAACCTTCATACATTATTGAACAGTAAAACATTAACATCTACACACATGAATACTTATTATAATACAAACAATCAGAATCAAATAAAATCATCTCAATAGATATATGTCTTTACATAGGATAAAAGTAAAATGACCCATCCCCCTCCCCCTCAAGAAAAACGTCTATGTACGTACAAACAATGCAGGCCACTTGGCGCAGACACGTTGGTGCACCAACCCGAAAATCTAACCCTGCCATTACTCCCACGCACGCATGTATACCGTTACACACACACACACACACACACACACGCACACATGCGCACACACATTCGCGCACACACACATACATACATACACACACATACACACACACACACACCCGCGCACACACACATGCACACACACACACACACATACACACACACACACGCACACTCATACATCGTCCCATACTTTCTTACACTCCATTTCCAAGTGCATAGCGAACTCATGCATGATACATAATGTGCCTGTATAGGGGATGCACACACACAAGTGGGAAGGTGAGACCTCCATGAGTACCCGTACTCCTACACTGTACGTACACACATACACGTGCTCGCGTGTTATACACAACAATATTCTATACATATAGTACGATAACAATTATTCATGTGCGTGTATTAAAAAGCAAGATTAAAAACAAAACAAAAATGTCAAACATCTATGATCTGTACTTAAAACCTTCATAAAACAAAGTGGTATGGGGAAATCACCTTCAGCATGCAAATACAGGTAAAACAAAAGGATCAAGGCACCGCTACAGACAAAATAAACAAACAAACAAACAAACAAACAAACTAACAAAAGAGGTACCCGCAATCTTTCCCGTGCAGGGTCACAGAAATAACTTATATGGTATGTGTGATTTCCATGCCAGTGTGGCGAAAATGCGATAGAGCACCTTTAAAATGTGCGGCTCATGCCCTTAATTTCTGAACATGTGCAAAAATCCCATAGAGTTTGCCCCTGTGCTTTTCCTATGGAGAAATTGTATAGAAGGTTTTGGAACACCCAGAAGCCCTAGGGAAAAGGGCCCGGAAAATATTAAGCCATAGAAGCAGGGTTGTATAGTACTCCAATACATTTTGATACATGATGGGTGAATAAGACAGGATTAGTCACGTGATTCTGGCTCGAGAGGGTATAAATACCGCGAGCGCACTGCAGAAGTTTTCAGTTGGGTTGGGGGGTAAGTGCGGGTCCACAGCACTCTCTCCTTTTTGGTAATAAAATTAATGGGGAGCCACTAGGCCAGTGTAACAGAGCTTAGCAGAGAGAAAACCATCGGTTGTAACACACAGCAGGAACTACAATATAGCAATGCTGCACTGAACCGTATTTCGGACTGTCGTTTCCACACCAGCCTCCTTCTTGCAACTGGTAGTCTTTGGTACAAGACCCTGTGAATGGGTTGCTGTATGGTTGATTGGGAGAATGCCTGGTTTCTAATGCGCCTAGTGAGTCCTAATGCCCGTATATAGACGTGGAGTATGACTGTGCGAGCTATCTGAATAAGGTGCTGATCAAATGATGTGCTGCTACACATAGTACACATTATACATGTAGACACAGTAATTAAGGCTCTTGGACCGCTCCCCGGCTACGCTACAAAAATTGGTGGCAGCGGTGGGATTTTGGGAAAATTTTGAAACAGGCAATTGGAGTATACAGGGATATACGTTGAGAAAAGCGTTTTGAAATCCCAAGATCCAGTGATACGAACCCATACTATCACAATGGAGAATGTAGTTGGCAGCCCAGGCATGGAAAGCGATGAAATTATTTTTCAACCACAAGGCAGGCAAGATGGGGATAATGAAGCCAGAGATTCATCGGAAACAGATGTATCTGACAGGGAGGAAAATGAGGATTTGGCTACAATGCTTGGCAGGCTTTTAAAGCAGAGCAAAGCTCCCAAAAACAAACGCGGTAACACAGCTAAGGCTCCCACTTATGACGGATCGTCAGCTTGGGATGATTTTGCAGTCCAGTTTGATGTTATTGCAGAACTGAATGGATGGGGTTACAAGACAAAATCAATGCAGCTAACAGCCAGTTTGAGGGGAGCTGCTCGAGCCGTCTCGAGCGATCTCGAATCAGAGAAAAGGCACGATTTCAAGTCATTGGAGGCTGCCCTTAAGGCTAGGTTTCAACCCGAAAACCAAACCGAGATGCATCGCATAGAATTAAGAAACAGGAGGCGGGGGAAGGATGAATCCTTACCAGAGCTAGGGCAAGCGGTGCGGCGCCTTACTAGGAGGGCGTATCCTTCAGCAAAGGCGGAGATGCAAGATGTTCTAGCTAAAGACCATTTCATAGATGCGATTCAGGACCCTGATATCCGATTCGGAGTGTATAACGCTCATCCTACTTCACTTACGGAGGCTATTGGGGCGGCTGTAGAAGTTGAGGCTTTCCAAATAGCAGAGCGTAGGCGAAATTTCCCGCAAAGGAAACAGGTCCATAACGTTAACGTTGGGAACAAGATGGGCAATGTAAAAGATGATGGAGCAGTCATTTCTTCAGATGCAGTGGAGAAAATTGTAGCTGCAGTTATGGCAGAGCTGTCAAATGCAGGGGTGGTGAAAAAGACTGGCTTCCACAGAGATTCTGAGCCAACACAAATGGGCGGGCGTTCATCTGGTTTGCCGAGATGAAATTCGCTCTTTGGTAGATACAGGAGTAAATGCAACAATACTTAGTACAAAGACGTTTGAGAAATTTGAACCATATCAAAAGCCTGAATTACAGTGAACTGATGTAGACATGACCATGGCAGATGGGGAAACCAAACCAATACAAGGGAAGGGCAAAATGAGCATCAACATTGGAAATGTCACCCTGCGTCATGACATTTGGATATCTGACATAGAGCCACAAGCAATAATCGGGATGGATCTGTTAAAGCTTTTCAAATGTACGATTGAACCAAGTCAGAATGTGGTTCGGGTTGGAGATGAAATCATTGATGCAGAGCAACATGACTACCCAACCGTCTACACAGTGCGTTTAACAGAGACAATATGCATTAAGGTAGGAGAAGAGATCGTTGACCCAGGGAGATTAGATGGGGTACGTACCAACCACATTACCGAATGGTATGATTATGGAGCCGAATGAGAAGTTCGTGGAGAAATACCCACTATAAGTAGCTAGAGTACTAATAGGCACAGGCAGAGACACAGTCCCAATAAGGATAGCAAACGTCGCTGAAGAGACACAGACGATATACAAGACTAATAAGGTAGTAACATGTCAGGAAGTAGATGAGGTGCTAGTGAATGACGAGACTGCAGAAGAGTCTATCAGAACAGGCAAAGACAACACAGGCGAGCATGTCCCCGAATATCTGAAGGAATTATTAGAAGTAAGTACAGAAACACTCAATGCTAGTCAACGGGATGCAGTGGCCTCATTACTACACAATTACCAAGACATCTTCTCCAGTGGCAAAAACGATACAGGCAGAACTGGAATTGTGAGACACACTATAAACACGGGAAAATCGGAACCTATCCGACAACACGCAAGGCGCCTGCCCATTCACAAGAGGGAGGATGCAAAAGAACAAGTCTCCGCAATTCTGAAGGAAGAAATAATAGAACCTTCCTCTAGCCCATGGTCGTCGCCAGTGGTGCTCGTCAAAAAGAAAGACGGATCAACTAGATTCTGTGTAGACTATCGCAAACTCAACGACATAACCAAGAAAGACAGCTACCCGCTTCCACGAATAGATGACTCGCTCGATAGGCTCGGAGGAACAAAATGGTTCTCGACTTTAGATCTGTCTAGTGGCTATTGGCAAATTGAAATGGATGAGCATGACAAGGAAAAGACCGCATTCGTAACTGAGGGAGGGCTATTCCAATTCAAAGTAATGCCTTTCGGACTCTGCAATGCACCAGCAACGTTCGAACGACTGATGGAGCAAGTGCTGCATGGGCTACAGTGGCAGACATGTTTGGTGTACTTAGACGATATCATAGTGTTCGGACAGACATTTGAACAAGAGCTAGAGCGATTCACAGAGGTATTTCAACGACTGCGTGATGCTCATTTGAAACTATCTCCCTCGAAATGTGTTCTCTTCAGGCACCAAGTCCCATTCCTCGGGCATATCATTTCTGAACATGGCATAGCAACGGACCCAAGCAAGATTACTGCAGTGAATGAGTGGACGAGACCAAAAACAGTGAAGGAAGTCAGAAGTTTCCTCGGTTTTTGTTCTTACTACCGGCGCTTTGTGAAAGACTTTGCACGCATTGCAAGACCCCTGCACAAGTTAACGGAGAAAGGCGCTCCGTTCAGATGGACGCAAGACTGCGAGCAAGCTTTCGAGACACTCAGGCGCGCCCTAACATCGTCACCTATCCTCGCATTCCCACTTGATGATGATCCCTTCATCATTGACACAGACGCAAGCAACGACGGAATCGGCGCAGTACTCTCACAGGTACAAGATGGCCAGGAACGTGTTGTAGCTTACTTCAGCCGTGCCTTGAATAAAGCAGAAAGGCAGTATTGTGTGACTAGATGAAGGAGTTGTTGGCATTCGTTCAGGAAGTGAAACACTTTAATATTACATCTATGGAGCAGAATTCCTGATACGTACTGACCATGGGGCACTTCAGTGGTTGATGGGGATTAAAAACCCGGAGGGGCAAGTAGCACGATGGCTTGAACTTCTCGGTACTTATAACTTTCGGATCCAGCATAGAGCAGGAAATTCGCATGGGAACGCTGATGGACTTTCACGTAGACCATGCGTGGACTGTAAGCATTGTAAGCAGAAAGAGGCAAAGGGCTTTGCTTCGGATGATGAGCAGGAAGCTCATGGGACTAATGTCCGGGTTCACAGTGTGGGGATACAGTCGGGTCAGCCTGAGGACGCTCAGGACAGACCGGATAAGTGCTCTGGCAATGGTAGCTGGTGAGTTGGCCATGTGGCGCAAGATAGTATGATCATGATACAAGAAATAATAAATATATACATCTACGCTTTTGTAATTAAAACAATCGATGCATATTTCCTTGAGCAGTTCCGTCCCATTGGTGTACACAGCAATCATTGTGAGATGCCATAAGTGCATTAAATATACACCACATAATGCGCATATTGCTACAAAAGCTCTCTACCAAATTTACACTCAGCTAGATATCATGGATTGAAAAACAGGCTTCAATTCAGTTCAATTCAAATCAATTTTTCAGGAATTTTCTGCATTGAATATATATTACAAATCAAATACGGTCATTTCTTTTTATTTTCAGGACAATAAATCATACAGTGTGTACAGCCAAACATAATGGAAATATACGTGTACATTTCCATTATGTTCATAGCATTGAAGCATTTATATAATCATTCAGAATTATGCAAAACAACATTGTAATAAAGAATATGCTGCGAACGAAATGCTGCGAAGGAAAGTACAAGTATTGTTAATGTCATGATAACACCGGAAGAAAACTGCTCGAAATGCAATTGGGAACCACTCAAGAAATAGCGAATCAAATTCTCGAAAATAACAGAAAAAAAAAACAGGCATTATGGTATCACATTGCGACAACAAAAATTGAACAGACACTGTATGTACACAGAATGAGTTGAGTGAGGTGAGTGCTGGTGCAAGTGAATGAGCCCAGCAGGCTCGCGATACGAGGTGCCTTTTGAGATAACAAAACTTAAATATGTTTATTGAATAATTTGGTGTAAGGAGGGGGGGGGGGGTGTCAAAACATTAGTATTCAAATATTTTTTGGTTACAATAGGCAAATATCAGCTACTAATACCCATAAGTTTATATAATGTGCTTTTTCATGTTTGCTTTAAAAGAAGATATTGATGCACATGCTTTTATTCTTTCGGGGAGAGAATTCCATATACCCGGTCCGTTGTGTCGAAAAGATCCATGGGTGGCAAGTAGCTTCGGGATATTCAAATGAACGTCATTGCAATGACGAGTGGGATAGGAATGTACTTTACTATTTGTCATGAAAGTATCATGGAAGAACGGTAGTGAATTTTTGATGTATTTGAACATAAAGATAGCGGATTGGTGAATATGAACATCATTTACTTATAACGCCTAAGAACTTGGTAGATCTCTTTTCACCAATAAGTACACTATCAATAAAAATATCAATTGTGTGATTGGTACGGGATTGAGGGCTCTTAAAATGCATAAAACATGTCTTATCAACGTTCAGTGGCAACGTATTGCCCTTGAACCACAAAGAAACCTTTGACAGTTATTCAAAGTGTCGATTAGAGTATTTATACATTTGTTTGTTTTGTTTTGTTTTATTTATATTCCGTATAAAAACAATGACAAAACAATACTCGTACAGTCAACAGAATGATATTTAAAATACGGCTGGATTGCCCTACTCAGCTGTGCTACACGACACAGCTGTTCTACCGAGGGGTCCAGGAACAGAGTAAATTATAAATGCAATAGAAAACATCAAATGCGAAAAACAAAAAACAAACATTACTATAACTTTTAAACAATATCTAAAAAAAAGTGAGCAAGAATTAAATAACACCCCACCCACCCATCCTATTTTATAAACTTGATATTTATCTTAATATGAACATTATGAAAAACAAATACATATAACAATTTTTGAATAAAATGTGACCCGCTACAACAAAATGATCCTAAAGTCGGGCGAGGTCGATTATTTGAAAATTGCATGACACAATTCCCTAATCTTTTTGCTTTAAATTGATATATAACACGTCTTATAAAAATAATCGGCTGCGCAGATATCGATGTTTAAAAGAGAGCATGTCAAGACGTCTAAGAAATCACTGTTTCGAGAAAAGCGCCCTAAAAGTTCTCCTTGCGACGCAATCGCAATCAAGAGACACGCAAGTCAGTATTCACCTCCGGACAATAGAAGTTAAGCCGTAGCAACCTCCGAAATGCTCAGGCATAGCGCAACCCGCCCGCACGCACCAGTCGACTGGGCAGTGTGCGAGCTTCACGCTTCGGTTAGCGGCAAGCAGCAAACTGACCAATGAGATCACTCTGGTCGTTGTTAGGGGCGGAGCCTATGTGTGGTGCTCAATCCAAATGTTCGAACCAGTTTCTGCTTCGTTGAAACGCCAAAAAAACATGGCCCAGAAAAACGCTATTTTTGGTCTTTCCTTTCATCATTTTGCTTCAAAATTTCGACAGATGATAGAAAATATGTCAGACTCTAATAATATGTCAAATTCAGAAAATCGTAAGTTTTGACCAATTTTGATGCTCTAACTTCAAACTCGATTTTCACGGCTTCGACCGTGCGCGACTTTAGGACCATTTTGTTGTAGCGGGTCACAAATATGTTTGTGTCGTCTGCAAATAATATGATATGAAAAAGATGTGATGAATTAATAATATCATTTCTATATATCAAAAAAAAAAAGGAATAGGTTCAAGGATTGAGCCCTGTGGCACCACCATAGGTAATATTGGAATAAGAAGAACTTTTAGACTGAAACAAAACAAATTATTTACGATTAAAAAGATAACTTATAAGTTACAGTGACTTAAGTTACAGGCTTTAAGTTACAGTGACTCTATCAATATGCACACACTCACACACATACACACACATACACCATTATCAAGTGATAACAGTAATCGAACAGATAATAAGTCTAGAAATTCAAAGCTCGTATACAGAATATCAAACTCGAACGTTTTAAATGCTGCTGATGCTGTATTTCGTGTATTTCGTCCCTATAGTTGTCATCATGCATGCTGAACGGAAGCCAAGGAATCTGCAGATAGGGTGAGGCTTGACTGGAAATTGAAATCTGATTTTCGTTCAAACCACAATTTCATTCTTCCCGCTTGTTTATCTTTGAGGCCAAAACTTATGTTTGTGATATTGCTTAAATTAAAAAGATGTCAAATGATTTAAGAAAAAGATATCAAGCATGAGTCTTTTTGTTGATGGAAAAAAAAATCATTAGTTTTCCTTCCCTCATGATTCCACATCCATTTCAAAAACTAGTTTCGTATGATATTTTGTGAGTGCTGGCGTTCTCACTATTCAAATAAAGTAACTTGGCAATATGAGAAAATACACAATTGCTTTAATATCCATGTGAATAGAGTATCTTATCGAAAACTCGTCAAAATTGCGTCAATTATCAGCCACTAGACACGACAGTTTTCAGTGCCAATGACGGCATACCTCGAAAGCTGAGCAAAAACAGGATATCCTTCTTTGCTCCTGATATCAGATCTTGACAATTTGCCTTCATGTAGAGACTTACGCATTATTTTTTGCCTCTAAGTAATTATTACAATTATATATACATATATATAATATATAATATATATATATATATATATATATATATATATATATATATATATATATATATATTACAAACACACTAGTAAAATTATGTAGGCCAACGGGTATTAAGGATGATTGGGGAGAGATAAGAGGGGTGCGGGCATATTAAGCGTCCACAACAATACCTCCTCGTCGGACCGCAACCACAAGCGTGCCTGCCGTCCATACTGTGACGGTAATAAAACTCAATGAAACAATGACTAGAGTCACAAGGTGGTGATATTCATCACACTTGTGGATCACAAGGATGCATGAACCGATGAAGTGCTTGAATATTAAACTGTGGCAGCAGATACGAAAGTAATTTTTCAAACATAATGTCATGATAAAAGTTGTTGAGACAACTTGACGTTTTATTCATCTTTCTCCAGTGGTTACGTTAGGTCCTCCTGTTTCTTTTAGGTGCCTCGGAGATTTTGGGTAAGATCACACAATGCAATTCTTCTGTATAATTGTCAGTTTGAGCACGTTACATACTATCTGCATGAACGCAAACACACACGCAGAGGGTGTGGCAGAGGTACTCGGTCTTATCACATACACTCTAACGTTGTTCTTTGACGACATCAACAGATGTACGTAGCGTTCGCACATGAACCGTAGATCGTGCTGCAGAATACCTGTATTTGAAATTTGTCTAGTGTTGCACGATGAATCCCTTGGGATATTTCGCATTGAGACTAAGGCTTCAATACGAGTAATTACCGGATGTGGAGATTTGATAATATCGCTATCGAGCTGAGGAAAATGGCTTTCCCAGTATGGTTCTTTGCTGGTTTCATCCTCTTTCATCCCAGTTTCTCATTGTCTAACGGCAATACAAAGTGTAAGTATCTCAAGTACAACTATAGTGTTCTCGTTGGCGCATTATTGCATGGGTCATTTTAAGTCCCTTGCTTCCGTCGCATGGGCACTAAATGGAACGCTTTTTTGACAGCAAAATTATATAAGCCTCATCTTAGACTACATCTAGGCCTATAATAGGTGTCAATATGCATCAAAAGTGCTTGGTAATTTGGAAAATTAAGTATCATTTTTCAGTTTAAGATGTTTTTATTTGAAATATTATGTAAAGAGTTCAATTGCGGCAAAAAAAGGTTTAAACGGTTGATGAATACACTCATATGAAATAGTGGGACACAGAATTTTACTTTCCCTTGTTTAGACATCGACGTTGTGGAACTAAACAGCACGACTTCCAATATTCCTTGAGGGATTGTTTTTATCGTTATCTCCTGACAGATTCACGAGTTTATACAATGAATTGTTACATAACTCTTCCTTATCATTTTATCTGCCGTAGATTTTACTCTCAGCTGTTCGGAGAAGCAATTAGAGCACGAGGTATCGTGTGACGAAAGCTGTGTTACCAACGGTGATACTTGGGTTATAAAGGCACCACGTGGACGGCGAATTCTCACTGAAATGAAATCTTTCAACAACAAAGTGATGGGATTCTACATGTTGGAAGAAATAGCTAACAAATCGTCTCTGACTGTGATTTTGAATTATAATCAGAGTTCCCCTGTTATATCACTGACACATCAGATTCAGCTTTCGATATGGTATATATGTCTACCCAGTGAACTTGAAGATGAGTGTAAAGTGTTATGGGGGTAAGTATTTATCCCGTTTACATTATGTTGAATAATTATCAACACGAATAAACTTCCTCTTTATCTAAAATAAATAGTCTTAAATTGCCTTTCTAGGAAAAGACTAAATGTGCAAACAATGTATCTACATCAATCCTAACATCCTAGATGATCCTAGCATTGTAAGACAGTACATACACATGTTCTAAGTTCCATGAAGATACACTGGACCATTTCCGAGATCAGGAGAAAACAGTGACATTGTAGCACTTTAAGTTAGGCCGTCAATAAAAATCATTACGGACGGACGGACGGACGGACGGACGGAAGGACGGACAACCCGAAAACATAATGCCTCCGGCGGCACTTCGTGGCAGAGGTGATAGTTAAAAACTCAATCTGACAATGATAGTGATATTTATCACACTTTTGGATCACCTAGATACATCTACCGATGAAGTGCATGCTTAACTAACAGCTATAGCTGCAGATACGAGAGTAATTAAACACAATATATATTGTAATAAGAGGTAATGAGACACCTTGGCGGTTTATTCATGCCAGTGGAATGATTGATTAGAATTCTCCAGTGGTTACTAGGTCCCCGCGATTCTCTTAGGTGCCTTGGAGATTCCATGAGAGATCACATTATTAGTGTACCTAATTCTGTTTGCACACGTTATGAGTTATCTATATGTACACACACACACAGGGTGCGGCGGGAGTTGGTCAATCTTACCACATACACTCCAGCATTTATTCTCCAACGACATCAGCAGATGTATAGTCTCTGCCATCCATCAGAAATAAATACCGCACCCCCATGACAAAACCCCCCAAAGAAACACCTCTCTTTGTATTTAAGGCCTATTGTGTGTGTGTGTGTGTTGGTTTGCTGATGGTTTTCTGGTGCATTTCACATCGAGGAATACGATATTTTGAAAAACGAACGATCGTCTTTCTTCTATCTCTACTATAAACCAACAATCTATCTGGCAATTTAAACAAATGTGACCGTGCACTACAAAACAAACAAAAAGTCGCACCACTTGATTTTACATGAGGACTCGAGAAAGGTGAAATGGGTGAACCGAGTCAATTTTGAGTTTTCCATATTTTCTGAAAGAGTTATTCTTTTTCTACATTATTCCAGAGTTTTGGATCATAAATCGAATGGGAAAGTTGGTTTTCAGCAGTTTTTTCTACAACCCCCCTTTTAGTAGAGTATAATGATCAGGTTTTTTTTTTTATTTTTTTTTTATTTTTTAGAGGCCCCTTTCATTTCTTGAAAATCCTTTGCACCCTCTTCACTTTTAACTCTAATAGCTTTTGAAAGGATTGTGCTACTGCTCTAAACGTTGACATTTATCATGGCCAGAATGTGGTAATAGACCATGCTCGATTTCAACTTAATCTGATAATCCCTTAAGTGCTACAGTGGTTAACATCATGTTTTTGTCCCATTTATGGCACAGGTAGCACGGCTTAGTAAAGATTAAGCACTTGAATAGACCCTGAACTCTTTTCTCAGTTCACACTTTCCAGAGTGTGTGCTTTCTTTCCAGTATTTATATAGGTTAAGAGAATCAATTTGAATTGAGTTATACATCATTTTAAAGCTCAGAGTCTGCTCTTTCAGAATCTGCCCTTAACTAAAAATCCATGTCTGGAGACTGTTTGTTTGTTTTGTGGTAGAGGGTCACAAATGCAATATCCGTATCTACTATCAAAACGTCATTTGAATGTTAATCATCAGAAAATACAATTTACCTGTGCAATGTTGTTCATTAATTTTCCTTTTCGAGGAATACCAACTGTAAAGCTGATTGACGGACGCTCTCCCCTAGAAGGGTTAGTGATGTTTGAACCAGACACATATGTCTGTTTCGACAACTTTACCTCCAAAGCCGCAGAACTGGTGTGTGGAGAGCTTGGCTTCCCAGCGGCGGAAGAGTTTACAGCTCAGAGTTTGCCCAGAGCAGCAAGAGCAAACAACAATCAATGGTTGTCATGTCCAGAAGGTGACCGAAGTATTGTGCAAGTCCATTAAAGTGTTACTACACTATAACCGTATACAGTATTGATATTGAATATTGAAAGGAGTCCTCTGAGATTGATTAGGCTTGCTGCTCTGCTTTGAGGCCAGAGAGACGTCGATGTCATGACTTTAAATTCACGTGTTTTCATCCAAGAACAAAGGGAAACATTGGTCAAAGATCCTGTTTACTATCGGGAGCAGTGTTTCAAAAATGTTCGAGATATCGTAATTGATGCATATGTATAGGTCAGTTGTATCACAAAACATCCTACCACATAAAAATTTCGCAATAAAACTTGAAATATAAAGATATATCCCTATTTTGCTCAATAAATTATAACTGCAGACGGCTTAGTCTAGAACAATTTTATAACTACATTTTGCATATTTAACAATACTTAACATTGATTTTCCTGATTCAAATTTTTACATTGGTTGTTTCAATCCCAAACTAATATTTTAGAACTATTTCAGAGCACTAATGGTGGATTTTCTGTTTCATCTGCAAATGGTATGAAAAATAATGTCTTTAAACACAGATGATATATCTGTTCGGTCGGGTACGATTGATACGGGGTAATTCTAAAGAGAAGGTCAGTACAATGATTATTCTCTCCAGTCGATTTCCTTTATAATCTTATAAGGGCAGTAATGATTTATGATCCATTGCAGATCATAGTAAATGATTCTCAAAAATCTTCTCACAGGTAAACGACGTCTGATGGATTGTTCACTTGCAACGAGAAGGTGTTCTTTGAAACAGGCTGTCAGACTGAAATGCAAAGGTAAGATAAAGCATGAACAATAACAGGTTTCGCAATATCTACTGGAGTTCAAGTACACTGTACGTGAATTAAAAATACTCCAATAGTACCATGGGTACTGTTCTCATGTAATACTTTTAACCCACTTAAAAAACCTCCACAGAAGACAATAACCAGGAATAGGACCTATATTGCCATTAGTTAAATTGCAGTCAAGATTTACGGATATTACATATTCACACAGGCAATGTCGCGTCATAATACCATACTATATATAAACAAACATTTCCACAAGTCTCACGGAACTGAAAATGCAGACAATCAAATATGCAATTTTCTATTTTTTCCCAAAATGATAGGGGACTGACAAAGGCACTTTTTAGTATAATTTTTTGTTACTGATACAAAATGTGTAATAATCGGTCGAAAGAAAAACGAGGAACGGCCTATTTTCTGAAGATTTTTTTTTCGTTGTCTATAGCATATTTGTGAAACTCTGATGTATGGACATTGCTCATCTTCGTGCGATCCCATGGAAAACAACCAGAGAAAAATGAAAGTGTAAATTTCTACATGATTCCCGAAACCCTTTTTCCCCGATTTCATTCTATAGGTCCACTCAGGTCTTGTGATGATCCTGGTCAAGTGTATCATGGCTACTGGGACTCCAGTATAACGAAATTTGGGTCCAGATTAACTCTCACCTGTACAGATGGTTACGTAATCTATGGCAGCGCGACATTACAGTGTGTGGGACTACCTGGCTGGTCAACTTACTTCCCGGTTTGGAATGCTTCAGTCCCGTCCTGCTCCAGAATGGGTATGTTGTAGAGAGGCATCTCTCACCCCATGTCATATATGGATAGATGAATAAGGCTCCTGTTACGCTTACAGTGCACGATGGAATGATCGCACTTTCGTATGTCTTTCAGGTACTTTATTCTCATACCTCAGCGAAAGTAAATTTGGGTTAAAATATACGATAGCGTTAGGAAACATGGGTGATTCGATTGAATCCATGTTCATTTACTTGCCACCGCGGTACATTCGATGGCCACAAATAGCGCCTGTCAGCCGAGTGCCAGCGAATTTTTATAAGCAGAGCGGACGGTAATGGTCGATTTCAACCGAGATTCTTTGGATGTGCACGTACTTTAATACTGTGACGGTTTTTGAAATAAGAATAATGCTGCATACGAT
Source organism: Diadema setosum (assembly GCA_033980235.1). Classification (NCBI taxonomy): domain Eukaryota; kingdom Metazoa; phylum Echinodermata; class Echinoidea; order Diadematoida; family Diadematidae; genus Diadema; species Diadema setosum. Next base: position 20,031,461 of record CM067080.1, read on the forward strand.
GATGTTGTACGTGTACCACTATTCACCTATATTCGCCATGTGTATTCACGAACCCTGTTTGACCCCTTCGATGTGATTGTTAAATGCTGACACCATCATGTTTCGAACTGCTATGCTGACACCATCATGTTTCGAACTGCTACAGTTTCATCTAATAATGCATCCCTGATCTGATTCTCCATCCATAGAACTAGTTCGGCCCGATACCAAATAGCTGGTCCAGTTGCATACTCACTAGATCGGTCCGCCCTGATCCTAAAACTGCCCTTTCTCGACCAAGCTTGAATGTAGACCAGACCGACTTGATCTCAGAAAGATATAGGTCATGACCCAGTTTTACATCCACGCGCCTCTGCCTTCTTTGAGAAACTGGATGACCCAGTTACACATCGTTCGCATGGTAACTGGATCGCCCAGCTTTATGGCACCGACATCCCCAGATCGTATATAAACGTCTGTTTTGGTAATTACGAGAGGAGAAGAGAGGAGAAAAGAATTCCCTTTACGCTCTGCTTTTACGAGACTGGACTAAGGAGCGAGTAGTTCGAGACCGCATGATGTGTTAGCCCTTTTTAATGTCTCGCTGTTACATATGTGATGTTGTTTTGACGCTCGTCTTTTCAGTATACGTGATGTCTTCTTTTAATAAAATACGGATAAAGTGAACACTATACTTCTCTTGTTATTAATTCAACTCTCCTCTACGACGAATTGTATGGGATATGCGTGTGCGTGAAATGACAATTTGAACCCTCGCCATCCATGACATGCATCCACAACTCTCATCACGAACGCACCCAGAAAATTCGTCGCAATACATAAAGATCATTGATAAAACTGTACACAATTCGCTACGGGGATCCTCGAATATATCCCAAACCGGCCCAGCCTTTCCACTCCATGGTATCCCCACCTTTACCTGGAATTTCACTTCATTATCACAACAGTAGACACATCGAGATTACCCTCATTGGCTAGCCTTAATTTTTTTTAAATTATTTCTCTCTTTATGTCATAAGTCTCATGAGAACGTAGCGAAATCCAGTGCACTGAATGTTTTATGACAAACAACTAGTTTTGATCTGATCAATAATTACGACTAATGTCTGAGTTTGCTTTTCTTAAAGTCAGGAAAGTCTCTAAAATAAAGATCCTGATATTTATTTTGTCATGCTGTAATATGAAACTGGAAATATCGTACATCGTAATAGTATGACTAAGGTATCAAAACGAGGGCTGAGTGACACCGCAGATCTATCAGACTATAAGAAAGTGTCATAATTAGAAAAAAATAAGGGTATAAATAATTTTGAAAACATCTGTAGGGTGTGAATGACATCTTTCATCCCCTGACGGTTTGAATTTTGTGAAGAATGCTACAAATGTGACCGCGCACCTCAAAACGAACATAAAGTCGCACACACTGATTTTGCGTGAGGACTGAAAATAGGTGAAATGGGTCAACCTAGCCGAACTTGACTTTTTCATATTTTCTTAAAGAGCGGGTCTTCTTTTACATTATGCTAAAATTTGGTATCATAAAACGGGCAGGAAAGTGTGGGTTTTTTTTTGTAGTTTATCTCGAACATTTTTGGTAGAATAATGTGAGAAGGTGTGTCTTTAGAATCCCTTTTCATATCTGAAAAACCTTGTCCACACTCTTCACTTTCAACTCTAATAACTTTTGAAAAGATAGTGCTACTGCTTTGAAAGTTGACATTAATTATGGACAGAATGTGTTTATGAGGCATGCTTAATTTCAGTTTCATCAGATAATCCCTTCATTGCTGTTACTCTGGTGGTTCACTTCCTGTTTTTTGTCCCATTCATCGCACAGCCAGCACGGTTTGGTAAAGATTAAACGCTTGAATAGACACTGTACTTCAGAGCCTCTTTTTTCAGTTCACACTTTTCCTGAGTTTGTGCTTTCTTTCCAATATTTAGATAGGTTAGGAGAGTCCATTTGATTTGAGTTATACATCATTTTAAAGCTTAAAGTCTTAACTAAAAATTCATGTCTGGCGACTTTTTGTTTGTTTTGAGGTGAAGGGTCACAAATAGAAGGCATGTAGCACTTCCTGTACTGTGAATCACGTGTGTTGCTCGTATGGAAATGAAGTTAGATAATTTTTGTATAGCTTGCTTGTGATATTACCTCTCATGATACGTGAAATGTTCTTTCTAAAAGGCTTTGCAAAATCCAGCAGACATTACCTGAGCAGTTATCTTACAGTGTTTGGCTCTTATGTAGCAAAGTAAACGGCTGTGCTTCATGGTTCCTGAGAAATATTTCAAACATCCTGAAGTCAACATTTAATTCACTACTGACGTTATGAGCCTAATGCCTTCCATCTGCTCCAAATCATGCATGAATGTGTTCATATCTTTATAGCACGAGTGGCAAAACGTTTGCAGCGTTGATAACATTGATAATAGTATGCGCATTGAAGCTGAAGATACAAAATGAGGACAGACGGATGTATAGACTGCACGGAGCAAAGAGTCACCGTTGTAGCAGCACTTGAAACATTAGCTTCCACAAGTGCAGAGAACTGTTAAGCTGTCCTGTAATAACTGTTTAGTCAGTTGTTTCGTGATTTACTCTCGAAGATTAGGCCTACGTGTGACTTTTTCTCTTTCAGGTCTAAATGCTCACCAGACAAAAATTATTGCCCTGGGAACCCTTCTGTGTGTCATTATCGCATCATCAATACTCATTGCTTTGTGCAATCAACAACGCAACAGGTGAGTCAGAAACAACTAAAATAAAAATAATGCACACATACAGTCAAACTCGGATACCTCGACGTCGGATAAGCCGAATATCACATACCTCGGGGGCAAAATGAAAGTCCCGATTGTTCCTATGGAGTTTCCGTGTATTAAAATTCGCGTAGCTCGAACAAAGATAACTCGAAGTTCGGTTACCTCGAAGGGAAATCTAATGTCCCGATCTTAATTAACTTATTGTTTTTCCCAGCATGTTGCTCGAATCGAAATTGCAAACATAACTCAGCATCTCCGATTAAGCGCGCGTGGACAGCGAAGACATGTCACAAATGTTTTCACACTCGATTGTAAATATTCTGAGACCCAGAACAATCGCGCGCCCAAGAAGAAATACCCGATACACAGCTGACAAGGAAAATCCCCAACACCTACCAACACACGTACATGGTATATGCACATAGCACCCGTGCCAATGGAGTGCTTTACGATAGCACTACGCGCTGCACCATCATTTGCTTTTCTTTAACCACTGTGTTTTGATTTTTGATCGAGGCAGTCATACCGTGCGCGTAGATTTCTCAACCGCCGGGGCGCACCTGCTTACGTTGACAGTTATATCTTTGCCATTAATCACGCTCCACTGTCAAAACATCAATCTCCCTCGTAGTGCCTTTTTTTAAACTATTTTTTTTTAGCCTTTCACGAAGTTTACTTCCCCGAGAACGCAAGCACTGAAACTTTTTTTTTTTCCCCCAGCAATGCGATTATGAAAATCTGGAAGTATAGGCCGATCACAATGAAGAATAGAATACACAGGGCTCCGCACTTAAAAGTTTTATCGGGCCACCAATATCATTGATTTTTATTTTCTAGTGGTCGAAAGTAAAATCTGGTGACAAAAAAAAAATCAGGAAAAACATTACAAAAACTAAATCGGTCCTACTAAACAGAGACAAATTAATATTAAGCATTATTGAAGTGATACAGATGCCCATGTCTAAAACAAATGAATAGAAAATTCAATCATCTTACTCTGTGTTTAAAGATTTGACAAATAGGCGTAGAGATTATTTAAAAAGTTGATGCCCATTATATTGAGGAGGTCAAAACTTACGTTTGAAATGAGAAAATGGGAGCATTTGCTGACATTTGTTAGCATCCGACATTTGTTTTAGCATTGTAAAAAGCCGAAAGTTACCGTTATTCATTTTTAAATGTAAAAGCAAACAACCGACATTCATTTTAGAATCTTACGGAGCTGAATACTATCCTAATCCATTTCCAAACGTGAAAGCAAACATCCGCTATTTGTTTTAGCATCTAACTGAGCGGATTAATACCATTAATCATTTCCAAATGTTAAAGCAACAATCTGTTATTTATTCTTGCATCGTACGGAGCAGAATATTACCGTTATTCATTTCAAACATCCGACATATATTTCATTATTGAACGGAGCCGAATGTTACTGCTATCCACTTCCGAAAGTGAAATGAATCATCTGACAATTATTTTATTATCGCATGGAGCCGAATGTTACTGTTTTTCATTTTTGAACGTCAAGGCAGACATCAGACATTTTGGACCATGAAACGTATAGCTGAGTGTTACTGATATTTATTTCGAAATGTACCGTAGCAAATATCCAATATTTTTTTATCATCGTATGGGGCAGAATGTTACTGCTGTTCACTTCCAAACATGCCAAACGTAAAAGCAATCATTCGACATGATTATCATCTTCCGGAGCTGAATGCTATTGACATTTACTTTCGAACGTAAAAGCACACATCCGGCATTTATTTTATCAGCGTACGGAGTTGAATATTATTGTTATTCACTTCAGAACATCAAAGCAAACATTCGACATTTATTTTAGCATCTTCCGGAGCTAAATGTTATTGCAATTTACTTTCGAACGTAAAAGCAAACATCCAGCATTTATTCATCATTGTCAGGAGTTGAATATTATTGTTACTCTTTTCCGAACGTCAAAGCAAACATCAAACATTAATTTTACCATTAAACGCAGCTGAATGTTACTGTTATTCATTTCGAAATTTAAAAGCAAACATCAGACAGTTATTTTAGCATCATATGGACATGATGGAGCAGAATATTACTGCTATTTTCTTCCGAACATAAAAACGATCATCTGACATCTATTTTAGCATCTTCCGGAGCCGAATGCTATTGCTATTTACTTTCGAAAGTATAAGGAAACATCCGACATTTATTTAACCATCGTACGGAGTTGAATGTTATTGTTTTTCATTTCCGAACGTCATAGCAAAAATTCGACATTTATTTCAGCGTCTTCCGGAGCCGAATGTTATCCTTATTCATTTCCGAACGCAAAATCAAATATCTAACATTAGTTTTAGCACCATACGGGGCTGAGTCTTATCGTTATTCATTTCCAAAAGTATGACCAAACATCCGACATTTATTTTAGTATCATACCGAGTCGAATATTGCCGTCATTCAATTCCACAATTAAACGCAAACCCCTGACATTTATTTTAGCATCTTACGTAGCCGATTGTTACCGCTGTTCATTTTCAAAAGTAAAGGCAAACATCCGATTTTTTTTTTATTTATTTTAGGCCACCAAAATCTTTATTTCTGAAATTTTGATTTCATTTCCGATTTTCACTCAATTCATTCATATAAAAGTTGATTCAATTCAAATTGACAAGCATGCAAACAATCAGTAGGCACTATAACAGACACCATGTTGAACATCGATAAACGTCGAACATCGATAAACATCGGATAAGTCGAAGAAAATTCGACGTACGCGTACCTCGAAATTCGCGTACGTCGAACCATTTTCTTCAGTCCCGACGACTTCGAGGTATCCGAGTTTGACTGTAGATCAAACAACAAACACTTTTTCATATTTCGGATAGGAAGGAGGTTCAACCCACCATTAATTAACTAATTCATTCATTCATTCATTCATTCATTCATTCATCCATCCATCCATCCATTTATTTTTTTCTTTTTTGCTTTCATTTCCAAACAGTAGAAATATCATTAACATCAAAATAATAGTACATAAGTATTTCGTGTAACTTTTATCGGTTGAAGATTCCGATATAAATACAGTGATGTGTGTACTGTTAAATATTCGGATGTTATTCCTAGGGCACCTGAGTGCAAATTCTGAGCTCATTGTAAACGGGATGTACATAAAACAGTTTGTTTCTATATATTTGTGTAAGTTTTGTAAAGAGCATTCCAATGAATATTCTCTGCCTCCAATTGCCTCATTCAAATGCACGTTATTGTTCATCAGGCAAGGAAGAGAAAAGTACTGAGGAGCTTCACTCCTTTCCAAATAAAAACGACCTTTTACACTGTATGAAAATAATAGAATAAAACTTGTTTTTTCAGTCGATTCTGATATCCATTTTGATTATTTAGTATCAACTTCCCTCATCACCACATCTATGTTCATAGCAGAAGACAAAGGCCTTCACAAGCTTCAAACCAGTCAAATGACGGGCAGCTGCAGCTTACGAGGGAGACTGATCGTGGTGTCTCGCTAAACCCTACCAGTACTCAATCTGGCACAGTGAGTCGCCCTTTACCTGACCGTCCTGGCAACAAACTTAGACCTCTGTCGACTCAGCAGAGGAAGTCATATCACGTGTTATACCATGGCATTGCGGAGGCAGACAAGATGACCTTTCAACATGCTGGAGCACAGACAACTTCTCCTATAACTCCTGAAAATCTTAGCCTGCATGAAACATCAGTAGATCAAAATGACTGTTATAGGGAACATGGGTACTCTACCAGGATAATGCAATAGCGTGTACACCGGTGACATAGCATGTCTATGCTGTGAATAGACCGTTGCACATATTTTTTTTCTTTGATACAAGAAAACTACACAAGTCATCAAAGAGTGAGGATGTTTGTCATTCAGCTGTCAGAATAACGGTAAATTAAGACTCAGTGTACATCTATATGATTACCAAGAAGCGTAAGAGCAAAGATACAAACAAACAAATACCAAAATAAAGATAGTTCTTGCTTGACGACAGACATACTAATTCGGTAAACTTCGGACTCACACACAAGATGCGAACATTCGCAACGCGCATCTGCAGCAAAGCAGTCTTGCTGATACGTGTACTCTTCAGTGAATATACGCCTGCCAAGTCATGCAATCTTAGCAAATTTGCCTGGAAATTCTAGATACCTGAAGAGAGAGTAAGGACAAACACGTCAATTAAGAATCCGAAGATGGCAGACCACAAAGAGACACCTCTCTGACATCTACTGGTCGGGCTTCTCAGAGTAAGGTTTCATCTGAAAGAAAACTCACTGTACCCTGTCTTTTTCTTGACAGTTCTACAACAGCAATTTCTTGAGATGAGGTTTCTCATTTTCAAGTAGATCTTGATAATTAGACAAATACCTGCAAACACAAATATATGATGTATATACGAAGGTTGATGAAACGAGGAAAGTGTAATAATTATATTATGCTAGAGATACTAACAAAACTTGAACAAACAAACTTGAACAAACATATATATGTATATATATATATATATATATATATATATATATATATATTTATATATATATAATGTATTATATTAGAAAGAAAGAAACGTTTATGTTCAGTCATTCAACTTATTTTGTTGCATTTCCAACAAAAGTATAGAGTACAGTATAACACTTACTTTCTTCTAAGGGAAAACACACTATAAGGGATTACAATCATAATAAGCTAACTGCGACCTTATTGTATCAATGCATTTATCGACTAAGTTCCACTTGCCGATATTTAGGATGATTCAATGCAGTTTGAACAATCCACTTTAAATATGCTTTTCCTCAGCAAATTCAACACTAGACTTTTGGTAATGGATTATTTCTGAAGTTTTGTGGAGAGTAGATAAAAGGTATTGAGCCTACATGTTGGTAACAATAATCGAAAACTGCACGTTGTAAACTAATTCAAATTATATTTGTATTCTTTGTTATCTGTGATTGCATGCAGAGAAGTTGATGCAAAGACGGGGTGTACTTTCCCTGTCCATAAAGGCGATCTTGGTTTTTTTCTTAAATTCGCAATATTCTTAATGTTAGGTAAATCATATTTGCAATGGAGTAGTCCTTCTCCATGGTACCATATTAATCGTCAGTCGAATAAAATGTATTTGACAGATTACAGATATTTCTGTCTAGCACATTCCGTACCAGTAATGTTTGCTTGTGACTATAATCTAAAATAAATTTCTCTGCACAGAGCAGTATCAATTGTACAAAGAATGTGATTGGATCGACATTATATGAACTCAGAAAATCTTGATACAGGCCACACGAAATATATTAGTGTGTAAATTATTGTGTGTGTTTTTATTGAATTGTTCCTTAATCGCCTATACAAATTTCTGTTGTAGATCTGAGAAAAGGCTGAGGACCGAAAGCCTAAGGGAATGGTAAGATCTATGTTGAGGTGAGGATTCAGCTTTTAACTTTTTACAAGATACCTAGAAACCAGTTAATGAAATGTTAAAGAACATACAATTCTAAGAGGACTTCAAAGTTTATATTGACAAAAATCGGTTTTGAAATGGCTGAGATATGCAAAAAATAAAGTAAAACAAGTGATCCTATTAAAACGTGGGTCCCACCTTTTATTATGATTGCTTCGCTTTGGATATCTCAGCCATTTCAAAACCAATCTTCATCAAATAAACTTTGGATTCTTCTCAGAATTAAACGCGCTCATTCATATATCATTAGAGGTTTGTCATTTCAAAAAATCATCATTAAAAACAAGTTGAAAACCTGAAGCCCAATCTCAGCCGAAACTGTACAATCCCTTAAAAGGGACTGGTAACATACAGAGACATCCACTGGTGTCATTCTTTTCGTTGTCACTGCTTATACTAATTTAAGACTTTTTCTAGGATTTTCTTATGCGCAGACCTTACAGTAGCCCATGAAAACGACAATTAAAAAATTATAACTTCACACAAACTGCACAATATTGACTTCCAGCTCAAACCTGAAAATCGATGATACATTATGAGAAGACGAGATCTATGCGAATGCACATGATCTGTGTGACTGTGTGTCGTGCACGTGTGTCTGTGTGTCACGTCCCAACAGGCAGGACAAGAAGATAATTTGCCCCGAGAGCCGTGGGTTCCATAGTAAATCATTCAGATCACATACACATACATACACACACACACACACACACACACACACACACACGCATTTTATATAACGGCAATACATTGAGCGAAAACTGTAATGACAAATGTCATAGCAAGACCCATCCTTATGAATTATAAAAATAGACAACATTAGCGTACATTGTGTGTGATTGATTTGGTCTTTATCCATAATCCAAATCTAAATCCGTTATCCAAAACCTTTGTAAAATATCAATTGTAGAGAATGGAAATATCCTACGGGGGGAATATAAACACGTCAATTGATACAAAGAAAGTAAAAGGGCTTTCCATAGAAGTTAAGAGGAAGTAGTCATTTGAAAAGAAAGATAAACACATAAAAGGGCAATCTGGAAAATCAATACATTGGATACAGTTGAAAATAGAATAGAAGAGTTGCCGGGTATGGGCATGGTATAATAATTGGCGTTCAAACGTATCTACGATTTCGTAATTGAAACAAGCGAACAAAGTTTTTTTTATTTGAGCAGTTCTCTCCCATTACAGGTTTACAATATGTAATCGGTGTGAGGTGCAATAAATGCATTAAATCACATGATTAACACACTATTGAAAAAAAAAAAACAACCAAATTTAAAATTGTTTTAAAATCACGCTTGAATTATAGTGCCTCTAGCAATGCTGACAAACTAAGACATTAACAATACATAACAACACACACACATACACACTATCTTCAAATGAAAACTGCAGGTGAGAGGATAATCTATTGGTTCCGAGAAGCTTCACACACTCACACTTCATGTTTACAATGTAAGGTGCAAAAGGCTGTTCATGCTTTATATTGTGTGTTATATCTCTATGGTTGTAATCGCACATCCTAAGTAGTGAAAATCATTTTTCTGTATCTCTTTTTTCAGGTTATAGACAAATCGACTATAAATCAACAAGTGATGTCATCATTCAAACAATCAATCGATCGACAAATTAATTACCAAAACTGAATATCTGTCGGAGACCTATTGCTATATGTGATGATTCAGGTTTTCAAGTAGTAATTATATCCCCGTTTACATATGCTTTGATACGTCTACCTTGGATCAAGACGTAGTGAGGGCCAGTTTCAAATCATTTTTTTTAAACTGTTGTTTAATGTTTACATAAATGATTTTTGTAGACCATCAGATGTTCTTTCTTTTACTCTCTTTGCAGATGACTCAAATCTATTTTTTTTCCACACAATAATCTTCTTACCCTTGTTAATACAATAAATTCAGAATTAGAAAATGTTGCCCAGTGGATAAAAGCAAATAAGCTATCTCTTAATCTTCAAAAAACAAAATATATGCTCTTTAGTAATTCTACTGTGGCATTACCTGTTGATATTGTTTTAGATGGTACTCCACTCGAAAATGTTTCCCATATAAAATTTCTTGAAATAAAAGTTGACAATAAGCTTTCTTGGAAATTTCATATTGACAGTGTATGTAAAATTATTTCACGTAATGTTGGTATAATTAATAAGCTTAAGTTTTGTTTTCCTTTGTCGTCCCTGCTTGTATTATATTCATCCTTAATATTGCCATATTTAAATTACGGTATTCTCGCGAGGGGAAATACATATAAAACATTTTTAGATAAATTACTTTTATTGCCAAAGAAATCACTCCGTGTTATATGTCATACTGCATTTTTGTCCCATACTGACCCACTATTTTATGAGCATAAAATATTGAAAATTAATGATTTGTATTTGTTTAATCTAGGACAATTTACGTATAATTATAATAAAGATAATCTCCCAAATATATTTGAAACAATGTTTGAAAGAAATCAATTCGTTCATAATACACGGCGATCAAATGATTTCCATTTGCCATTTCTGAGAACTTTGATGGCTCAAAACACATTCATCAACGATGGGCCAAAGTATTGGAATTCACTTCCCAACAATATTACAACAGCTCAATCTCTGAATTCCTTCAAGAATAAATTAGAATATTTTTTATTGAAATTTTATAATATCCAACCGAGTTAGTTTCCCTTTATCATCTCAGTAAAGTCATCATTCTTTTTTACATAAGTCCTCCTTCTAATTAAGTCCCTGTCTGTGTTCTAAATATAACGATGTGTTTATTCTCTCTTTCTCCTGCATTCTTACCAACATAATTACGTATAAAAAATGTTTTGCATTACATTCAATCCAGCTAGTATTTCATCACTTATTTTACATCATGGAGTCTAGATTGCTTGCGTCCACGATGGCACGTGCTGTAGTTTTTTCCCTTTTCTCCCCTTTTTTCCTCTTTTTTCTCTCTTTTTTTCCTTTTCTTTCTCTTTCCCTTCCCAATCATCTTGATGTCAGTTGACATCGGTTCGTTTATTTGGTTTTATATTGCTGTTTTGTGTATTTTCTGAGGGTCCAATATCGTACAAGCTCTGCTTCTTAGTGGGACCCTCCACTTCCATCGTCATCCTTAGTTGACTTGTCATATACTTCTCATTTTCATATTTATGTACCTTGTCAAATTATGTTCTGCAAGTATTACAAATATCCTGTACATATGCAATGTATATAATTTCTTCGTTTATTTGATGGAAGTGAAAATAAAGTTGAATTGAATTGAATTGAATTGAAGATCACCGCAGTTTTCGATAGAGACTATGTACACACGACTAGGAAACGCTTCTATTTATCAATGAATATTAGTGGAAAAAATTGCAAAGAAAATGGGATTCCATCGGGATTCGAAACCCGAGACCTCCGGATTACCAGCCCGGTGCTCTATCGAATGAGCTATAAAAAGCCCTAGCTCACTGTTCGTCCCATACCACCGTAAACTATGAATGCTTATCAATAAATATGTTACATATAAAGTCTGTACTCTTAAAATGAGTGCAGTGACTGTCTGCTTTCTGCGCATGGAATGACAAAGCTATTTGTATATACATGGACATGGCCTAAAGTTAATAATCTTAATGGTAAATGTAATGTAAGATTATCCATAATGTAGCAACTGTCATGAGGGCATTCTATTCATCAGTATTTCGAAAGCTCATCTCTACAGCCAAATTTTTCGCAACTATTTGTTAGGTTTATATTTCTATTTCCATGCTGCTCGTGGGTATAAAATGGAAGACCCCCCACCGGAAAAAAAAAAATGCAATGAACCGCACAGAATATCAAAAAAACTCACCATGTGCAGCCTGTTGTGTAAAAAAAGGTCTGATTCAAAACTTTAAAAAAAATGAAAATGAACAAAAGAGAAAACAGACAACTCATCAGAATTAACCTGAAATTTACTGTTTTGAGAAAAAAATGCCTATAATTCAGCCCCACTTCGAATTCAACTTAAGTGTGTGTGTGTGAGTGTTTGTACTTGTGTGGATTGTATTGCGTGTCACATCGAGAAATTTATGCTATCATTTTGAAAAAAAAAATCAAAAGGCATTCAAATTTATGCTGCCTTTTTGCAATTGAGTATATGAATATAAGAACGACCCAAGTCCATGGAAGACCATTTCGAATAAACTCAAGAAAACGTCATATCTTTTTTATTTGTCCAATGATATTCTATTTAACTGTGATGGGAAAGCAACATTGTATGTACAAATTAGAACATATATTGTTATGACAATTAACATTTACATTAATTGTGGAGAGGCCATTTTGGGTGATGGACTTGGGTCGTTCTTTGATTCATATACATGATATTCTGCTATAGAGATGAGAGAAGGACGAGAGAGGGCGCTATAATATGAATGTAAGAATGACCCAAGTCCTTCATTCTTACATTCATATAAGATTTAACTCATTTATTTTAGGCACTTCCGTGGGTAATTAGGATTTATCATTTATACACAAGATGAGTCCATGCATAAGCTACAATATCCCATGTCAAACTGAATTTGGCCAAAAATTGGACTTGGGTCGTTCTTATATTCAGGTCCTCAATTTCGACCGATTAGCAATGTGTATAATTTACAATTTTGTCAACCGCAATATTCATATCAAAATTTTATCAATCATTTAATTGCAAAAAAAAAAAGAACGTTGAACGTTGCTCACATATTTCATTTTATTTTTTTTTCTCTCTTTTTTTTTTGAGGAATACCTTCCGTGAAGATAGTTGGCGGACCCTCTCCACTGGAAGGCTTAGTGGTCTTCAAACCAAAAAGATATGTCTGCCTCACTGGATTTACCGACAGAACTGCTGAGCTGGTCTGCGGAGAACTTGGCTTCCCAGCGGCAGAAGAATATTCGGCTCAGACTTTGTCCAGCACGGCAAAGAGGAACAGTTATCAACGGCTGTCATGCCCAGAAGGTAACCGTGGTATCATGAATATTAATTCAAGAATTAATGCGCCAGTATTACACAAAAAAATATCGAAATTTGATATATGAAGTATCAATTGATACTGAAAAGGGATCAGGCGTTTCTTCAAACGTCCTAAACGAGGCGTCGCTGATTTGAGGCACTGAGAGCCTGTCGTCATACGCCTTGTCCATCGGAAGAAACTTTCCTATAAAACCTGATCTATGAACATAGAAGCATTGGACACCAAACACATTGATGGATAACTCGCTTGACTTGGCACTAAGTAAAAAGACCGTCAATCTAGATAAAGGATTCAGTGAAAATAATATTACAGGGCCTGTTAGATAAACGAACGATTACGACCTTTCGTGGTTTGTCTAATGTGACTATACTTGGAGTCAGTAGAGGGATGGTCTCACCTCACTGGAGTCAGTCAATGAATCGTGGCACTTCGTTTGTGAGAGAAGATGACCTTAAATCTTTGCTTTTGTTCCGAAGCAAGAACATTCGTACAATATTACGTGAAACACCTCGACCAGAAGTCTGTTATTTGGTAAACTTAATTACGGTCAAGTGTAGAGGATTTTACTGTTATCATCATAAATTTTCAGTGTTTCAGAACTAGTGTTGTTTTTAAGGTTTGTCGGCATTAGCATGTTTCAATGGGGGAAAGGGCGCTGTTTCTGTCTTATGTGGTCAACTACACATATTGGAAATCATGTAAAATGCACATCAAGATTTTTCTCTCTGAAATAATCACTAAAAATGAAAACAAAACTCAGAAACACCAATATTAGGCATACTTTCCATAATTTGAAAGTGAAAAAAATCCAACAACTACATTGATAAAAACATGAAAAGTGGGTCGCTCGTTGGACATTTGCGTGCGATCAATTGTTCAGAGATAACAATATCGATTATATCGATCGTATCGATTAAATGAGCCCCTTCTTAGAAACTAATATGCCCTAAAAAGTTAAAAGAGGCGTATCGACTTCTTCAGATAAGATGAATGAATTTGTTAATGGTTGTTCATAATTTTGTCATGCAAGTTCACATTCGATGGTTCGATTTCAACCATTGACTGACACCGTCGGGGACAACAATAATTGTAGAGATAAAGTATGAGATTGACCGGTAACACCTATTTAGCTGTTTGAGTAGAATCTCCATTAGGCCTACACAGGAATAAATGGATCTAATAAGAAGACGAGGCAAACCAATTCTAAATCATCGAGACACAAGCCGTACATGTACAAGGAATCGCCTCGTATAGAATTTGTTGTAAAACAAGGAGAATATGTACAATTAATTGCCATAACAATTACATGTTTCACATGTGATCGGTGGTTGAGTTAGAGACTACTGGACAATCGATAACTGTCATGCGTACAACAGACCAATAATTGGTCCCACTTAAATGTATCTGATCGCATATTTACAAGTAGATTTGTCTCCTTATTGTTGTTTCTTTTTCGATCGTCAAATTTTATGAAACCCTGTGTGTGTATTATTTTAACATTACTGATGGCAACGCACTTTTCCACAGAAAACTGCTGAAGCAAACTGCATTATTACCAAGTATACCTGTTTTTTCCTTCTATTTTACAGGTCCACTTGGGTCTTGTGATCCTCCCGGTCACGTGCCTTATGGTCATTGGGACTCAAGTGAAACAAACTTTGGGTCCAGATTAACTCTGACATGCAGTGCAGGATATGCCATCAATGGCAGCGAGACGCTACAGTGTGTGGGACTACCTGGTTGGTCAACTTATTTCCCGGTTTGGAATGCTTCGGTCCCGTCCTGCTCCAAAATTAGTATGTTGTAAAAAAGGGCATCTTACGTCATTTCATGGTGTTCAGTGCGCCATGTGGACCTGTGCGCTATACAAGTAGCCACTATTATTATTATTATTATTATTATTATTATTATTATTATTATTATTATGACAGGCTTTAAAGAACAACAATATTTGAACAACTTCCGCTCAAGAGAATTATGAAGAATAGAAGAATGACAGTTTTAATTTTGTAAGGCTTATTGTAGATACAAGAAAAACAACTTTCCTTGTCCATTGTATTATTTGGAACAGGTGATTGATGAAGCACAAAGATATCTTATTCTGATTACCCTTGTGATACGTGAATGCGCCAAGTCAGTGGCATTTTAAAATACGTCCGACGATACCATGCAAGGAGAATGTAAATTACTTTATGGATTGATGTTTTCCACCATCTACTTAAGTTCCTATATGTATTTTGATATCATATCAGCACGAGGGGCAAAACTTTGAAGAGAGTACAAAGTAAGGATAGATGTATAGGCTGCACTGATCTAAGAAAAGACATAATATATACGTTTTTGCGTTTTATACGTTTAATTTATACGCTTTTATGTGATGCATTATAATTTAGCCTTCAGGCTACTACTATGCATGTTTGTTCTAATAAACCATTAACAATCAACCAATATCGTTTAAAATCATCAACCTGACGTAAATTATCTCTTTATCAGCACAGATGCAATACCAACTTACCTCTCCTCTACGCAACAGACGACACACTCCTCCTCAAGCCTCAAACCAGTCAAATGACCGCTCGATTGAAATGCAGTTGCAGTATCCGAGGGAGACTAATCATGTCTCAGCGAGCCCTGCCGGTGATGACTCTGGCACAGTGAGTCGCCCTTTACCTGACCATCCGTGCAACGGAATTGGAAGTCTGTCATTCCATCAGGAGAACCTATGTCATGTTTACCATGACACCGAGGAGGCAGACAGGATGGCTTGTCAACATGAAACAACACTAGATCAAAACGACTACCATGGGGGACATGAATACTCTTCTAGGATATATCGCCATTAGGCCAAAAAAAAAAAATGGTTTGTTTGCCCTTCGCGACCGACCGAAAATCACGGAAATTTCGGGTCGCGTTTTTTTTTTTTTTTTTTTTTTTTTTTTGCTCTTTCAAGTTTATTTTTTTCCACAAATTTCATCTTCTACAAATTTGTGAATGGTTTTAAACCCAAAATTATCCATTTTAAGCTAGAGAAAGAATAAAAAAAAGTCTAAAAATGTTTGGTTTTTTTTTTTTTCATCTGATCGACCCGTCGAAATTGTGGTCGGGCCGCGTCGGTCCACAGGCTACGTTTTATAGCATGCATTGCATGCTACAATGTAGCTACTTTGGTAGCTACCTTTTTGGCTCACATGCGTGCACGCGCACGAAATCCAATCAATGCATGTATTATTATGCACTTAGTACAGGGCTGCACACTGGCGACATTCGCGCTAGCTTGCGCATTGGCGCTGCTCACGCACTGCCATGCCATGCAATGCAAAGCATGTACAGTGTAACTGCTTTTCGTTTGCTTGCGATCGGTGGTCATGCCAGACAAGAAGCATTGATAGAATTAGAAGCGCACGCATTTCTGGGTCATTTTACTCACGATCCGATCCCGGCTTCCCAGCAGCGTGGCAGTTGACATGTTAGAACTAATTTACTTGTGTCGATTTTTAGAAAAGTAAAAACATATTCGATATTCAGCGATACAGTAAATGGATCTGATTGCGTTCAGTTTCATTTTACACAGTCATTTCACAAATGAATATTTTCATTCGTTCAGAATGATCTCACAATGAAGATGGGCGCAAAAAGGATCACGAAATCGGCCCTTCCGTGTACTTTTTAAGAACGTATGCACAAAATGTGAAGAGATAATACTAGGAAGAAAAAAAAAATCATTAAATCATCGCAGTCCCGCTTACATATTTGAGGTAGAAATCGTCCCAAAAAGGATCATAAATTCGGCCGGCCGCGTCGTACACCTTTCAAAAGCTCATGTACGAAATGCGAAGAGATTATAGAGGAGAAAAAAAAAGAAATAAAGGACACATTTGGTACGTGCATCATAAAAGATAACAGCCGAATAAAAATTCATGAAATCAACGCAATCCCGTTGAAATTTGAGGAAATAATAGGCGCAAAAGGGATCTTGAATTCAGTCCTGACATGCATGCCGTGTTGGTTATCAAAACGCACGCACAAAATGCGACGAGATTATCGGGAGAAAAAACAACAACACATTTTTACCCTTCTGGTGCGTGTATTACAAAAGATTACATCCGAAGTAATTAATGAAATCGCCACAAACCGGCTGATATTTGAGGTAGAAATAGGCGCAAAAAGGAACGTGAATTCGGCCGTGTCGCATACCTTTTAAGAACGCGGAAAGGACACATTTTCATCCCCTTTTGGCGCTTGCATCATATAGATTACAGCCGAGTAGTAATTCATGAAAATTTCGCAATCCCGTTGAAATTTGAGTAAACAATAATAGGCGCAAAAAGAATCTCGAATTCGGCCCTGCATGCAGTGTATAGTTTTGAAAACGCATGCACAAATGCGAAGAGATTATCGGGAGAAAAATAAAGAACGCATTTTCAACCCTTCTGGTGCATGTATCACAAAAGATTACAGCCGAAATAATTGACGAAATATCGCAATCCCGCTGATATTTGATGTAGAAATAGGCGCTAAAAGGATCGTAAATTCGGCCGTGTCGTATACGCATGTACGAAATGCGAAGAGATTATAGGGAGAAAAATACAGGACACATTTTCAACCCCTTTTGGCCCGTGCATCATAAAGATTACAGCCGAATAATAATTCATAAAATCATCGCAATCCCGTTGAAGTTTGAGGAAACAATAGGCGCAAAAAGAATCAAGATTTTTGGCCGTGTCGTATATCTTTTAAGAACGCATACGGAATGCGAAGATATTATGGAGAGAAAAATAAAGAACGCATTTTCAACCATTCTAGCTGGTGCGTGCATCACAAAAGATTACATCCGAAGTATTTATGAAATCGTCACAATCCCGCTGACATTTGAGGTAGAAATAGGCGCAAAAAAAGTATCATGAACGCGGCCGTGTGGTACATCTTTTAAGAACGCACTTACGAAATTCGGAGAGTTTATCGGGAAAAAATAAAGGACGCATTTTCAACCCCTTTTGGCGCGTACATCGTAAAATATTACAGCCGAAGTAATTTATGAAATCGTCACAATCCCGCTTTTATTTGAGGTGGAAATGGGCGCAAAAAGGGTTGCGAATTCGGCCCTGCATGTCGTGTACCTTTCAAGAACGCATGCACAAATGCGAAGAGATTATCGGGAGAAAAATAAAGAACCCCTT
Source organism: Diadema setosum (assembly GCA_033980235.1). Lineage (NCBI taxonomy): Eukaryota > Metazoa > Echinodermata > Echinoidea > Diadematoida > Diadematidae > Diadema > Diadema setosum. The sequence continues at coordinate 20,049,879 of CM067080.1, forward strand.
GTATCGCGTGCATCAGAAAATATCACAGCTAAAATAATTCATTAAATCATTGCAATCCAACTGACCACCAAGAGCAGGTTACGCAGCAAGTTCGTGCGCTGATGTTTAGAAAAAGTCACAAACGCATTTGATACAATCTGATTTTGTTCATTACCATTTTACATTAATTCACAAACATTCTAATTTTTTCCTGTCTTTAAATTTCTTGTGCAATAAATAATGCAAGTTAAAAAAAAAAATAATCTGTAAAATGTACATGAGGGGGGGGGGGTACATCCATAAAAAACAAGGAAATAAGTTTGCAAGTCATTTAATGTTTTTTTATGTTGTCGCTGTTGACCGGTAAATTTTCTGTTCGGACCTGTAAAAAATGGTAAACGGGGCATTTACCGGTCCGACAAAGACAGGTCGGACCGGCAAAAAAAATGGGTTAGTGTGCAGCCCTTCACAAGATGGCTACTTTTGCAGCATCCGTTACCAGCTGTCATGGCACCAAAACTGTTTGGAGTTCAGTTGCCAGCATCTCACTGGAAGGTACTTTTTTGGAGCTGTTTGCAAAATTTAACAAAGATGAACGTTATAAGTGTTTGTCAGTGAGCGTTTCTGTCTCGCGTACCGGGCCCTGGCAAGACGTAAATTTGAATGAATCTCTTGGAGTTTTGAGTGCATTGACATGGAAAAAAGGGTACCCTGTATTAAAAAAAAAAAAAAAAAAAAAAAAAAAAAAAAAAAAAAAAAAAAAAAAAAAAAAACGACCTACCGACCCTCTTGGGTTTTGACAATTAAGGGCAAACAAACACTTTTTTTTTTTTGGCCTTATTAGCAGTCTATTCACAATGAACGTCTACTATGTCACCGGTGTGGTTCCATGTCATTTGCTTCTGCGACAGTTGCTCCCCTGAATGTCTTAACCCGTTCCTTACGGGAACCTGGTTTACCAGGTTCCCGTGGGAGCAACTGATATACGGGAACCTGGTAAACCAGGTTCCCAAAATGAAGACAAGGGTGCCTGCTTCAGTGGCCTAAATTCATGTTTCTTTGTGTTAAAATGCTCAGAAAAGTGGGTTTGATAAAAAGATCAGAGTGTATTCTATCAGGATTTGTTCTTCTGCTGTTTAAAAAAAGGGGGTTTCACAGTATTATGTACCTTTTTCTGATTTAGTTTTTTGCTTGTTCTGCTGTAAACTCGTACGAACATGTACATAATGATCAAGGCTGAGATCAGTTAGAAATGCGGGTTCGCTGACCCCAGTCACCTCATTCAGGTACCTGGTTTTGTGTAGAACAAAAGATTCTGAGAGCTCATCAGCGCACGCTCTATTCATACCTCGCACCCGATCGATATTTCCATTGTTCACGGGCACATGCAGTTGACCGTAGAAAGGGGGACACAATGAACCGCTTGACTGCCTTCACACAGCTGGATTACCAACCTGTGTACCTCTCTGTCGACGGGCGAAAAGAATCTCGTTTGGGGGCATTAAAGGCACTCAGAGAATTGCGGAAGGAACGGGTTAAGACAAACAAAAATCCTACCAGAAAAAAAAAATTAATCCTAATAATTACATCAAACAAAACCAAAAACCCTACCCTAACCCTTACTCTAACTTAAAGAAAATAAGACCGCAGCAAATGTCACGGGAACGAAATATTGTGTAACTTTCCGGTGTAAATGTTTTCATTATATTTCTTTGCTACTATAGCGTTTCACATCCACTTCCAATGTAGACATCAGCGAGTGATATTTTCTGTCAACAAACTATCAGAAAAATTATCAAATTATGACATAATGTATGTTTACCAAGTACAACAGGAGTAAAGAGCCCAACTGACATATATGTCTCCTATTAAAGATAAGATCGTTCTTTCTTTTTACGAGAGACATAACGCTTTGGTAAACATCGGACTCACACACAAGATGCGAACATTTGCAACGCGCATCTCCAGCAAGGCAGACTTGCTGATTTGTGTACTCTCCAGCAAATGTAGGCCTACCAAGTCATTCAACTTTAGCAAATTTGCCTAAGTTTGAATTATCAGCACAGAGAGTGAAGAAGAACACATCAATCAAGACTGTGAAGATGATGATTTGCATCTGAAGCAGAAGTTCCTGGTCCTTCTTGCACCGTAGGTTCTTCAACAGAGACTTCCTCAGACAAGGTTTTTAGGTATCAAGAAGAACCTGATAATGAGACTGAAACATGCAGAGCACCGCTGTATGTGAAGGTACACAAAATGAGAAAAATGTAATGTATTGATAATTTCATTGTGCTTAAGATATATAGAAAAAACTTATATAAACACACCAGATACGTAGGATGAATACAGGAAGAATGAAACGTACATGGTCATTTATTTACTTTGTTTTGTTTCATTTCCAACGAAAGTTTAAGTACACTATAACACTTAAATAACATACACTCGAAATCATTGCAGCTAATTTCTTTTGAGGAAAACATAGTATAATGGAATGTAATCATAGTAGACTGACTGCATTTCATTTTAAGCAATGTCGCACTATTAATTATGTGATCATTTAGCTATGTATTACAATGCATACATTTATCGGTTTTTTTTCGAAACTTGTGCATAATACACTGACATTTCTGCGATATTTAATAGTCAAAAGAATTCGATTTGAATTCGTGATAAATGTTGAAAAATTTTAATCAAACAAAAAAATGTACAAGACAAGATGATTATCTCTGTTACCATGAAAGTAACGTATGTTGTATGCCTTTATCAACGATCAACCATACATGTAAGTACGTCTGCCCATTGGCGATTTATGGGATGATTCACATACTGCTCGATCCAGTTATTTCGTTTACTCAGCAAACCAAACCCTACGTATAGGCTTTTGGTAATTGATTATTTCTCAAGTTATGTGGAGAGGAAATTGAATGTACTGTGTCAAAGTGACAATAATTGAGAACTTCATGTTGTTGTCTTCTTTTCAATAATACCGTGAAATACGAAGTGGAATATAGTGATATTTAAACGTAGATATTTTGTATATTTGTATGCTTGGTTATCTGTGACTGCATGCATAGAAGTTGGTGTAATTGCGGGGTGCACTCTCTCTATTCAAAAGGCGATCTCGAAATTGAGGCCGTGTTTTCTTTAAAAAGTCGTAATGATGCTCAGTGTTAGGAAAATCGAATAATCATTATGAAGTAGTCCTCCTGCATTGTATAACACAGACATGTGTAATTTTCAGTAGAATGAAAGAAAATTGACATATTACGGATTTTTCTGTCCAGCATATTCTCAACTACTAGTATAGTAACGTTTGCTTGTGACTTTAATCTAAAATCTATTTATCTGCACAGTGCAGCCCAAAATGTACAAAGAACTGATTTTATGGACTTACTTGAACTCAGAAAATCATGATGATTTCAGATGTATGTGTTTTTCTCACGCAGAATATATGCTAATGTACCTATTTGTCTATTGTATTCCTCAGTTTGTTCTATTGTCTATTGTAATTTCTTTTGTGGATCTAAGGAAAGGCTGCGACCCGAAAACTTAAAGTGACTGATAACAAACGGGGACATCCACTGGTGTCATTCTTCTGTTGTCAGTATACACTATGTGTGAGACTTCATGACTGACGTAATTTTTCAATGATATTCTCATGCATATACTTTACAGTAGGCCTACAGGCAGTAAACCTCACGAAAAAAAAAAAATCATCGATGATACAACATCACTCCATGAGAAGACGAGATGTGAATGCACATGCACTCTCTGTGTGACCGTGTGTGGTGCACGTGTTTACATCATGTCTCAACAGGCAAGACAAGGAGTTAATTTGCCTCAAGAGCCGTGGTTACATAGTAAGTCATTCAGATTACGCACGCACATTCACACGTTTTATGTAAGTGTAACACTTCGCTTGACAACTGTCATTGTTGATACAGATTTCAAATTATTTCGTAGCAAGATATATCCTTAACATCGAAATATATAGACAACATTAAGAGTATGGTTTATATTACCTTTGGTCATTTACCTATACCGGAAAAAAAAAAAAACATTTTAAAAGATCAATTTTGATCATGGAAATAAAGCGTATGTCCTACGACGGATACACATCATTTCTTGTGAAATCTTTTGAAATGGATCCATAAAAAGTGTAGGATGTTTTGAAGTTTAGAGGAAATATTCATTGGAAAAGGAAACAAACAGCAATTTAATGAAAATCTACATTCGTAATTAAAACTAGCGAAATAAATTTTTGAGCAGGTTCTGTCCCATCACAGGTGTAAAATATAATCGTTGAGAGATGTAATAAGTGTATCAGACTGTATGGTTAGCATATAACTAGAAAACAAATTCAACCAAATTTTATACTCAACTAAACATTATTGAAACACATGCTAAATTGCTCTAGCAATATGCTTACCTACGGATGTTAACCAACATGGACACAGACTCTCACTCTCTCTTACACACACGCGCATAGACACACGCGGACACACTCACGCACACACGCTTTAAAAAAATATGATCACTGCAGGTGAGAAGATTATTGTTTCCGAGAAACTTCACACACTTACGCTTGTTTACAAATTAAGGTGTAAACAATGGCAGAAGGCTAATCATGCAGCTAATTTGTGTGTTATGCCATTGTGGTTGCCATCACACTTACTGAATAGTGATGATTAATTTTCTGTAACTCTTATTCAATTCACTGACAACAAGTGATATCATCGATCAAACAATCATTCAAACGACTAAGACTGAATATTTGTCGGAGACCTATTAGGATTCTATGTGATGGTTCAAACTTTCAAGTAGCAATTCTATCCCAGTTTACATTATTATGTTTCTATACGTCTATCTTTGATCAGGACGTATTGTGAGGGCCAATTTAAAAAGAAAATAAAGGTCACTTTAAGTTCAAAATCAACTTAACTTTATATCTTAGTTAAGGTTTTGCAAGGCTACACATTGTATAAGCCAAGGAAACTGCAAACACATGGCCTTGCCTGGAGATTGCAGTTCTGATATTTCTCGACAAAGATACATATCTATTATTTCGTTTTCCCTCCTGTCTAAATTTCAAATCCAGAAAAAAAGTCTCTGTAATAGATATATAAACGTGAAAAATGTGTATGATAAAGTATGGTATTTATATGTTCAATTCTTATAATACAAATCACCAATTTTCCTTCCATTTTGATTCCATCTCCATTTCTAAGACATTAAAAAAAAATCTTTCACGACATTTTTGAGTGCTGGCGCTCCCAGTGTTTAAGGGAAGTGATTGACAATATGAGGGGAAAAAAGACACATATACTGTGATATTTACAAAATATATGTGAATGCAGTATAACATCACGAAATAATCAGAACTGCGCCAACTATTACCCAATTGAGACGACAGTTTTCAGTGACGAATGACTGCACGGCTCGAAAGCTGAGCAAATGCAGCACATCATTCTGTACTCCGGATATGAAAACACGATTGCACACACGATTAGAGACTTTAATCATCATTTCATTTCAAGTAATATCATTGGCATATAGTCATTTGTTAATATTTTGTGAAAGAGCATACCTGTCTTTCATGTCTGATTCTTTTGTGTACAGAGAGCTTATACGGAGACCCTGCGGTTAGGGGTTAGGGATTGTTCTCAGTTAACCCTCCTCACCTCACTGCAACCGCCAGCATGACCGCCGTCCGTTAAAAAAGATTCTCAATCTTAATCTATATCTCAATCTGTCCAGGACCAGAGTCACAAGGTGGTGATATTTGTCACACTAATTGTCTGTCACGGGGATACATAAACCTTTCAAGTACTTGATTGTTGAAGCCGATACGAAAGGAATTAATCGTGATCAACGGTAGTGAGACAACATGACATTAAGTTTATTCATACCAATCCTATGATTGATTAGCACTCGCCAGTGGTTACGTGAGGTTCAACTGTTTCGCATCCTTTGAAAGTGCCCTGGAGTTTTCGTGAGACATCACACAATGCAATTCTGCTGGACAAATTTTCAGCTCGCACACGTTATTCAATGAATTATCTACACACGCACACGCACACACACACACGCACATGCTCATAGGGCGTGGCGGGAGTTGATCAGTCTTACTACACAAGCTTGATCATTCTTCTTTGACGACGTCAATAGTTTGTAGCCTCAGCAGTCGACTTTTGAGTCGTCCTAGAGAATACGAAGGAGTCCATCTAAAACATCAATCACAACGTACTGCACACTTGGTGTAAACAATGATTTGAAATTCATTCTAGTGATCAGTGATAGGAGTGGATATTCAACATTGAGTCGACATATTAGACGGAATCTTGAATACTAACGTGCAATTATCTGATTATAAGTGTTGATTAAGTATCGCGATCGAGCTCAGAAAGAATGTCTTTCTTTGTGTGGTTCTTTCCTATTCTTATCATCTTTTCCCCAACATTTTTATTGTCCAAAGGCAATACAAAGCGTGAGTATCTTTATTGATCTTTATAGTGCATAATATAGAGTTAATTTAAGATCTTTGCTTTCGTGCAGACATACAGAATGGGACAATGGACCCAAAATCATGTTTGCCTCGTCTGAATTTTCAGGAATATATGGATCGACTGTGCTATATACAGTAGATATGATAGTAGAACAATTTTGGAAATTAAGTATTGTCAGTTTTAGATTTGATTTTAAAATGGAATGTGTGGAGTTATTTCTTTGTTATTAAGACTTTCAAACAGTGGATGACAAGATGATAAAGAAATTAAGCAACACATAATGATAATAATTATTATCTTGCCTGGAACAGATATTGCTAAACTGAACAGCACGACTTCAACAATACCTCAAAGGATTGGTTTCACACTACTAGCCCGAGCGATTCAGGACTTCAGACAGTTAACTGTAAAATAACTCCTTCTGATCATTTTATCTCCCGTAGATTTTACTCTCAGCTGTTCGGAGAGACCACTAGAGCTCGAGATATGGTGCGACGAGAACTGTGTCGTCAGTGGAGATACTTGGCATGTAGAAGCACCTGAAGGACGGCGAATTCTCACTGAAATAGAATCTATCAACAACAAAGTAATGGGGTATAATATGCGGGATGAAATAGCTGACACAGAGTCTCTGATTGTGATTTGGAATTATACCCAAAGTTCCTCTGTTATATCACTGACCCATCAGACTCAGCTAAACATATGGTATATATGTCTACCCACTGAACTTCAAGATGAGGTTGAAGTGTTACGAAGGTAAGTGTTCCTGACGATTTACGATGTTGACTAATTCTAAATACGAATAGATTGTGGAATCTATTATGAAAACTACTTAGTATTCCTTAGGTGAGTACTGATTTGTATTTTTTTAATTCAAGGAAGCGGATGAATGTGTACACAAAGGCAATTTAAATACATTCTAATGGAAAGTCATGTTTAGCCGAGAAAGTGACCCGTTAAGAGATGATGTTACGATTCAGTTAAAGGAACGCTGTTCCGTTTGTGAAAACGCATGTAATATTTGAAAGTTCTACATTTTCGATGTACAAAAACACTTCACACTTCATGTTTGATTTAACTGAATCCAGTGAAATATTTCAAGAGTCACCGCAGCTTTTGTTGAATATGATGTGAATAATGGTATGGGAATTTTTCTATCGTCAATGAAGATGGAAAACAGGACAGCAGAGTAGTTATAAGACTGTAATGTAAAGTGTGCTATCCATCATACATGAATTAATACCGCAAAACCCCACAAAAACTGTAATTGTATTTTAAGCCTATTTAGAAATTCGAGACTTTGTGTGTGTGTGTGTGTGTGTGTTTGTGTGAGTGTGTGTGTTGGTGTTTTGTTGTTGTGGTTGTGGCGGTACATTTGACAACATGATGTCATGAAAAAGGCCAAAAAACGGCAATTCATTTTAGATACTCATTTTTCTTGCTTCTCGACCATTCGACCTCAATCGATCTATCAATTGTAAGAATAATTATATTATTCATACCAAATCTTCATTCAACTGTAAATCATTATGACACTCAGCGTACAGAAAGTTTTTCATTAATTTTCATTTTCGAGGAAAACCATCGGTAAAGCTGGTTGACGGTCCCTCTCCCCTGGAAGGCCTGGTGAAAATTGAACCAGACAAATATGTCTGCTATGACGGATTTACCCCCAAAGCTGCGGAACTTGTCTGCACTGAGCTTGGTTTCCCAGCGGCAGAAGAGTATTCGGCTCAGACTTTGTCCACTACAGCAAAGAGGAACAGCAGTCAGTTGCTGTCATGTCCAGAAGGTGACCGCAGATTTTAGCAAGTCCATTAAAGTGTTACTGCACTAATATGCTGTAGACCTACACAATATTGATATTGAGAGATTGAATGAATGGTTTTATTGAAACTAAACTGTAAAAAAGAATCATGAGAAGAAGGACAAAGAAGGTTACTTTGATATCTTAATAAATCTGTTCGGATAACATTAAAAGGAACAACTGGAAAAAAAGTCAGTAAAATAATTCTTTCTTGTCACACACTTGTCGGAGTCATTGATAATAAATGTAACGATGATAGTTCATGGTCGTTTTCGTTTCGTAATAAGTGGGTCTCACCATATAATTTCACAGGTAAGCGACGATTAATGGATTGTTCACATGCAACCAGGACGTGTTCGTTGGAAAAGACTGTCAGATTGAAATGCAAAGGTAAGATAACAATAGCAGCTTTCCGTCTCTTATGTACCTGAAATTAAAAGAATAAAAAATCAAGTGTTGAATTCAAATAGTTCAACCTAATAAAAAAAAGGTAACAATGCCACGGGTACCGTTCGAATTTAATAGTATTGTTCATGCAATTATCCAACAATATCAAGCAACTTTGTGGATGATGTGTGAATGGCACTGTATAAGTGCTGTTTCATTGTCACCGTCATCCCACGGAACAGAAAATGAGTCCGCAGAAGACATCAACCAGAGATAATGTAGTCCTTGGAAAACAAACCCAAAGTTTAATGACAGTCAAGAGTGAAGGAGATCAGCTAGGAGATAGTGCGTCATAATTCCATACTTTATTACAAACAAAAATATCAGAATTTCAGAACGCTCATTGACTTCAGAATCCGGGCAGTCAATTTAATATCAAACTCGTTTACTTCTCCTATAATCGGGGATAAGAATTAATTGTATTCTTCGTTTGTTTGTTTGTTTTTTTCTCATTGAGAAATCGGAAAATTAATTTTGCTGTACAGTTAATCGGCACGGACATCATATTAGCGATATCAGCAGTGAGATGCTTAGAGATAAAAATATCGATTTTAACATACATGAGAGTCTCGAACTGAACCCGCCAAAATTTAAGATAAGTAAAAGCAAATCATTACAAGAGAATCAACTTTTAAAATTCAGCTAAATTGATATCACGTGCACTTAATTACAAACAATGTAGTCCTTTTGATGTGCCAAATATGTAATATTCTGTCGACCAGCAATTCATCGGACGAGCGGTCTGTTTACAGGAAAGATTCTTTTTTTTTTTTTTGTCGTCGTCCGGCAGTCAATTTTAGTGAATCTCAAATAATTCTACATGTCTAACTTTGGTATTACTGAAAAATCAATTGTAACTTAAAAGAACACTACTGAAGCAAAACGAAAGTGTGCTCTTTTTAATAATAACAAAAAACTTTTTTTTTTTCAGATTCACTGGGGTCATGTGATCATCCGGGTCACGTGCTTTATGGTCGTTGGGACTCCAATATAACGAACTTTGGGTCTAAATTAATTCTAACCTGCGTCAAAGGTTACGTCATCAACGGGAGCTCGACACTACAGTGTATGGGACTACCTGGTTGGTCAACTTACTTCCCGGTTTGGAATGCTTCAGTCCCGTCCTGTTTGCGAATCGAATATGAGAGAGACGATATAATTCAGGAAGGTATCTTATCTGTTCACCAATTTGATACCTTTATATCGAACCAACAAAGAATATTTAAGCTGTCCTTCAAGTTTTGTCAATGGTTTCACGTTGATTGTTTTGTATTCATGCCTGAATGTGATAAATGTATGGTGAATTTCTCTTTCAGGTGATAAAGATCATCAGACAAAAGCAATTGCATACACCGTGGGAGCTCTTATTTGTGTCATCATAACACTCGCAATACTTTCCATTGCTTTGTGGAAGCAATTACAAAAAAGGTAAGGAAAAAACGATGAAATCATAAAGCAAAAGGAAAAAAACATACGTAAACACAACAAACACATTTTTGTATTTAAAGTTGGAGAGGAGTTTTTCGAGAGGGTTGTACTGGTCGTCAGAATTAAATGTCATGTTTACCTTTGGGAGCAGTGATGTAAAAATGATCAAGATATCACTTTTGATGCATATGTGTAGGTCTGATGTATGGCAAAACATCCTGCCGTATAGAATTTTCGTGAGGCACTTGAATAGACCTGCATTGTATACTAAAAACATTACACGTGTGTTTTTTTTTTTGTGTGTTCTTATTTTGTATATAAGGATATATGTGACAAAACATTTTGATAATTATTATCTGCCTCATCTCAAGCTGTTATCAAACCAGGGCAATTGTTCAACAGACAAGCGAAAGAAATGTATGCTAGATCTATGTATTCCTGTTAAAAATGCAGACGATATTTTAGATGGAATATCTTTGCTTTGAAAATTATAACATAAAGCTTTTTTCAAACAATTTCTATCTATTCTGATATTCAGTTTGATTTTTTTCAATACCAACTTACCTCTCCTCTATGTAGCACACGACACACTTCTTCGCAAGCCTCAAACCAGTCAAATGACCGCCCGACTGACATGCAGTTGCAGTATCGGCAACGTGATCGGAGGGAGATCAATCATGTCTCGTCGAGCCCTGCCAGTGCTGACTCTGGGACAGTGAGTCGCCCTTTACCTGACCATCCGGGCAACGGAATTGGAAGTCTTCCATTTCATCAGGAGAACCCATGTCATGTTAACCATGACATTCAGGAGGCAGACAAGATGCTTTGTCAACATGAAACATCACTAGATCAAAACGACTGCTATGGGGAACATGGATACTCTTCTAGAATATATCGCCATTATTAGCAGTCTATTCACAATGAAGGCCTATACTATATCACCGCTGTGGTTCCATGTCATTTGCTCCTGCGACAATTGCTCCCCTGAAATGTCTGCACGTTAAGCCAAACAAAAAACCTTACCCACAAACATAACTTTTACCCTGATCCTAATCCTCACATGAGACTAAACCAAAGACCCTATCCAAACCAAAACTCTAACTCTACTTGGAGAAAATAAGATCGCAGCAAATGTCATAGGAACAAAATATTATGTAACTTTCCGGTGTAAATTTTTCATTATATTTCTTTAATGAAATAAAGTTTCACATCCTCTTGCAATGCAGGCATCAGCGAGTGAAATTTTCTGTCAACAAACTGTTAGAAAAATTCTGAAATTATGACTTAATGTACGTTTACCAAGGAGAACAAGAGCAAAGAGGCCAACTTACAAATAGGTCACTATTAAAGATAACATCGTTCTTGTTTTGTTTTTTTTTTGACGAAAGACATAACGCTTTTGAAAACATCGGACTCGCACACAAGATGCGAACATTTGCAACGTGCATCTCCAGCGAGCCAGACTTGCTGATATGTGTACTCCTGTAAACCTACCAAGTCATGCAATCTTAGCGAATTTGCCCAAGTTCGAGATTGCAGCATGCACAGAGAGCGAGGACAATCACTTCAATCAATACTCTGAAGATGGCAGAACACAAGGAGTTGGCTCTGTGTTATCTGCCGATCGGGCCTCTCAGCGCATGGCAAAGGTTTCATCGGAGGGAAGACAAAAGTTTAATACTGGACCTTCTTGCGCCGTAGCACAGTGGGCCAGAATGAGCTCAATGTGCGCCAAAATTATATCCCATGGGTTCTTTTTACCCAAATTTGGTGCCTAGGGGTAATTTGGGGCGTATAATTGATTGAACATAATTTCAAACTCATATGACGTCACTGTGATGCTGATTTTTCATTGGTTACCAAAAATCTGTCTGACGAATAAAGCAATGCAAATCTTAGGCGGTTTTATTTTCTTGAAAGATTAATTTGAAAAGGGGTTGATTTATCTTTTCACATTCACTGACACTGCTTATCTACTACCATTGAATGCAAGATGCTTACATATTATGTCACAGAAAGTGTATAAACATTCGGCAGTCGAATTCATGCTGCGGTGGAAGTTCCATATCATACACACGTATAAACTGCAAACTAATACTGTTATCCGTGTAAATTAGAATGTAAGTTTATGATGTACGCTGTACTTTTGGGTGAATTTCTTCACTCTATTCTAGCAGGACCTAAATGTGTGATATAAAATCAATCTCTCTACATTATAACCTTAGGCCTATAATGCCATATCAATTTATACAAGCGCAACACTCGAAAAACCATTTTGTCTAATTTTACTGGAAAGATAGCAAATTGTGAAGTCAGTAATTAGGAAAATGAAAGGTTACGACTTAGCAACTATAATGAGTCTGCCGTGTATAAAAGTTTCCTTGAAAAAGCTATAATAAAAGATTTTTTAATGAAAAATCTATCGGAATCATATACATGTAGTTTGTGAAATTATAAATTGCTCCCCGTTCCACAATGATTTTTTTTTTCTCATCAGTCAGTCGTCGGAAGCAATTTTTTGTTTTTGTTTTTGTTTTTTTGCTTCTGGCAACCCACCTAAGTATATGGGATCACAGTCTGATGAATCCGACTTGTATTAATCGCCTATCAGGTCAATGTCAGACAGGTCGGGCATGATCCGATGAGGCAAGATCGTCCGATGAAGATCACGCTAGCAATGTCTGACACTGACCTGATAGTCGACCGACACAGTTGGATTCATCAGACTGCGATCCGATACACTTGGTGAGCAGCCGGATAGCAACAGACTTTGCTTCCAAAGAGTAACCGATGAGAATAAAATATCTGTGTTTAGGTGTATAACGTTCTATCTGCATATGTCAAGAGTAGGATCGAAGTATTTAGGTGTCCATACAGTATGTATCGAAGAGGGAATAGCTTGTTTACAGTAGTGGCTATGACAATAATTATGGACAATATGGCTATGACCTTGACTATGTGCAATTATGTAGGCCTACTCTTTTATCTTTGGAAGAGGGGTCTTTTAGGTGCCGGAACTAGCCCTATTCATGTATTTTATAACTCTGTTTACCGCTTATTCAGTGTAAATCATGTTTCAGGGCCTTTAACGTGCAAGAAAAAAAAATAATGAATTAAAATATGATGCCGCCCTCATGCGGCGCCGTATAATAACAGACTGCCAGGTCCAAAATAGACGGAATGTGCCGCGGAAAATCGGCTCTAACACAAAAAGTGGCAGAAGGTGGCAGCCATATCTGGTATCAGCTTAAAGCTGAGACATCAGGAAATAAGGTGGTAATAGAAATGAGTTGGAAATCCGTGGAAATCTAAACTTTTTGTTTGGATATATTAAAAAAAGACAAATACCCTCTTTTCAAGGATAATTACCCTCTTTTCAAGGATATTTACCGGAAAATATTCACGAATATTAAGTTTCTTTGCATTTTTACGGCATTCATAACGTAAAATACACTCTGGGAAATATGTGGGAGAAATTACAGGTTGATATCTCAAAAACTACATGTTGAAATTACTTATTTATTAAAGAGGTTACAATTTGCTTTGAAACTCTTAAAATGTTGTATTTTGCTACTTCAGGTAGGAAATATATCCCTTTAATGTACATATCTGATTTAAACATTTTAATGAAATATTCTTCAAAGTATTTCCTCTCCAGAGCGCATGTCAAAAATAAAAAAAACCCCAAGTGCCCAAAATGACTTTTGGCGCACTTTGGTATCTCTCTGGCCCACTCTGTGCGTAGGTTCTTCGACAAGGACTTTCTTAGCCGAAGTCTTGAGTTATCAAGAAGAACCTGATAATGATACTGATACATGCAGAGCGCCGCTGTATGCGAATTAGGACAAAATAAGAAAGTGTAATGTACTTATAAGTTGTGCTTGAGACATTGACAAAACTTAAACAAACATAACAGATACGTAAGAAGGATACAGGAAGGATAAAATGTATATGTTCATTCGATCACTTTGTTTACAGTATAACACTTACATACACACATGAAATGATTGCAGCTTATTTATTTTGAGAAACAAAAAAGCGTAATGGAATACAGTCATTTTAGACTAACTGGACCTTATTCTATGCAATGTTGCACTCGTGCACCAAAAAAAAAAAAAAAATAACCTAGCAACAACAACAGCATGAAAACAAAACAAACAAATGCAATTCTGAGCTACGTCCTAATTTAGTCATATATTATATATTTTGTTAATGTGATCTATAGTATTTATTTGCCTACTTTAGAATCTTTTACATTGTATGCTAACGTTTCTGTGATATTATTAAAAAGAATTTGATTTATGTATGAAGAAAATTAAATCAATTAGTCAAACAAACAGAAAAACAAAGAATCACACCAGATAAGCTGACTATCCCTGTCACCATGAAAGTAACATTTATATTTTGTGATATTGTATGCCTGTATTGGCCTATACCCACTATACCCACTGCTAAGTATTAGGATGATTCACATATTGCGCATTCCAGTTATTTCATTTCCTCAGCAAACCCAAGCCTAGGCTTTTGGTAATTGATTATTTCTTAAGTTTTGCGGAGAGGAAATTGAATGTACTGTGCCGAAGTGACAGTAATCGAGAACTACATGTTGTTGTCTTCTTTTCATTAACAATACCGTGAAATACGAACTGGAATATAGTGATATTTAAACGTAGATATTTCAGTATGCTTGGTTATCTGTGACTGCATGCACAGAAGTTGGTGTAATTACGGGGTGCACTCTCTCTGTCCAAATGGCGATCTTGAAGAGGCCGTGTTTTCTGTAAAAAGTCATAATGATGCTTAGTGAAAATCACATACGCTATGAAGTAGTTCTTCTGCATTGTATAATGTGTAATCTTCTGTAGAATGAAAGGAAATTTACGGATTACCGAATTTTCTGTCTAGCACATTGCCAACTCCTGGTACAGTAATGTTTGCTTGTGACTATAATTTAAAGTCTATTTATCTGCACAGCGCAGCCCCAAATGTACGAAAAATTGATTTTATGGACATTACATGAACTCAGATGATTTAAGGTAATAATAACGAATGTGTAAATTGTTGTATGTGTTTTCTCACGCAGAATATAATTATGCTAATGTACTTATAATTTTGTCTATTGCATTTCTTATTTTGTTCTATTGTCTATTTTCATTTCTTTTGTAGATCTAAGGAAAGGCTGCGACACGAAAACTTAAAGTGACTGATAACAAACGGGGACACCCACTAATGGTGTCATTCTTCTCTTGTCAGTACACACTAAATGTGTGAGACTTCATAACTGATACGTAATTTTTCAATGACATTCTCATGCATATACTTTACAGTAGGCCTATGGGCAGTAAACCACACGAAAAAAAAAACACACCATAAGAACTATAAGCTTACAAACAGTAGGCATACTGAATCCTAGTTACAAAGCTCAAAATCGATGATACGACATTACTCCATGAGAAGACGAGATACGAATGTACATGCACTCTCTGTGTGACTTTGTGTGGTGCACGTGTGTACATCATGTCTCAACAAGCAGGACAGGGAGTTTATTTGCCTCAAGAGCCTTGGTTACATAGTAAGTCATTCAGATCCCGCACGCGCATTCACACACACACACAAAAAAAAAAAAAAATCGAGTGAAAATATTCACTCTTAAAGGAGTTAATACAAAAAAGAGTGAATTTAGAGTGAAATTGGAGTGAATTTTGAGTGAATATGTTCATTTTCACTCATTTTGGAGTGACCTCAGGGATCACTCAAAGATTTTGGAGTGATCCCTGAGGTCACTCTAAAGCGAGTGAAAAGGAACATTTTCACTCAACATTCACTCCAATTTCACTCTGAATTCACTCTTTTTTTGTATTCACTCCTTTAAGAGTGAATATTTTCACTCGATTCGTTTAGAGAGTAAGTGTAACACTTCGCTTGACAACTGTCACTGCTTATACAGATTTCAATTTATTCCTTAGCAAGATATAGCCTTAACATCGAAATATATAGACAACACAAGAGTATGGTTTGTATTTCCTTTGGTCATTATGCATGTGCGCGCCTGTAAAATGACGACTGGCTGGAATGCCCCACAGGGAGTGGAGGGTGAGCACTGTCAGTGCTGGCGAGAAATAAGGTATCCAGACACCGGGGTAATAATAGTATGTATGCGCTTTGAGCACTCTACAGAGTGGATTTAACGCAATATAAATTCATATTATTATCGTTATTATTATTACTTGAGACGACAGTTTTCAGTAACAAATGACTGCACAGCTCGAAAGCTGAGCAAATGCACAGCATCATTCTGTACTCCGGACATCAAATCTCGGCAGTTTGCCAACACGATTAGAGACTTAATCATCATTTCATTTGAAGTAATATCGGTATGACACAGTCATTGGTTATTTCTTTTCTATTTTCTTTTTCCGAAAGGGCATACCTGTCTATCATGTCTGATTCGTTTAAGCATGTGTAGAGAGAGCTTATAAGGAGACCCTGAGGTTAGAGGTTAGGGGATGTTCTCAACTAACCCTTCTCACCCCATTGCAACCATCAGCATGTCCGCCGTCCCTAAAAAAAAATCTTAATCTCAATCTAAATCTCAATCTGTCAATGACCAGAGTCACAAGGTGGTGATATTTGTCACACTAGTTGTCTGTCACGGGGATACATAAACCTTTCAAGTGCTTGATTGTTGTAGCTGATACGAAAGGAATGAAACGTGATCAAGGGTATTGAGACAACATGACATTAAGTTTATTCATACCAATCCAATGATTGATTAGCACTCGCCAGTGGTTACGTGAGGTCCAACTGTTTCGCATCCTTTGAAAGTGCCTTGGAGATGTCGTGAGACATCACACAATGCACTTCTGCTGGACAAATTTTCAGTTTACACACGTTATTGTACACATACACACACACACACACACACACACACATAGGGTGTGGCGGGAGTTGATCAGTCTTACTACACAAGCTTGATCATTCTTCTTTGACGACGTCAATAGTTGTAGCCTCAGCAGTCGACTTTTGAGTCGTCCGGGAGAATACGAAGGAGTCCATCTAAAACATCAATCACAACGTACTGCACACTTGGTGTAAACAATATTTTGAAATTCATTCTAGTGATCAGTGATAGGAGTGGATATTCAACATTGAGTCGACATATTAGACGGAATCTTGAATACTAACGTGCAATTATCTGATTATAAGTGTTGATCAAGTATCGCGATCGAGCTCAGAAAGAATGTCTTTCTTTGTGTGGTTCTTTCCTATTCTTATCATCTTTTTCCCAACTTTTTTATTGTCCAAAGGCAATACAAAGCGTGAGTATCTTTATTGATCTTTATAGTGCATCATATAGAGTTAATTTATGACCTTTGCTTTCGTGCAGACATACAGAAGGGGACAATGGACCCAAAATCATGTTTGCCTCGTCTGAATTTTCAGGAATATATGGATCGACTGTGCTATATACAGTAGATATGATAGTAGAACAATTTTGGAAATTAAGTATTGTCAGTTTTAGATTTGATTTTAAAATGGAATGTGTGGAGTTATTTCTTTGTTATTAAGACTTTCAAACAGTGGATGACAAGATGATAAAGAAATTAAGCAACACATAATGATAATAATTATTCTCTTGCCTGGAACAGATATTGCTAAACTGAACAGCACGACTTCAACAATTCCTCAAAGGATTGGTTTCACACTACTAGCCCGAGCGATTCAGGACTTCAGACAGTTAACTGTAAAATAACTCCTTCTGATCATTTTATCTCCCGTAGATTTTACTCTCAGCTGTTCGGAGAGACCACTAGAGCTCGAGATATGGTGCGACGAGAACTGTGTCGTCAGTGGAGATACTTGGCATGTAGAAGCACCTGAAGGACGGCGAATTCTCACTGAAATAGAATCTATCAACAACAAAGTAATGGGGTATAATATGCGGGATGAAATAGCTGACACAGAGTCTCTGATTGTGGTTTGGAATTATACCCAAAGTTCCTCTGTTATATCACTGACCCATCAGACTCAGCTAAACATATGGTATATATGTCTACCCACTGAACTTCAAGATGAGGTTGAAGTGTTACGAAGGTAAGTGTTCCTGAGTAGTTCTAAATACGAATAAATTGTGGAACCTATTATGAAAACTACTTAGTATTCCTTAGGTGAGTACTGATTTTTTTCTTTTTTAATTCAAGGAAGCGGATGAATGCGTACACAAAGGTAATGTAAATACATTCTATATGGAAAGTCATGTTTAGCCGAGAAAGTGACCCGTTAAGAGATGCTGATACGATTCAGTTAAAGGAACGTTGTTCCGTTTGTGAAAACGCATATAATATTTGAAAGTTCTGCATTTACGATGTACAAAAACACTCCATACTTCATGTTTGATTTAACTTAATCCAGTGAAATATTTCAAGAGTCACCGCAGCTTTTGTTGAATATGATTTGAATGATGGTATGGGAATTTTTCTATCGTCAATGAAGATGGAAAAACAGGACAGCAGAGTAGTTATAAGACTGTAATGCAAAGTGTGCTATCCATCATACATGAATTAATCTGTAATAAACTGTAATTGTATTTTAAGCCTATTTAGAAATTCGAGACTTTGTGTATTTGTGTGTTTGTGTGTGTGTGTGTGTGTGTGTGTGTGTGTGTGTGTGTGTTTGTGTGTGTGTGTGTGTGTTGGTGTTTTGTTGTTGTGGTTGTGGCGGTACATTTGACAACATGATGTCATGAAAAAGGCCAAAAAACGGCAATTCATTTTAGATATTCATTTTTCTTCCTTTTCGACCATTCGACCTCAATCGATCTATCAATTGTAAGAATAATATATTATTCATACCAAATCTTCATTCAACTGTAAATCATTATGACACTCAGCATACAGAAAGTTTTTCATTAATTTTCATTTTCGAGGAAAACCATCGGTAAAGCTGGTTGACGGACCCTCTTCCCTGGAAGGCCTGGTGAAAATTGAACCAGACAAATATGTCTGCTATGACGGATTTACCCCCAAAGCTGCGGAACTTGTCTGCACTGAGCTTGGTTTCCCAGCGGTAGAAGAGTATTCGGCTCAGACTTTGCCCACTACAGCAAAGAGGAACAGCAGTCAGTTGCTGTCATGTCCAGAAGGTGACCACAGATTTAAGCAAGTCCATTAAAGTGTTACTGCACTAATATGCTGTAGACCTACACAATATTGATATTGAGTGATTGAATGAATGGTTTTATTGAAACTAAACTGTAAAAAAGAATCATGACAACAAGGACAAAGAAGGTTACTTTGATATCTTAATAAATCTGTTCGGATAACATTAAAAGTAACAACTGAAAAAAAAAAAAGGTCAGTACAATTATTCTTTCTTGTCACACACATGTCGGAGTCATTGATAATTGTACAATAACGACGATAGTTCATGGTCCTTTTCGTTTCGTAATAAGTGGGTCTCACCATATAATTTCACAGGTAAGCGACGATTAATGGATTGTTCCCATGCAACCAGGACGTGTTCGTTGGAAAAGACTGTCAGAGTGAAATGCAAAAGTAAGATAACAATAGCAGCGTTCCGTCTCTTATGTACCTGAAATTAAAAGAATAAAAAATCAAGTGTTGAATTCAAATAGTTGAACCTAACAAAAAAGGTAACAATGCCACGGGTGCCGTTCCAATTTGATAGTATTGTTCAGCAATTATCCAACAATATCCAGCAACTTTGTGAATGATGTGTGAATGGCGCTGTATGAATGACTCCGCAAAAGACATCAACCAGAGATGATATAATCATTGGAAAACAAACCCAAAGTTTACTGACAGTCTAGAGTGAAGGAAATCAGCTAGGTAATATGCGTCGTAATTCCATATTTTATTAGAAACAAAAACAGAATTTCAGAACTCTCATTGACTTCAGAATCGGGGCAATCAATCATCAAACTCTTTTAATTTTGAGAGCTAATTATATTATTTTTCTTTTTGTTCTCATTAAGTTACTGGAAAATTCACTTTGCTGTACAGTTTATCGGCATGGAAACAATAGCGATTTGAGCAGTGAAATGCTCACAGATAAAAAAAAAAAAATTAAAAGAAATGGATCTAAACACACATGACAGTCTCGAACTGAACCCGACAAAAATTAAGATACTCAAAAGCAAATCATTACAAGAGAATCAACTTTCAAAATTCAGCTAAATTTATATCACGCTCATTGAATTACAAACGAAATATTGATTTTGATGTGTCAATCATGTAATACAATACAATTCATCGAACGAGCGGTATATATGCAGGAGAGAATTTTTTTTTTTTTTTTTGGGGGGGGGGGTCGCTGTCCGACAGTCAATTTAAGTGAATCTCAAATATCTCTATATGTCTAACTTTGATATTACTCAAAATTATTTGTAACGGAAAAAGAAAGTGTGCTCTACTTTATGATAAGATAACGAAACATAATAATGTCCCCCCCCCCCTTTGATTGCTTTTTTTTTCAGATTCTCTGGGGTCATGTGATACCCTGGGTCAGGAGCCTTATGGTCGTTGGGACTCCAGTATAACGAACTTTGGTTCTAAATCAACTCTAACCTGCGACAAAGGTTACGTCATCAATGGCAGCTCGACACTACAGTGTTTGGGACTACCTAGTTGGTCAACATACTTCCCGGTTTGGAATGCTTCAGTCCCGTCTTGCTTGAGAGTCGAATATGAGAGAGACGATATAATACAGGAAGGTATCTCATCTGTTCAAAAATTTGATACCTTTATATCAAACCAACAAAGAATATGCAAGCTGTCCTTCAAGTTTTGTCAATGGTTTCAAGTTGATTGTCTTGTATTCATACCTGAATGTGATAAATGTATGGTGAATTTCTCTTTCAGGTGATAAAGATCATCAGACAGAAGCAATTGCATACACCGTGGGAGCTCTTATTTGTGTCATCATGATACTCGCAATACTTTCCATCGCTTTGTGGAAGCAATTACAAAAAAGGTAAGTACAAAAAAAAAAAACGAAAAAATCATAAAGTAAAAAAAAAAGTATACGTAAACACAACAAACACGTTTTATTGTATCTAAAGTTGGAGAGGAGTTTTTCGAGAGGGTTGTGCTTGTCGTCAGATATTAAATGCCCTGTTTACCTTTGAGAGCAGTATTGTAGAAAATGATCAAGATATCACTTTTGGTGCATAATTATGTGTAGGTCTGGTGTATCACAAAATATCCTAAGGTATACCGTATATACCGCTATAAACCCAAAATATAAAGAGATATACGTGGTTTTCTCAACAAACAGTAACTGTAGACGGTTTAATCTATAAACATTTGTATTATAACTATTGTTCACATTTTGTGTATTTTAGAACACTTAACATCGAGTATACGGATTCAAATTCTAACAGTGGTTGTTTCTATTCCTAACTCACATTCTAGAATTATTTCAAAGCACTAATACTGCGTTTTTGCTTCATCTGCAAATGGTAAACCATGCCTTTAAAGAATTGCCAATATTCCTCTTTTGTAATTGCAATACATGTGCGTTAATATTGCGTAAAACGTTTCAATGTAATTGTAAAATATAATTTGTTCCCCTAGATTTGTGTAGAGGAAAATCAATTTTTCAACTTACAAGCGAGAGAAATGTAATTAAGAACTGTTATTCTTGTCCAAATTCAAACGACATTTGATAAGTGTGATACCTTGAGTGGAAAAAAATATGAGACAAAGCGCTCGTTTGTTTGTTTAACTGATTCTTATGCAATTTCCATGTTAATTAAACTTTAATTTAGATGTTAATTGATCATTCAATACCAACTTCCTACCCCAAATTGTTTATAGCAGAAGGCAGATACCTCAAGGAGCTTCAAATCAGCCAAATGACCACTCGAACGACGGGCAGCTGCACCATCCGCAGCATCCCAGTGAGACCAATCGTGGTGTCTCATTGAACTCCGCTCATGCTGACTCTGGCACAGTGAGTGACCCTTTTCCTGACAATCCGGGCAACGGAATTGGAAGTCTGTCAATTCACCCGGAGAACCCATATCATATTTACCAAGACATTGTGGAGGAAGAGAAGATGCCCTGTCAACCTATTGGTGTTGAAACAACTTCTCTTACGTCTCGTCATGGATACCACAGCCTACAAGAAACATCAACAAATGGAAACGACTATCATCGGGACTGTGAGTACAAGACAAGTAGGATGACGGACGGTGCCGCCAAACCCCGCGGAATAGCGTGCTTGTTTGATGACAGTTATTATAATTCTCTGAACTTCGGCGTTTGCACTCACACACAAGATGTGCACATTCGCAAAGTAGATCCCCAGTCAGGCAAACTTGCTGATTTGAGCAAGGCACTGGTCAGGGATTATGCAAAGCCATGCAACTCTGGTGGATTTGCCCAGTCCAGAGAATTTGATATCCGCGCAGAGAGCGAGGACGAACAAGTTAATCACGAATCTGATGATGACGGATCACAAAGAGAGAACCCTGCTCTGTCATCTGTAGGTCGGGCTTCTCAGTTTACGGCTTCCCCTGAAGGAAAAGATGCTGGGCCCTCTTTCAACGTAGGTTCCACAACAGCGATGTCCTCTGATGGGGAGGCATTTTATTATCAAGTGGAACCTGATAATAAGACTGATACCTGCAAAGCACCACTGTATGCGAAGGTTGACAAAACGGAGACAATGTAATTTATCAGTTATTTGTGCTTTTAAAGAAACAAATGATACATAATTAAAAGCATGAATTTATGTTGCACTTGTCTGACACGTTGATTATTGCTTTAACTTTAAAAGAAACGCATGTTGTATGCATTCAGTGACTGGCTACCCATGCCAATTCGTCGAATATGTCAGTATATTTTGGACAACGCAGTTATGTTTTCCGTCAGCAATTTTAACCCTCGGCGTTTTGGTAAATTGGGTTTATTTCTTTTGTGTTGTGGACAGGAAGGTAAAATTCCCATTCCTGGGTAAAAATCATCGAAAACGATAGTGGTCTGGTTATCATTAATGATACCATACAATACAAATCGCTGGTGATAATCAAGCATAGCCATCAACGAATGAGAATCATATTCGCTATGAAGCTGTCCTTCTTCTTTATCATACCAAAATAGGTAATCTTTAGCTCAGTGAAATAATATTATAATGAATCTTACCAAAATATCATTATAACATTTACGGATATCCAGCGTTTTCCCCTAAACGTACTTATGATTTTTTTTGTTTGTTTGTTTTTTGTTTAATAGATACTTTATTTTCTGCAAATCAACAAATCAATCAGCAAATCAATATACATAAGGCACATGATCATGAACATGTGGGAAATATACAAAATAAATTCAAAACAGAGTCGTTTGACTTGCGTAAACAAAGATATAAAAGGTAATTAATGATACAACATACAGTATGCATGTCTATGCAGAGGGGATTACAACAATTATAATTATGGAGCGATAATGCAGAGGGCCGCCATTGTAAGCATAGCTTGAAAAGATGGCCGGCCAGAGGAAAAAAGTAGGGACGTATACCAGTTTCGTAATAATGCAATACAATACAAATTCTGCTGCGAAGATAGCAGGGGAAAATAAACGTGATGGTGGTGGATGTGCGTGCAAGTGCTAGAAAGTGCAGAAGGGCAGATATGCTGGAATGTAGAATAATCGAATTGGTTTGCTGGAAGAGGGAACAGTATGCGATGCTGCTATTTGGGGGACCAACATTAATCATATGAATTATTTGTTTTTAATTTGTATTTGAAGTATACTGTAATAAAATGTGCTTCTTTAAGTTTGCTTTAAATGAAAACAAGGAGGCACACTGTTTCAACTCCTCAGGAAGAGTGTTCCATGTATCCGGACCGTGATGTCTAATCGATTTTTGAGCAAGTAAAAGCTTTGGATTACTTAAATGAAAATCATGGGAACGACGGGTTGGGTATGAATGAATAATATGGTCATTGGTTACTAAGGCATTATGGAAAAAATGGTAATAGATTTCGAGTGTGTTTATACATAAATATAGCAGTTAGATATATATGTATGTCATGGACTTTTAAAGTTTTTAGGCGATGAAATATAGGATCGGTGTTAGCCAAGAAATTTGAGTGTGTGCATATGCGAAGAGCCTTTTTCTGAAGAATAAAAATTGTATTTAATTTAGTTTTGCTACAGTTTCCCCATACAATATTGCAATACATTACATATGGTAAAAATAAAGTGTTATAATAACATTATTAAAGTTTGATCATAATAATCAAATACTTTATTCTCCTTAAAACACCAGTTGTTTTAGATATTGCTGTAGTAATATTCTGCACATGAGAATTCCAAGTTACATTGCTATCTAGTTGCTCGTGACTGCAATTAAGAATATTTTTATAATCTGCACAGTTAAGCATTGAATATTCATGTAATGAATTAGATCGATATGAAATGAGTGCAGAAAATCTTGGTGATTTAAATGTATCTTTGACAGCTACATGTAACATTACAGCACTCACGCACATCTCGTAGATTTTAAGGAATTACATCTGTCTTTGCACGTTTGTCAGAAGTTTGAGAAATGTTGAAAAAGTAAGGGAATACATGAATTGCACATTGATAACATCTGATTGTGTAACTCATTCTTACAGTTTATTTTAGCGTCGGGACATACCTTATATAAGATGATATTCTGAGTTTCTTTTCCATTATCCTACCAAAGAAGGGTTCAAAAAGTTGCGAATTATCTATGTACAGTGATATATGAACAAATCTGTAATAAAATCAATGGTTTCATTATGTGCATTCAACAAAGAAAGAGAAAGAGAGAGAGAGAAGAGAGATATGTTGGGCATTTTAGTACTACACACAAAGAATTTCTTTGTCATTTTAGGAAAACATATTAAAGATAACAAAAAGTTCTGGTACCTCAAAAGTTTCCTTGAAATTCCTTGTCTTAGTTTGTGTTTCACGTTAAAGTACCTTTCATATAACTAACACTGTGAGACTTAGTCGCCCCAAAGTGCTCTCATGTCTTGATATAGTAATCATGCAATTAACTGAGACCAGCAGCCCCATATATACGCATAGCGACCAGCAGTCCCATACGCATAGCGTAATCGGGCTTCGCATTGTAGCATTCAGGATCATGACAGATTTAGTATCGCAGGGTAAAGGTCAACTTAAAATCCCAAAAAATTCTTCAATTTGAAGACTTGCCAATTAAGTTGAAGTGTTGAAAACAGGCTTCGGGCAACGTTTGGTTCTGCCTATAGTCCCTTTCTGTTCGAATTGATGACTGAATGTGACTCGGTCGACAGGACCTTGGGAGAGCTACTTACACTGAATACTACAGCCAGTGCATGCGAACATATCACATGCGCACATAATTTCAAATCCATGAACGGATAAGGTGTTTGTGTGCGCATGCGCTGGCCGTAGTATTCAGTGTATTAATTCAGTGTATAGCAGTTAGCTATGCGTACAATGGGCTGCACGCTGCTGGTCGCAGTCAGTGGTTTCGTACAATAGTTATCGACGCGGTACCGCGACGGCTCTGGTACGAAACCATTATTGCATGATTACTAAGACATGAGAGCACTTTGGGGCGAGTTATTCTCACAGACAACGTACTTTAACCTGAAACACAAACCAAGACAAGGAAATTCAGGGAAGCTTTTGAGGTACCAAAACTTTTTATAATCTTGAAAGGATTACTTGCTCTTCACGAGTATACTTGTGTAGATTCTTTCAGCGCACTGGTTATCACAACTTATTCCACTTTAATACTGATTACACCTTCTCTATTAGTTTAAAAGAGAGTATGTTTGAATATTTTTTATCATTGTTTTCCAAGTGTTTCCAAAAGAACGATAAACCCCCTTTCGAGATTTACAACTTTAGCTTTCAACTTTTTGAACTTCTGACAAACTTGAACAAAAATACGTCATAAAAAGTCGAATGATGTGTATTTCAGAGCCACCAAAACGTTCTGTCACAACTTTTGGAGAAGGCATGGGATGCAAAAAAAAAAAAGAAAAATCAGTCAAAATACACTTATACTTTATTGGCCATTTTTTTTTTCTTATGGAGCCAATACAGGAAACTTCAGCATTCATATATGTTTTTTTTTAATATGTATGTACATCTATATATCTACATGTATATATCTATATATATATATATGTGACCCTGCACCTCAAAACAAACAAAAAGTCGCCAGACATGAATTTTTAGTTAAGACCATATTCTGAAAGAGCAGACTTTAAGCTTTAAAATGATGTATAACTCAAATCGAATGGGCTCTCCTAACCTATCTAAATATTGGAAAGAAAGCACAAACTCAGGAAAAGTGTGAACTGAGAAAAGAGGCTCTGAAGTACAGTGTCCATTCAAGCGCTTAATCTTTACCAAACCGTGCTGGCTGTGCGATGAATGGGACAAAAAACAGGAAGCAAACCACCAGAGTAACAACAATGAAGGGATTATCAGATTAAACTGAAATTAAGCATGCCTCATTAACACATTCTGTCCATAATTGATGCCAACTTTCAAAGCAGTAGCACTATCCTTTCAAAAGTTATTAGAGTTGAAAGTGAAGAGTGTGGACAAGGTTTTTTCAGAAATGAAAAAGGGATTCTAAAGACACACCTACACACTATATTCTACCAAAAATGTTCGAGATAAACTGCTAAAAAACACACTTTCCTGCCCGTTTTATGATACCAAATTTTAGCATAATGTAAAAGAAGGCCCGCTCTGTCAGAAAATATGAAAAAGTCAAGTTCGGCTAGGTTGACCCATTTCACTTATTTTCAGTCTTCACGCAAAATCAGTGTGTGCGACTTTACGTTCGTTTTGAGGTGCACGGTCACACACACACACACACACATATATATATATATATATATATATATATATATATATATATATATATCATGGCTCGACACTAATTTTTTTGTTTGGTGGCCCGATGGGGCCACCAAAATGCTAAATTTCAAATTTTTGGTGGCCCGAGAGAAAAATTTGATGTCCCGAAAAAAAAAAACAATAAAAAACATTAAAAGTCCTTTTTTTTTTAATGAGTCAAATATTTAAGTTTTATGATAGTAAGAATTAGAAGTTGGACATATCTACTCATAAATAAACTTCAACAAACTTGCAACACTCACTCTCAGGCACTCATTCAGTCCTTTTCATCCATCCTTTAAACAAATTTAACTGCTAATTTCCGGCGCAAAAAGTTTCGAATTTATTGACATACTTTTCAAAAAATTTTGGTGGCCCGAGGCGGGCCACCAGATTTGCCCTTTTTTGAAATTAGGTGGCCCGATTTTCATTTTTGGTGGCCCCGGGCCACCGGGCCACCGTTAGTGTCGAGCCCTGTGTATATATATATACATTGTATATACAGTATATATATATATATATATATATATATATATATATATAAGAAGAGTTTTATTGCAAAATGGCCTAAGCGCCATTTTTTTTTAGAACTTCAGAGTAAGTACATCATCCAACAGATCAAAAATTACCATTAAACGTCACTTGTAACACAACAGGGAGCATTCTAGATGTTATGATTGGAAATATCCTGTATTTTTTTAGTATTTTCTTTGTTTTTAGAAGCTTTAATCACAAACGTCTTAATTTGACAAGGATGGATTTACCTTTTTTTTATAGATATAATTGTTTATATATATATATATATATATATATAAAACTTTTTTTTTCTTTAGTGTTAAACAATTACTTATATTGAAACATTCACATATTCATTCATAATTATGGAAAACGACATTGTAAAAAAGGAAATACTGTGAACGAAAAAACAAGTGCATTCTGTAACTGTCATGACAATACAAAAACAAAACTTCGAAATGTAAGGGACTGCTGAAAAAGCAATTGTTTTAATTAGATATAGCAAAACATATATATATATATATATATATATATATACACATATGTGATAAAAAACCTAAAATGGCATTAAAATGCTTTATCCTGTCGAGGAAACCACATATTTTAGAAACAAGAAACCATATATATATATATATATATATATATGTATATATATATATATATGTAGAGTTTGTTTGCAAAAACCGATAAGTCCATATTTGCCAAATGGAGATATTTGCGATTAAAGGTCAAGAAAAATATAGGGAATAATAAGAAAATTTTTGCTTCTTTTGACCATAACTTCAAAAATATACCATTATATGTAGTGACCAATATATCATTTAAAAGGTATTATTTTGTATTTTATGACAGAGATCGTACTTCAAAATCTTCAAAAATGGACTTATCGGTTTTTGCAAACAAACCCTTCATATGTATATATATATATATATATATATATATATATATATATATATATATATATAATAAGAAGAACGAGTCTCAAATACGCCATGGATCCAACAAGGTTTTTTTTTTTTATTACAAAATTTTCAGCCTGCCTCAGGCCTTCGTCAGTGTAGTGTATACTAAGACAAAGATAAGTCTTATCATTGTCTTGGAAAGTTCCAAGATGAACATATATATATATATATATATATATATATATATACATATACATATACACTATATGATTGGTATTACAGAAGAGAATAGTCACAGAGTATGAGCTCGATATCAGAATAATAAATATATTGTATCTACGTTTTCGTAAACATATTTTCATGAGCAGTTCTGTCCCAGTAGAAAACACGACAATCACTGTAAGGCGAAATAAATTCATTTTGTATACTTCATAATGAGTATATCAATTGTAGAAAAACTCTCAACCACATTTTACACTCAAGTAAATATTATGCATTGAAAAACAGGCTTTAAGACTCAGTTACTCTATAAACCAAAATGCTGACACACAACTGGTCAAGTGATAACAGCAACCGACTAGATAATAAGTCACGAAATTCCAAGCACTTACACTATATTATCGTGATAATAATTTATAAGAACTTGAAAGTCCTAAAGGCTGTTGATACAGCGTTTTGTGTGTTGTGACCCTGTGGTTGCTCTTCATACATACTAAACAGGCAAAAAGAAAAGAAGATTTCCTCATATTTTATCAAATCTTACAACGCATCAACAATAAATCAACAAGTAATATCATCTATCTAATAATCAACCCATTTCTCTCAGAAGCGGTAATCTGAATGTGGTGAATTAAAACTCAAAATGGTTTTATGCTACCCCCGGTCTAAATGCTTTGATGTCTACGAAGTCACATGTCGTAAAATCATAACAGTTCATAACGAGCGTAAGTATATAATGACGTTTAACTTCTTGCAAGGTTGCAAATTATAGAAACCAAGTAATCTGCAATAGAGCGAGGCTTTACTGGAAATTGAGATCTCATTTACTTCAAATATCTGATTTTTAATATTTCATTTTCTTCTTGTTTAACTTTAGAGCCAAAGTCTTTTTTTTAATTGATTTAAAAAAATGATTTGTTCAAAAAAAGATGTCACGCAAGTGTTTTTCTGTTGATACAAATCACCAGATTTCACAGAGATAAGTATAATATACTTATCTTTGTGAAAACTGGCGAGCTATTTTCTTGCAAGGTTGCAAATTACAGAAACCAAGGTATCTGCAAATAAAACGAGGCTTGACTGGCAATTGAAATCTGATTTTTTTTTCTTCCAACATTCAATTATCTGTATTTCATTTTCCTCTTGTTTAACTCTCAAGCCAAAAAAACAAAAGTATCTTTGTAATTGATAAAAAAAGTGAAATGGTTTAATAAAAATGCATGTCACGCAAATGTTTTTTAGTTGATAAAATCACCAGTTTTTCTTCCCTCTTGATTCCATTTTCATTTTAAAGAGAAATTTCTGATGATATTTTTTGAGTCCTGGCGTTCTCATTTTTTATGTAAAGTGACTTGGCAATATAATACAATTCACAAGTACTTTAATATCCGTGTGAATAGAGTATCTTATCGAACACTCGTCAAAATTGCGTCAATTATTAGCTACATTACACGACAGTTTTCAGTGCCAATGACGGCATACCTCGAAAGATGAGCCCCCCCCCCCCCAAAAAAAAAAAAAAATATCCGTCTTTGCTCCTGATATCAGATCTTGGCCATTTGCCTTCATGTAGGGATTTATGCATCATTTTGTGCATCTAATCTATTATTACAATTGAGTATATATATATATGTGTGTGTGTGTGTGTGTGTGTGTGTGACCCTGCATCATAAAACTAACAAAAAGTCGCCAGACATGGATTTTTAGTTAAGGGCAGATTCTGAAGGAGCAGACTCTAAGCTTTAAAATGATGCATAACTCAATTCTAATGGACTTCCCTAATCTATCTAAATACTGGAAAGAAAGCACACACTCTAGAAAAGAGGTTCTTAAGTAAAGGGGCTATTCGAGAGCTTAATCTTTACCGAGCCGTGCTAGCTGTGTTAGGAGATGAGAGGAACAAAACACAGGAAGCAAACCACCGGAGCAACAACAATGCAAAGATTATAAGATTGAGCTGAAATTGAGCACGTTCTATCAACACATTCTGTTTATGATTAATACCAACTTTTAAAGCAGTAGCATTATCCTTTTAAAAGTTATTAGACTTGAAAATGAAGAGTATGCGACGGATTTCAAGAAATGAAAGGGGGCCTCTAAGACATAGCTGATCATTCTACTTTCCCCCAAAAAAGGGTTGTAGAAAAACTGCTCAAAACACATTTTCCCATTCATGTTATGATCCCAAACTTATAAATAAGGTAGAAGAAGGATAGCTCTTTCAGAAAATATGAAAAACTCAAGATTGAGTCGGTTGACCCATTTCACCTTTTTTGAGTCCTCATGTAAAACCAAGAGGTGCGACTGTATATATTATATATGTATATATGTGACCCTGCACCTCAAAACAAACAAAAAGTCGCCAGACATGAATTTTTAGTTAATAGAGTTGAAAGTGAAGAGTGTGGACAAGGTTTTTCAGAAATGAAAAAGGGATTCTAAAGACACACCTAATCACACTATTCTACCAAAAATGTTCGAGATAAACTGCTATTAAAAAAAAACACACTTTCCTGCCCGTTTTATGATACCAAATTTTAACATAATGTAAAAGAAGACCCGCTCTTTCAGAAAATATGAAAAAGTCAAGTTCGGCTAGGTTGAACCATTTCACTTATTTTCAGTCCTAACACAAAATCAGTGTGTGCGACTTTATGTTCGTTTTGAGGTGCACGGTCACACACACACACACACACACACACATATATATATATATATATATATATATATATATATATATATATATATATATATATACATGTATATAATATGTGTGTGTGTGTGTGTGTGTGTGTGTGTGTGAGTGTCTGTCTGTCTGTGTGTGTACATTAGTCAAATTATGTAGACCAACTGGTATTAAGGATGATTGGGGAGGGATAAGAGGGGTGCGGGCATACGGCGGCGTCGACAACAATACCTCCTCGTCGGACCGCAACCACAAGCGTGCCTGCCGTCCCTGCTGTGAAGGTAATAAAACTCAATCAAACAATGACTAGAGTCACAAAATGGTGATATTTATTACACTTGTGAATCAGACGGATGCATGAAGCATGAAGTGCTTGGCTTACTGTAGCAGCAGATATGAAAGTAATTTTTCAAGCATAATGCTATGATAAAAGTGATTGAGACCACTTTACAATTTATTCATACTGATCGAATGATTAATAACTCTTTCTCCAGTGGCTGGGTCCTTCTGTTTCTTGAAGGAGCCCCGGAGATTTCGTGAGAGATCACACAATGTAATGCTGCTGGATAAATGTTCAGTTTACACAAGTTGCATATTATCTATATGTACACACACACACACTCACACACACACACACACACACACACACACACACACATTCAGGGTATGGCAGAGTTGCTTAGTCCTAACATACATACTCGAACGGTATTCCTTGACGAATCAACAGATGTAGCCCCGGCGCATGAACTATTGATCGTCCTGGAGAATACGAAGGAGTTCACTTTAACCTTAATGGCGAGTACCTTTATACGGAATCCATCCTAGTGCTTAGAAAAATGGCTTTCTCAGTATGGTTCTTTGCTGTATTCATCCTCTTTCATCCTAGTTTGTCATTGTCTAAAGGCAATACAAAGTGTAAGTATCTAAAGTATATCTATAGTGTTCTCGTTAGCGCATTATTGGTTGCATGTGCACAAAATGCGACTCTTTAAAAACAAAATTATATAAGCCTCATATCATGATACATGTAGGCCTATAGGTATCAATATGCATCAAAAGTGCTTGGTAATTTGTAAAATCAAGTTTCAATTGTCAGTTTTAGATGTTTTTATTTGAAATATTATGTAAAGAGTTCAAATATGACAAAGAACCTTTAAAATGTTGATGAACACACTATGAAATAGTGGGACACAGCATTTTAATTGTACTTCTTTAGAAATCGACGATGCGGAACTGTTAAAGCACGACTCTCAATATTCCTAAAAAGATTCATGAGTATATACAATGAAAAATAACTCTTCTTAATTATTTTGTCTGCCGTAGATTTCACTCTCAACTGTTCGGAGAGGCAATTAGAGCACGAAGAATCGTGTGACGAAAGCTGTGTTACCAACGGTGATACTTGGGTTATAAAGGCACCTCGTGGACGGCGAATTCTTACTGAAGTGAAATCTTTCAACAACAAGGTGATGGGATTCTACATGTTGGAAGAAATAGCTAACAAGTCGTCTCTGACAGTGATTTTGGATTATAACCAGAGTTCCCCTGCTATATCACTGACCCATCAGATTCAGCTTTCGATATGGTATATATATCTACCCAGTGAATTTCAAGATGAGTGTAAAGTGTTATGATGGTAAGTGTTTATTACGTTTGCGTAATGATTACACGATCTACATGGCTCATATCTAAAACGAAAATAGCTTTGTTAAATTCATTTTTAAGGAAATAATTAAATGTGGAAACAATGGAAATGTACATGAGTCCTAAGGAAGGGTTATGCTATTTAATACGAAAACGGGATCCACCCTCATTCTTCGTGAGCGGTGATGCTAAGATTCGTCTATGAAAGGATGTAACGTTTTGTGTAAATGCATGAATGACGTGAAAGTGTTGAAAAACTGCACACAAAAAAAAATTAATACTCTGTGTTTAAGTTTACTCAATGCAAGAAAGGGTACCACATCACCGCAGTGTCCTACGAATATGATGTGCATGTCGACTTGGAAACCCTTGGTATTCATTCTCGCAGATCTTAAGTTGCAAAATGGAATTAGATAACGACTTGTACTCGTTTGTGGAAAGAACAGACTGCTATCATGGTTATGAGCTGTTTTCCTGCTGTTTTTGTCTTATCTGTCTTTATATGTGATAACCGACCTAAGGCAACGACACAAAAAGTGATGATGATGATGATAATAATGATGATGATAATAATAATAATAATAATAATAATAATAATAATAATAATAATAATATATCAATTTATAAAGCGAAAACCTATGGACATATATTCCTCTACCCTGCAGAAGCTTCTGATGTGCTTGATGATAATGAACAGTTAAATGAAAAGATGTGTTTTGAGTCGTGATTTAAAGACTGCTACAGTAACAATGGCATGTGAATGATTGCACTTTGATATTCATATCCCATTTTTAGATTCAAACAAATTAAAAAAGTATAGACTTGCAATTAACAAAAGACTCAGACTGTCCAACCCCCTTAGAAAGATACATTTGAGGCATAAAAATGAAGAATTATAAGCTGTGCTAAGTGCATCGAGAGACTTCTTATTGTACGCAAAATTGTAATAAATCATTCAATATAACGTTAAGTACTGAAAAGTGATTTTCTTATTATAACGAAAGTACACACAATAATTTCGCGCACTCTATTTATCATTATTTCGAAGAAGCACTCTAACTGCCGACTGCTTCACTACGCGTTTCCCGATTTCAGTTGATATTTTCATGCACTGCTGTGGGTATGAAGTTCAGAAAATAATTCTAAATATAGAAATGAACCACACATGAAATCAAATACCCTCTATGCACAACACATATTGTATTGTATGATTCAACACTTCAGAAGAGAAAATGAAAGTAGATAAAAGAAAACAGCATTCCTGAGATCATATCTGAAGCAAAATTGGACGCCGTTGACCAATATGCATTATTACCCATATCGATATTGAATATTTGTGTGTGTGCATTTGTTTTGCAAGGGTGCATGTCACCACAATATATATAAAATATTGTCATTATTTCGACAAAGTAAAACTAAAACCAGGTATGCAAATTCTAGTCTTTTTTTCTCTTTTTTTCATTTCGTTTCGATAAACCAAGAATGTATTTATGAATATCACTAAAATAAGATATTCATGAGAAAATGTTATTTAATTGGATATCATCAGGAAACATAAGTTACCCGTGCAACCTTGTTCCCAACTTTTTTTTTCTTTCTGCGAGAAATACCATCGGTGAAGCTGGTGGATGGAACTTCTCCAAAAGACGGCCTAGTGCTCCTCGAACCAGACAGTTATGTCTGCTATAACGCATTTACCCCCAAAGCTGCTGAACTGGTCTGCAGAGAGCTTGGCTTCCCAGCGGCAGAAGAGTATTCAGCTCAGACTTTGCCCACTACAGCAAAGAGGAACAGTAATCAACGGCTGTCATGCCCGGAAGGTTACTGCAGTATTGTGAATGTCAACTCCATATATTAATGCACCAGTATACACGTGTAATATCTTGAAACTGAAATGCAAAAAGCATAATTAACGCTGAAAGGGAATAGAGGTTTTGCTCGAATACCTTAAAGAGGAAATCCAAAATAAATATAAAAAAAGAAAGAGAAAAATATTCCCTACAGAATGATAACAAATGACAATAATCTGATAAACACAAAGGAAGATATGGCATTTTGAAACTTATTTCTTTCCCATACCTAGGTCTGTCACCTTTCAACATTTGCTCATATTAATTCATTCAGCTGGAATATATATTTTTTTGTCATTTTGTATTATGAATGAATTGGAAATTGTGAGAGCAGGACATTTTCAACTTTATTATTTGAATATTCATAAGGAGTGGTCAAGAAATGTTTTTCGAAAAAAGTTACATTTCCAAATGCAATATGTTCCTTATTTCTTATCCTATTTTTGTCATTTTTGTATCGTTCTGTAGGGAACATTTTTCACTTTCCTTTGAAGTTCATTTATTTTTTTGGGTTGACGTCCTCTTTAAGAACGAGACTTTCCTGATTTGAGTCCCACTTAGACCAGCCATGTCAGTGTTGCGTGAGAATATGTCATCATATCCTGTCATGTCATAATACGGATGTCTTCTGTGTAGGAGCATTAAACACCATGCGCGTGAAGATAGAAAGCTTATTTCGCTTTTCACGAGGAAAAAAAATATTTGTCCACTTTTAAAATGGACTGTTGAACAAAATGAAAAATAAGGATGTTTTATTGTTCCCCCTATGTGACTATCTGTAAAAGTCAGTGATACCAAGCCCCAATTAAATCTGTCCGATTGATCAAGCTTGATCTAAGGGGTAGATTTTCAAAGACAAGGTCGGCAATATATATACATATATTAGCTGTATATATATTAGCTTTGTTTTGTTACGTCTCACCAGTCGATTTCGTTGATGATATGGTAATCGTACAATTGAATTGTTTCATGCCGTGATGAATGATTCTGATCATTTAACAGGTAATTCGATACAGCGTTTGATGGATTGCTCTCATACAGAGACTAAGTGTTCGTCGAACAAGACTGTCAGATTGACATGCCGAGGTGAGACAAAGCGTGATCGATGAGTTTTCGGTTGCATGTGATACCTAATTTTGATATCTTTAAGTTAGACAAAGTGCATGGGTTCCGTTACTATAAGTGACCATGCATCACAAAACCAACAAAAAGGCGCCAGATATGGATTTTTAGTTACGGGCAGATTCTGAAAGAGCAGACTCTAAGTTTTAAAATGATGTAAAACTCAGCTTAAATGGACACTCCTAACTTATCAAAGTATTGGAAAGATAGCACACACTCTGGAAAGTGTGAACTGAGAAAAGGGGCTCTGAAGTGTAGAGTCTATTCAAGTACTTAATCTAGCAAGCGGTGTGATATGAATTGGAAAAAAAAACCAGGATATGAAACTCCTTTAATAGCAACAACAATGGAGAGATATAAAATTAAGACGTAATTGAGCATGCTCTATTAACATAATAAATTCATGACTAGTACCAACTTCCAAAGCAGTAGCATCATTCTTTGAAAAGCTATTAAGAGTTGAAATTAAAGAGTGTGTAAAGCATTTATGAGAAATGAAAATGGGCCTCTAAGGCATACCTAAATGCATATTCTACAAAAAGGTGTTTTAGAAAAAACTGTTAAAAGTACATTTTTTCCATTCTTTTTATGATTCCAGACTTTTGGACAATGTAGAAGAAGATTTTTTTTTTCAGAAAATATGAAAAATTTAAGATTGACTAGGCTGACCCGTTTCACTTCTTTTGACTCCATACATAAAATCAGGGTGTGTGACTTTTTGCTGGTATTGAGATACACGGTCACGTATGATAGTATCATCCTACTTAAGTCTGTAGAAAAAAGCTATGAAAAGAAATAATGACAACGATATCAACTAAAAACATCCAGTCTTAAAAAATATTACTCCGAAGTGTAATTGCAATCAAAGGTGTCGGCGATTTGATATCCTAACAAAATATCTTATGTGCCATACTGTATGGAAACCGAAACCTTTGGGAGTTTTAGAACACTAACAAACAACACTCACTTCAGAATTTGTGGATTTCTGAGTAATTATTGTATTCAATTTCAATTTCAGTTTATTTTCCTTCTTCTTTAATGAAAAGTGCATGGCATTTAACAAAACGACACAAAATATCAAGTTTGGATTTACAATGAAATATCATTAACATAGAACATGACGGTTAATAAGAAGGGAAATGCTCTCTTTATGCCACCCTTCCCCTTCTTCTACATCATCAGGTTGAGCCGTTCTTCGCCACAGATTATTCAATTCTCGAAATAGTGAGCCGTATTTTCTTTCTCGTCTGAGAGAACCTTACTTAATTTTTGGAATTATAAACCTCCAGGTTTGGGGAAATTGTGTGTTTCGAAAAAAAAAAACACACCAAAACGAACCATTGGCGCCATAAACCTTATTTCATTTTCGAATTGGCGAACATACGGAATAACGATCATTACCCAATTTATTTCACTTCATTCATTCTGAATATATGCTATTAGTTTGAATATGTATTTTCATTTGGATGTTTAAGTTCTTAGGTGGGATATAGAAACAGATCTATAGGGAAAGACTGGGGCATCTATAAGATACCCGCGTAAAATTTAAACTTGAATGACGAGGCTAATGGTTATTGAATAAAGAGTAAGAGTAAGTCAATAAATTCCGCCTTATTTAACTAGACACAAGCTATACATAAAGATTGTAAACATCATATTTTTTTTTTTGGGGGGGGGGGGGGAACGAATAACCCTTATTTGTCAAATTGTCATCTTACACAGGTGAGTGATTCAGACTATTACAACGCATTATTGTCAATATTATGGGAACTAGTTATCAATCATTCGCTAATTCGCCAGATGAGCAGTCTACCATAATAGATGGCTTCTTGGATTTTTCTGTTTTGATCGTCAAGCCCTAATAAATGTCTTACTTTGAGATCACTCATTGAAATACATGTTGGTTTGTTTTTCTTTGGTGTCATTTTTTTTTTTTTTAGTTTCACTTGGATCTTGCGATAGTCCCAGTCACGTTCCTTTTGGTCAATGGGACTCCAGTGTAACAAACTTTGGGTCCAGATTAACTCTCACATGCAGTGCAGGATATGCAATCAATGGCAGCGAGACACTACAGTGTGTGGGACTACCTGGTTGGTCAACTTACTTCCCGGTTTGGAATGCTTCAGTCCCGTCCTGCTTGAGAGTTGGTATGTTGAAGTAGGGTGATGTTAAAGAGAGGGACTGGTATTAAACTCTTCATAATTCATGCAAACATAATATGACTGGGTTATATTTAAAAAGCTTTGCAATGTGATGCGTAACATTCCTCTATACGCTTTGAGCATGCTCGGCTTCACTCTGCCTCGAAAACGAAATTTGGAGAGAAAGATAAAGTTTCATATTTTATCCAAGAAGAAACTGTATTTCAAAATAGAACTAAATGAAATACTAAAAAGAACATTTAAGGAAAGAATTCAAGCTTATGAATATGCATTTTGTTCCCGTAATGCGCAAATCTAAACGAAAGGAAAATCAGGTCCTCATAAGATCTTCAAATTCTTTCTATGATTTTACTTTTACTTTACTTTAACATTTACTTCAGCGTTACAGTTTTGAAATCCGGAATATTTAGTCTTTCCAAAAATAATAAAGTATTCCATTTTACTAGTTTCAGGGTGTTTTCTAGTTTTTTTTTTTCTCGATCTCCAGAGTCGCACGAATTGCAGAGATTGATAGCTTGAGGAAGTCGACGTGACGTCTCTTCCAGTGAGATAGGCCTATCACTGAAAGAGACGTCGCCGCGACTGTCACCAAGAACTCGACTCATAGGACAACTTCCGAGACATCTCCCAAAAAGGTGATAACTTGTTCGCCCGGAAATCGCGGAGACGTCTCCGCGACATCTTCGAGACATCATTTACAGTCACGGAACGTCTAAGCGACATATCCGGTATGTCGCCAATAGGTTTCCGCGAGGTTGCGGAGATGTCTCGGAGACCTCGCAGACAAAATCAGTTTCCGCGACTTGTCCGCGATTAAGGGGCGTCGCAATTATTACCATAACGGGTATTAAACAAAGTGATGTAAAGAAGAAATAAACATGAGACCAAATTTACAGTAGAACAATTTGTTTAGCCGTATTGGTGTTTGATAGACGATCTTGGAATTGGATCAAGAGATAATGAATAGGGGAAAATACCGCTTGGTTTAATCCGATTCTGCCTAGCGGTGAGCAAAAATGTGGGTCAGCGGTGAAAAATAGGGTGGAAAATAGGTTTGAAAATCTGATGCTAACTCCATCGTATCCGGCGACGAGGTGCATGCACAAATCGAAAATTTTCTATTAACAGTTTTAGATAGCATGTTTTCCGGGTTGTAATATTCATACATTTGGCAGTAAGTGTGCCTCCGTTCCTATAGGGCATGGTCTAGGTTATGGTATCATCCAATTTAATCTAAAGGCATTGACTAGAAATATACAGTCCTTCTGAAACCTACGTTGCCCCTTGGATTGTTTGCGAATAAAAGAAATGTTAAGAAATAACACTGTTGATTCAAATTTCATAAAGTAGAATCGACCTTTGCCAATTAGCTGAATTTATTACATTTTTTTTTGCATTATTAACATCATATTATTGCTTTCGATTGTTAAATTATGCTTTCATTCTGAAATTCTAATTTTTAGTAATAGAGAAAGGCTGCATAACACATCTATGATTTCAATCGATGATTGTCATTAGTACCATCTCGTAATAATCGGTCATACCCTATGCCTCAAGAAAGCGGCCCATTTTTCAAAGAAGATGTTGGCCTTTATTTTCCTCCTTTTCGTTAGTCAAATTTCAGCAACCAACCCTAGTATATGTGGGATTTTGACGTCATTGATAGCTACATGTGATTTAAAGCAGCGCTGCTTAACCAAAGTTAGTGTACACTTCTCTTATTCAGTTAAAGAAATACCTGTAGACCCTTATAGTTTGTTACTGGTAGTATGATGTGTTGGTAATGCTGAAAAAAAAAATGGTGTAGACTGCAAAATTGTGTGGAAAGTGAACTCACTATACTAATAGTTAGGGCATTTTAGAAAATCTCTGGACCATCTGTGAAAAAAAAAATGGTTACCAATAGCTGTCTTCATCAGTGTGTTCATAAAAGTGTCTACTAACACCTCTCAATTATTCTAACCCAAATCCATGTGGAGAATTCTGGGGAGCCAATCAAAGTTGTGCACCCGGGGGGGGGGGGGGGCGGGGGCAGAAATGGAAAAAAAAATCCAATATAAGCGTGTGAGATGTCTAACCAGGGGTTTCCGGTGGTGCTGGATCGATTCCAATATTTAGTTTTGAGTAAAAACTACTATTTGACTGTAAAATAGGCCACGCCTCCTTTCCCCCCGCCGAAATACGTAAATACTGGTATTTTAATATACGTATCTCATTGGGTTTATATAGTGAGTTTTTAGGGAACACTGAAAACATGTGTGTGCCGAGAGCTACCTCCAGTTTGTGAAGTCCATGGGGAGCCAGTTTCTCCAAATCACTGTGGTCTTTGATGGATACGGCAGCTCCACTAAGGACCATGATCACCTGAGACGAACAAAGAATGCATGCTGCAACATTTCGACATGAAAAGCCTCTTTCTAAGAGAAAAGTTCCTCGACAACAAGAGCAATATGCCCAGCTCATTCTGCTGCTTGCTAAGACATTCAGTAGAAATGTTATCAGTGTACAGCAATGCCACGATGATGCAGACACCACTATAGTCCGGGCAGCTCTAGATGAGGCAAAAGATTATCCTGTTTAGGTGAGGGCTGAGGACACCAACATCATGGTTTGCTGATTCATCATGCTGCAGACCACCCCATCTTCCTCACAAGAGCCAAGAGGCCCTCCCAGAGAGATACCGGAAGTATTTGATCTTCCTGCACAGCTTCTCCAGCTGCGATACAGTGTCAGCGATTTCTGGGTTCAGCAGATTAACTTTGGTAAACAACTTCTGCGAGACTGACAAGGCGGAAATGCCATGCATGCGTTTCTGGACATCCGAGCCAAAAAGATAATATCATTAAAGCCGGATGTGAATTATTTAAGTTCATGTTCCATGGAAAACCACCCAAAGACTTGGGAGACTTAAGATTTGACATCTTAAGCAAGCGGGCTGCTGCTGGGAGCATCAAACCTGAGAAACTGTCCCCGACAACAGCATTCTCTACGGGCTTATCTCCAAACCACAGATTGGCTAATGTTGCAAACTCCATCATTGGATGTCTTGGAGTACGGATGGAAGCTCGGTGACCAAGGTTACGCACCGGTCCCTTCAACAGAGCCCATCTTACCGGACTATCTTCTGAACTTTGTCAGCTGCATCTGTGAGGGGGACAGCAGCACATTTAGGTGCTGTTGTAAAAAGCAAGAAGTCAAGTGTATTTCTGCTTGCGGCAAATGTCATGGTAACTCTTGCCAGAACATCAACCAAACAGCAGATGAGAGCAGTGAGGGAGATATTGGGGAGTAGGGTGAAGTAACAAGGTTTTTAATATTGAGATACATTTCTGTTGGATTACTATATGTTTTCCCATCCATTTTCGCACTTTTGTCATTTAATTTCAAAGATTTATTATTCAATTTCGTCCAGAGAAGCAGGTGGAACGCAAATCCTAACTTCAATTTCGTCAATTGTCATTGTAATTCGTTTTTCGTCAAACATTTTCGAAGACATATCATTCAGAATCGTCAATTGTCATTCAAATTCGTCCCTCCCGCTGACGGATCGCAGAATGTGAAGATCAAAGTCGTCTTTGTCCACACAATTTCATGAATTTTTCATTCAAATTAGTCCGATATTGTCGATTCTTTATTTTGATGGTGAACCAACTTTAAGCCGACATATTTTTACTTTCTCTCGTAAACTGTATCGTTACACATTATTCCCTAACCATTAAATGGTTAGGGAATAATGTGTAACGATACAGTTTAACGATACAGCAAATTTTGCTTTAACAATACACACGAAAAACAAGACTGCCAACGAAATGATTGAAGGATAAACGACAGTCAAAAGTCATAGCCCAGGACAGTATGTCAGTGTCACATTTTGAACTTAAACTCGTTATGTTCAGGTTTTCGCATCATAATGCATGAAGCAAAGTTTAAATTTTGTACCCTGGAAAGCAGCAAACATAATTGTTATCCCTTCATTGATATTAAACAGGCGACAATTCTACACTTAAATTTTGTCTTTAATCATGTTTGCCAAGGAATCGTTTGTCAGTGTTTTCGTTTGCGAGACGGTATACGTCTGTTTGTATCAGTGTGTACTCAGATTACTTGTGTGTGTGTGTGTGTGTGTGTGAGTGTGTACTCGGATTGCTTGTGTGTGTGTGTGTGTGTGTGTCTGTAGCTGTGGTTCTGTGAGTATGTATGGGGGTGGGGCACTTGTGTGTATGTTAACTCCTGAATGTAAAATGTGAACGGTTACAGGAAAAAAAACAAACAAACAATACATGAATGACTGGAAAATGACACCGGGTAGAGATATGAGACGAATATAAATGAAAATTTAACGAAAATGATTGACAAAAGACGAAATCGATCCTGCTGTTTTGAGTGCTGCAAGTGAGACTGACGAATTTGAACTGTAAATGACGAAAATGTCTGCCAAATGACTAAATTGAATGGACTTTATTTGAAAATGAACGACGAAAGACGAATTTGAAAGTAAGATTGGCCTATTCCCGACATTCCGCGACGAAATTGAAGTAAAAATTTGTGAAATTGAATGAAAAAAGTTTGAAAATGAATGGGAAACCTAAGTATAATGGGGCATAATGGAAGTAAGAGAAATGGGGACCACTACTTTCAATTGCACACTTATGTTGCAGTGTTTTGCACACTGTTTTTAGAGCGGGCATAGCTCAAATTGAATGACAGAACTCAATTCAGCATTCAAAACAACTCACTCTATAAACCCACTGAGATACGTATAAAACACCAATGGGCCTAATACATCAGCCAACGGGTGCAAAAAGTAGGCGTGGCCTATTTTAATGGTCAGATAGTAGTTTTTACTCAAAACTAATGTTTCGAATCCATTCAGCACCCCCAGAAACCCCTAATTAGACATGTCACACGCTAATACTGGAAAAAATAATTTTCCCATTGTTTGACCCCCCCCCCCCCCCCCCCTTTGTTGCTTAGGTTAAACTGGCTCCCCAGTTTTTTTTCCACAAGGATGATGGTTCAAACTAATTGAGAATCAAACATCTAATAAGTATGTACAGCAATAACAGGATTATATTTGGTATAATAAGAGAAATGGAAACGACTACTTCCTATCGCACACACATGTTTTCAGCGCACCCTAAAAACTCACTATATAAACCCAATCAGAGACGTATATAGTTTTTCCCATTCATTTTCAAACTTTTATCGTTCAATTTCACAAATTTTTACTTCAATTTCGTCGCAGGATGTCGGGAATAGGCAAATCTTACTTTCAAATTCGTCTTTCGTCGTTCATTTTCAAATAAAGTCCATTCAATTTAGTCATTTGGCATACATTTTCGTCATTACAGTTCTAATTCGTCAGTCTCACTCGCAGCACTCAAAACAGCAGGATCGATTTCGTCTTTTGTCAATCATTTTCGTTAAGTTTTCATTCATATTCATCTCATATCTATATCCGCTGTGATTTTTTCAGTCATTCATGTATTTTTTTTCTGTAACCGTTCACATTTTACATTCAGGAGTTAACATACATACAAGTGCCCCCCGCCCACACACACACACACAGAGCCACAGATGCAGACACACACACAAGCAATCCGAGTATACACTGATACAAACAGACGTACTGTCTCGCAAACGAAAACACTAACAAACGGTTTCTAGGCAAACATGATTTAAAGACAAAATTTAAGTGTAGAATTGTTGCTTGTTTAATGTCAAAGAATGGATAACATAATTATGTATGCTGCTTTCCAGGGTACAAATCTAAAGTTTGCTTCATGCATTATGACGCGAAAACCTGAACATTACGAGTTAAAGTTCAAAATGTGACACTGACATACTGTCCGGGGATATGACTTTATATTGTCGTTTATCCATCAATCAATTTTGGTTGGCAGTCATGTTTTTCGTGTGTATTGTCTATGTAAATGGTTAGGGAATAATGTGTAACGATACAGTTTACGAGAGAAAATAAAAAATATGTCGGCTTAAAGTTGGTTCACCGTCAAAATAAAGAATCAACAACATCTGACTAATTTGAATGAAAAATTCATGAAATTGTGTGAACAAAGACGAATTTGATCTTCACATTCTGCGATCCGTCAGCGGGAGGGACGAATTTGAATGACAATCGACGATTCTGAATTGTCTTCGAAAATGTGTGACGAAAAACGAATTACAATGACAACTGACGAAATTCAAGTTAGGATTTGCGTTCCACGTGCTTCTCGGGACGAAATTGAATAATAAATCTTTGAAATTGAATGACAAAAGTGCGAAAATGGATGGGAAAACCTATATTAAAATACCAATATTTACGTATTTCG
This sequence comes from Diadema setosum, assembly GCA_033980235.1. Classification (NCBI taxonomy): domain Eukaryota; kingdom Metazoa; phylum Echinodermata; class Echinoidea; order Diadematoida; family Diadematidae; genus Diadema; species Diadema setosum. The sequence continues at coordinate 20,094,377 of CM067080.1, forward strand.
GTGGGGGGAAAAAGGAGGCGTGGCCTATTTTATTGTCAGATAGTAGTTTTTACTCAAAACTAATGGTTGGAATCGATTCAGCACCACCAGAAACCCCTAGTTAGACATCTCACACGCTTATATTGAAAAAAAAAATCAATTTTTTCCCCCGCCCCCCTCCGGGTGCCCAACTTTGATTGGCTCCCCAGAATTTTCCACAAGGATTTTGGTTGGAACTAATTGAGAGGTGTTAGTAGACACTTTTGTGAACAAACTGGTGAAGAAAGCTCATGGTAAGCAATTTTTTTCACAGATGGTCCAGAGATTTTCTAAAATGCCCTAACTATAAGCCTAAGGTGAACGCAAAATCCCGGGTCTCTTGATTTATTTTATTTTACAGATTCACTTGGATCTTGTGAACATCCCGGTCACGTGTGTAATGGTTATTGGAACTCCGGAATAACGAACATTGGGTCCAAGTTAACTCTCACCTGTGACGAAGGTTACATCATCAATGGCAGCGCGACAATACAGTGTGTGGGACTACCTGTTCAGTCAACTTTATACTTCCCTGTTTGGAATGCTTCGGTTCCGTCCTGCTTGGAAGTCGGTATGTTGCGTAGGAATCACGACATGGTTAAGGCCGTAACAGGGGTTTAGGTTTGGTTTAATGTGAGGAATAGGATTAGGGTATAAGGGTTATGTTTGAAGGTAGAATTTTTTTATTTGGCTTAGCGAGAAGATATATCGTGGGAGCAACTGCTGCATAATGTTATGGAACCAGCAGAAAGCCATCTTTTACTGCATGCCACTGTGTGCAGGCCTTTTAATCGTCTTTTGAACAACTTTGACTTTAAAGAGAAATATTGATAACAGATTATTGAGAAACTTGTTTACGTAAAAAAAAATATAAGAAGTTTCATCACGTGACAGTTAGAATTTTCTAGATACATGGAAATGCAGATTTCCATGCCCTTTGTATAATGTGAAAGAAGTATATATAATTGGGCCCTATGTACTAAGCGTACGAAAGGATTTTTAGCGTAGAGGGGAGCAGTCTGAGAGCCTTGTATTTCCAGGAAACAATGCATTTGCAGTTGTACTGCACGTTCATTCAGAAAGCTCTGTCAGCGGTTCACTCTCCACGTCTGTATGTCACGTTAAAAACCTAGTATTTTGCCAAGGCCCTCTCGCTGCATGGTGGCGAGCTAATGGGGCGAACAAAGCGAGCCCAGCTGAGTTGGATTGCTATTCGCGCAATATTGGTCCTAACTCGTACAATTTTCCCCGGTAGCCCATTCATTACCAATTAATATACTGTAATATGATTGTCGATCCCTTGACTGTATGGCGCGTGCTCATTTCTGAAATGGACACCCCGTTTAAAGGGCCGTTTTTGCTACTCCCAGCCTATTCCGGCTATGCGGTTAGTACTGTATCTTTAAAGAACGAAGAGCAAAACGATAACAATGGCGATAATGTGTTATCTTAACATGACGAATGAAAGATCCTCTGTAAATCAACTTCGAGAGTCCAAAATGAAGATGTATATGCTGTATGGATCAAATAAGAGATATTTTTTAGACCATTAACCTGACACAGTTTAACAGTCAGCTTTTTCCGCAGCAGAGATACTTGATATCCTAGCGTGGAACCATACGGAGAATTGCAAAGATGTCCTGTATTTAAGTTGATTATTTCCTGATTTATTTGTGATGGTTATAATTTGTGTGACGTATTTCTCTTTCAGATCACAATGATCATCAAACAAAAGCTAATGTTTACGCTCTGGGAACCCTTTCGAGTGTCTGTATCGCATTCCTAATATTGTCTATTGCTTGGCGCATACACCTACAACAGAGGTTAGTCAGAAAGAACTACTGGTATTTGATGAGTGACAAGGCATCAATGTCTACGCGTAACAGTATTAAAATCGTTTAGCAGGCAGGTAGCATGATTACTCAGCTTTGTTTATTGCGACAGTTTCTTCTCTGTTTGAGGGCGTCCGCTGCTGGTCTTTGTAGAACTAATTGACCTAATTCAGGAGATATCAATTGGGCAAATACATCACTGTCAATATATGTTACGTGTTTTTTTTTTTTCAGTGCTTGATGCTCTTGTGATGAAATGAGATTAATCCTTGTGCTGTAATATCTAGATGCACGTTTTGAAATGCTGATGGAATCTTTGTTTTGGTGTATACAAGTAATTTTTTTAACGTCTCTCTCTTCTGGCACAAAATCTACTTGTCTATGATGCTGTAGCAGAAACTTTGAGCAAGAAGTCACTGCCGCAACAAAATCGTCATACTGATACCTCTTCCCATAGCCAAGAATCTGATTGAAATCCCTTGAATTATTTTTCCTCATTTGATTTGGAGATGTTAGCTGAGACTGCAAAAAAAAAATGATTGGTAGAATATTCTTATTTGTTTCTTAATGTTATAATAGTTGAAGCAATTTTTTCTATTGCATCATTTCAATCTTACCATATGAATGGGCACTGGATTGAATCCTTGGTTGCAGGTATTACAAAGAGCAAGTGTCACAAAACCACCAACACACGCTTCTTCATATTTTTGATAGGGAGGAAGCTCGTTCATGTATTCATTTTTTCCAGTTCCAAACGATTTACATAAATATTACAAACTAATGTCTGAATGACAGAATGAAAGTATATTTCATGTAACATAAGTTTGGGAGGGGTTTCAATATCAGTACAATTATTGGTGTATATTGTTGGATATTGAAATTTTATTCATGGAGCACCTGAGTACACAATGTAGGCTCTATTGTGTACAACGTGTTTTCCGAACACGTTCTATTTATATTTGTGTAGGCGTGCAACAGGTATCCTTGTCTCATCTCAAATTATCATTTAGATAAACGACAGTGTTCACTGGACAAGCGAAAGAAGCATAATGAGGAACCGTCATTCTTTTCCAAATACAAACGGCGTTTTGATCTTGAAACCTTTCGTAAGAAATGGGGGAAAAAACCTCTTTTTTATTTCTATGTATCTTGATATTCTTTTTGATAATCAAATGTAAACATCTTCTCCTCCTTGTTTATATTAGAAGGCACAGACCTCTACGAACTTCAAACCAGTCAAATGACGGGCAGTCGCAGTGTCCGAAGGAGACCGATCGTGGTGTTTCATCGAACCCTGCTAGTGCTGACTCTGGCACATCCATGAGTCGCCCTTTGCCTGACAATTCCAAACTTGGAACTCTCTCGGCTCAACAGATGAACCCATATCCAGTTTATCAAGATATTTCGGAGGTAGACAAGATACCCAGTCAACGTGGCGGAGTAGAGACAACATCTCTTACTCACGAATATCTTAGCCTACATGAAACATCACTAGATCAAAACGACTCTTCCGGCGAACACGAATACTCTACTAGGATATTGAAATAGCGCCATAATTAGCGGTCTATTCAGTGTGTGTCTACTATGTCACCGGTGTGTTTTCATGTCATTTGCTTCTTCGACAATTGCTCATCAATTATATTTGCACGTTAACACAAACATAAAGCCCATCCACAAACATAATCCTAATCTCCATATCAAACTGAACCTAAAACCCAATTACGACCAAAACCATACCCCGAAGTACTTGGAGAAAAAAAAAAAAAACAAAACAAACGGGAGCAATTGTCTCAGGGTAAAAACGATGTCGTGTTACCCACCGGTGTATACTGAACGTGTTTTTCTTTGATACAATAAATCTACACATCATCGTGCAAAGCAAGCATCAAAGACTGAAGTTTTCAGTCAACAAAGTTTTTGAATAATTCATAGATTATGACTTAATGTACAGTTATGTTTAACATGTAGAGCAAGAGCAAAGAGGCCAAGCAACACAGACCAGGATAAGATCATTCTCGTTCGACGAGACACTTCGTTAAACTTCGGACTCACACACAAGCTGCGAAAATTCGCAACCCGAGCGAGGACGAACACGCCAATCAAGACTATGAAGATGGCAGGCCATTCTCTCTGTCATTTACCGGTCTGACTTTTCGGCCAAGGGTTTCATCATCAAGGAAAAGATACTGGGCCTATGAAAGGGACTCCCACAGACGAGGTCTTTAGTTTTCGAGTAGAACTGCACAATGAGACTGATACATGCAGAGCACTGGTGAATGCAAAGGTGGACAAAGCGAGAAAAAATAAATGTATTGATAGATTGAGCTTGTCGGCACTTACATAACATTTACTTTTTTACAAAAACAGATATGTATTATATGTATTAGGAAGAATGAAACGTATGTGTTTACTCATTAATTCTTTTGGTTTTGTTTCATTTCCCACAAATGTGATGCGCTCCGTCGGAATGAGTCAAAAGTCGCAAAAAATGAAATCGTAGTTATGCCTATATGTGAATTCTACAGACTCTAAGCTTTACACTGATATATAATACAACTCATTTCGACATCCCTATAGATCATAAAAACGAATATTAACTACGCTTATGATGTCAGTCCATTTTCTAAATAACGGAGAAAATCGCTCTCAAAGTTCAGGCTACGTTCAAGCTCACGACCTGCTTCTTTCACGGGACGAAACAATACAACAATCCTGCTTAGCGACGGCGTTTACGCTCCATCGCACGCACTACCATATAAGGCGATAGCTTGGGTGTGTAAGATAATTAACCAATCGCAGGACAGGTCTATCATTAACGATTCTGACCAATACGGCAGCCCGAATGTAAACTTCGGTGCGTTTGTGTCCGTGCCGCTGTCGCCGCATGAATGAGTCGGTACGCGTTGTGTGTCGGCTGCGGTGTAGTTTGCCGCAAGTTTTGAACTCACAAACAATAGGAAACACAAATGCATTATGTACAGTATAACACTTACATGTACTCATAAAATCAATAAAACTAATTTCTTTAGAGGAAAACATAGCGTAGTGGAATGCAATCAAAATAGGCTAACTGGTCTTCATTGCATCAACGTTGCACTCATGCAATATAAACTTTTCCTGGTTAACTGTGCTAATCTGGTAATAATCATGATATAGAGTTTGGTAATGTGATGTATTTATACATCTATCTACTTTTTTCGAATCTTGTACATTGTATATGCTGAATTTTCTTTGATATTATTGAATAAAATTTTATGTACGAAATGTTGAAGAAAAATAATTCAATCAAACAATCAAACAAACAAACAAACAAATAAACTTACCAGACAAGCTGGTTTTCCCTGTAACCATGAAAGTAATGTCTGTTGTATGCATTTATTGACTAAGTACCTATAGCCGAATTTTTTCTTTCTTTTTTTTTTTAAAGGATGATGCGTGCATTTTGCGCAAATCAAGTTTCACTATGCTTTTCTTTAAGCAAATTCAACCCTCGGCTTTAGTAACAGATTATCTTTTAAGTTTTGTGGAGAAGAAATTAAATGTATTGTGCCAAGGTAAGAATATTCGAGAACTGCATGTTGCTGTCTTCTGATTATTAAGAGTACCGTGAAATACGAACAGGAAGTGATATTTAAACGCAGTCATGTTTATATGCTTGTATTTCTGATTGTATCTACTAAAGTTGATGCAAAGACGAGGTGATCTCTCCTTGTCCCAAAAAAAAAATGGCGATATTGAAATTGAGGCCGTGTTTTTTAAGCACTCGCAATGATGTCTAATATTAGGCAAATCATATTCGCTATGAAATAGTCACTCTTCATTGTGTCATACGAAGATTTTAATCTTCAGTAGAATGAAGTTAATATTTGCTCATGAATACATTCTAAATTCTGTTTCTCTGCACAGCGCAGCACAGAATGTACATGAAATCAGGAAAAAAAAATATGCATGATTTTGGATCGGGCCACCAAAAGTGTGTGAGTGTATAATTTGTTGTGTATGTGTTGTTCTCATCCAGAATTTTTGCTCATATACCATATCATTGTCTATTGCATTTTCAATTTTTTTTTTTTTATTGTGTACTATGATGTCTATTGTAGATCTGGAGGAGAGACTGAGTCCCGAAAATTTAAAAGGACTGATAATATACAGGGACGTCCATTGGTGTCATTCTTCTGTTGTCACTACATACCAAGTTAAAACTTCATGACTTTCTATGATATTCTCATGCGCATACCTTGCAGTACCCCATGGGCGGCAAACCGCACTAAAAATAATAACCTCACACGAATTTTACAAACACTACTGACTCGTATAGTTCCAAAGTTCCAAATCGATGATATGAGAAGACGAGATGCGAAAGCAAAAGCAATTTTCTGTGTGACGGTGTGTCGTGCACGTGTGTATGATTATCATGTTTCAAGAGGCAGGACAGGAAGTTTTTCATGGCATCACCAATCCTTACATCGAAAATAGACAACATGACCGTATTGTTTGTATTTCATTTGGTCATTTATCCATACCCCCCCCCGCCCAAAAAAAAAACAACTTTTTAGAACATCAATTTTAGAGGATGTAAATAAGTCCTTTATGGGGATAGTAATACATAATTTTTGAAATGGATCCATAGAAAGTGTAAGAGTTTTGTATAGCAGTTTAAGAGGAGGTAAGTATTGGAAAAAACATAAAATAACGATTTCGACCTTCAGTGCATTGGATGTACGTAGTTGAAAATGAATAGGAGAGGAGAGCTGAGGAGTATTAGCATGATGTAATAATTGGTGTTTATGCGTACACACGTTTTCGTAATTAAAACAAGCGAACATTTTCTTTTGAACAGTTCTCTCCCGTTACAATGTGAGGTGCAATAAGTGCATTAAAATTTTGGTACAGTGTTGGTTGAGGTGGAATTCAGCTTTAAACTTTTTGCGACATAATCACAAACCACTTCATGAAATGTTCATGAGCATACAATTTTAAGAGGAATTCAAAGCTAAAAAAAGATGAATCCCACCTTTTATTAGGGTAGTTTGTTTGTTTTTAGATATCTCAGTCATTTTAAAACCAATTTTCATCGACTAAACATTGAATTCCTCTTAGAATTGTATGCTCATTCATTACTTTATAAGAGGTTTTTCATTATGTGCTAGTTATCTCAAGAAATAAAAAAACAATAACTTTGGAAATCTGAAACCCTATCTCAACTGAAATTGTACCATCCCTTTAAAACACGTGATTAGTATATTACTGGAAAAGACAAATCTAATGAAATTTTACACTCAACTAAACATTATGTATTGAAAAACACGCTTTAAGATACACGGCTCTAGCAAAATGCTGAACGACGGATGCTTAATACAAACACAGACAGACAGACAGAAAGACACACACACACACACATGCACATACTAGTTTCAAATGATTGATGCAGGTGAAAGGATAGTTTATTGTTTCCGAGAAGCTTCACACACTTACATCTTATGTTTACACTTTAAGGTCCAAATGGCTGTTTATGCTCAATATTGTATGTTATGTCTCTGTGGTTGTCATCACACATCCTGAGGAGTGAATTTTTTCTGTTTCATTAATTCGATTAACAGGCAAATGAACAATATATCAACTGGTGATATCTATGATATAAAAATTAATCCATCAACAAATTAGCAATAATGTTATGAATGTGAGAGACAATAGTGATGATTCAAATCTCCAAAAAGAATGTTCTATCCCACTTTACGTATGCTTTGGAACATCTACGTTGGATAATGAAGTAGTGAGCTCCAATGTCAAACATCGAAAAACCATTTAAAGAGAATAATCAACAAAACTTTACATTCAACAAGTGTTCAAGTTAAAGTTTTTGCAAGGCTGTACCTTGTATAAGCCAAAGAAAATGTAAATACAGATGCTCTACTGGAGATTACAAGATATATAATATCATTTCATTTTTATTCCTGTCTATATTTCAAGAGCCAGAACACTGTCTTTTTTTATAGATATCTAAATATGAAAAAAATGTCTTTGATAAATTATGTCACGTTTGTGTGTTCCGCTACTATACATCACCAATTTCCTTCCCTTCTGTTTCCATTTCCATTTCAAAGTTTCTCACGATATTTTATGATTGCTGGCATTCACAATGTTTAAATGAAGTGGTTTGGCAATATCAGAAAAACTCCGCAATTATGTACTTTAATATGTATGTGAATACAATATTATATAAAGAATTAGTCACTTGAGACGACAGCATTCAGTGACATATGACTGCATACCTCGAAAGCTCAGCAAATACATGGAATCATTCTGCGTGCTTCTGATATGAAATCTCGGCGCTCTGCCAAAACGTATAGCGATTTAATCATTTTTATTTCAAGTCATACCAATGGGACATATTATGAAAGAGCATAACTGTCTACCATTTCTGATTCTTTATGTATATGCGCGCAGGAGACCTAGATGGTAAGGAGTAAGGGAATCAGCCGTGCCCAACCAATCTTTTTTGTCCCATCGCTGCCAACCGCGTGTCTGCCGTCCTTTCCGTAATCGTTTAAAACTCAAGCTAACAATGCTATTTATCACACCTTGGGGTCACGGGGATACTTTTACCGATCAAGTGCATGTTTGATTAACAGTGGTAGGAGATATGAAAGCAATTAAGCTTAATAAATATTATGATAAAAGGTATTGAGACAACTTGACGTTTCATTCATACCAATCGAATGAGTGATTAGAAATCTCAAGTGGTTATTAGGTCCCCGCGATTCTTTTAGGTGCCTTGGAGATTGCATGAGGGATCACACAATGCAATTCTGTTTCTTCAGTTTGCACACGTTATGAAATATCTACATATGCACACATACACGTACACACACACAGGGTGTGGCGGGGGTTGAGCAGTCTTACCACATACACTCCAACATTATTTTCCGACGACATCAGCAGAAGTAGTCTCCCAAGTTGACCTTTCAGTCTTCCTGGAGAATACAAAGGAGTCTACTGTAAATCTCAGTCACAACGTGCTGCACAGTTTGCTTACATATTTTAAATTCATTTCACTGCTACATGATAGGTGTGGATATTCGGGATCAGTTGACATCTGAGACGGAGTCTTCAATACCCACGTGTAATCATCAATGGCAGATTATCGATAAGTATCGCGATCGAGTTGAAAAAAAAAATGGCTTTCTTAGTCTGGTTCTTCGCAGCTTGTATCCTCTTTTCTCCCATTTTCTCGTGGTCTAAAGGCAACACAAAAAGTGAGTATCTATGTCATTCTCAATAGTGCATTATAGAGTCATTTTAAGCTCTTTACGTGCATGCATATGTATATACTGAAGGGGACTGTTTCCCCGAAATCATGTGAGCGTTATCTGAATTTTCATGAATGCGTGTACAGTACTTGGTATAGATCTCATACTGGAATAATTTGGATTTTGTGTGTTAATTGCCAGTTTTTTTTAGAATTCACTCAGAAATGAATCATGTGGAGGCATTTTCTTTATCACAAATACTTTAAAACAGTGAATGACTACACTATTAAAGAATAAAGCATCACAGAATGATGATACTATTCTTTCCTTGAGAACGAAAGTTGCTGAACTGAACAGATCGACTTCCAGAACTTCTCAAAGGATGTTTAATCTTACTCTTCAGACAGATTCAGGAGTTTAAACAATAACTGCAAAAAAAAAAAAAAACAACAACAACAACAACAACAAACTCTTATTGATCATTATATTTTATGCCGCAGATTTTACTCTCACCTGTTCGGGGAGACCACTGGAGCTTGAGATATGGTGTGACGCGAACTGCATCTTTAACCGTGATACTTGGGTTGTGGAGGCACCTCGAGGACGGCGAATTCTGACTGAAATTAAATCTATCAACAACAAGGTGGTGGAATTTTATATAGTGGAGGACATAGCTAACAAATCGTCTCTGACTGTGATTTCGAATCATAACCAGAGTTCCCCTGTTATATCACTGACCCATAAGATTCAGCTACAAATATGGTTTATACATATATATCTTCCCAGTGAACTTCAAGATGAGGGTGGAGTGTTACGAAGGTAAGTGTTCGTGATGTTTATACAGAATGATGAATTATAATTCTTCATACCAAGACATTTGGCTATCTTTCATGAACATTGTTTTTTTTTTTTGGGTGGGTGCTATTTTTTTACGAAAAAATTATAAATAAAAGAGATATCAATAAATCCTAAGTGAAGGACATGTAAAGACCAGAACATGACCCGCTCTCATTATTAGTTGGAGGTGATATTACGATTTAGCTAAAGGAAAACACTGTTGCGTTTTGTGCAAACGCATAGAAAGTTAAGATATTCATATTAAAGTTAAGATGTGCGAAAACACTTCATACTTCGTGTTAGATTCAACTGAATAACAATAAAAAAAGTTATCGACAATCACGTCATTTTTCGATAGATATGATGGAAATATCGATTTGCTAACCTTTCTATTCATCAATCAAGATGGAAACAGGGCAACGGCCTAGCTAAATCACGTTTAAATAATATGTGCCATCCATCAGAAATGAATACCGCCCCCCCCCCCGCCCTCGCAAAAAAACCCCACCAAAACAAACAACAACTTCTGTTTGTATTTTAAGCCTATCAAGAGGGTGTCAGTGTATATGTGCCTGTGTGGGTTTGCTGATGGTGTTGTGGTGCATTTCACATCGAGGAATATTATGATGTCATCTTGAAAAACGAAAGACCATTTTTCCTCCATGTCTACTATAATATTTAACCAACAGTCTATTTTTCAATTTTAATAAATGCAATATCCGTATCAAAACTTCATTTTCTTGTGAATCACGGTCAGGAGGCACAATACACCTGTGCAACGTTGTTCGTTCATTTTTCTTTTCGAGGAATACCAACTGTGAAGCTGGTTGACGGAAAATCTCCCCTGGAAGGCCTAGTAATACTTGAACCAGACGCGTATACGTGTGCTTCGATAACTTTACCACCAAAGCTGCTGAATTGGTGTGCGGAGAGCTTGGCTTCCCAGCGGCGGAAGAGTATTTGGCTAAGACTTTGCCCAGTACAGCAAGAAAAAACAACAATCAATGGCTGTCATGTCCAGAAGGTGACCGAAACACTGTGCGAGTCCATATCTTGATTTACAATATTGTTACTGAATGTCAAAGGAATCGTTTGACATTGAATAAGTTTGCTGAGTATCTGTAACATTGGGAGCAGTGATTTAAAATTGTTTCAGTTCTCAGATTTGATGCAAGTGTGTAGGTCAGTTGTATTCCAAAGCATCCTATCATATAACACTTGCAATCAAGCTTAGAATATACAAGGAGATATCACTTTTTTTTTTCAAATAAACCATAACTGTAGACGGTTTATTCTAGTAACAATTTTAAGAAAACTATTTTTCACATTTTCTATATTCAACAATGCTTAACATTGATTATACTAATGGCAATTTTTATAAAAATAACAACTGAGGTATACCTCAGTTGTTTCTATACCTTAAACTCACATTTTACAACTACTTTGAAGCACTAAACATGGGTTTTGGTTTCATCTGCAAATGGTAAAGAGTGCCTTTAAAAAGAGATATCCCTGATTTGAGGCCAGGAAGATGTCAATGTCATGATTTTAAATCTATTTATTTATTTATTTATCTATCTATTTTTGCATCCATGAACAAAGGGGAACATTCGGTTAAACACAGATGGTAAATCTGTCCGGTCGGGTAGGATTGAGGTAACTCTGAAGAGAAGGCAGTACAACAATTATTCTCTGATAACAGTGATGTTTTATGATCCAATTCAGCTCAAAGTGAATGATTTTCAAAAATCTTTCACAGGTAAACGACGTCTGATGGAATGTTCACTTGCAACGAGAAGGTGTTCTCTAAAACAGGCTGTCAGACTGAAATGCAAAAGTAAGATAAGACGTGAACAATATCTACTAGAGGTAAAATACACTGTACGTGAATTAAAAATACTCCAACAGTGCCACGGGTACTCTTTTCATGTAATGCTTCTAACCCACATAAAAAGACTCCACAGAAGACAATAACCAGAAATAGGCCCTATATTGCCATTAGTTTAATTACCGTCAAGATTGATGGATTCTAAATATTCACACCCGTAATGTCGCGTCATAATGCCATACTGTATAAAAACAAACATTTCCAGAAGTCTCACGGAACTGAAAATGTAGACAATCAAATATGCAAGTTTTATTTATTTTTTTTTTCAACTGATGGGCGACTGACAAAGACACTTTTTAAATATAATTTCTTGCTACTGATACAAAATGTCTAATAATCGGTCGAAAGAAAAGGGAGGAACGGCCTATATTCAGATTTTTTTTTTCGCTGTCTATATCATATTTTGTTAAACTCTGATATATTGACATTTCTCATCTTCGTGCGATTCTATAGAAAACTACTGGGAAAAAAGAAAGTGTAAAGTTCTACATCAGATTCCCAAATCTTTTTTTTTTCTCATTTCATTTCATAGGTCCACTCGGATCTTGTGATAATCCTGGTCAAGTGTATCATGGTTACTGGGACTCAAATATAACGGACTTTGGATCCAGAGTAACGCTCAACTGTGTGGAAGGTTACGTCATTCGTGGCAGCGCGACACTGCAGTGTGTGGGACTACCTGGTCGGTCAACTTACTTCTCGGTTTGGAATGCTTCAGTCCCGTCGTGTGTGAGAGACGGTATATTGTAGAAAGGCATCTTACCGCATGTCATGGTGTGCAGGTCTCGTTAACAACTTTAATGAATAACTTATGCTTTTAATAGAGAAGGATTAAGGATATAATTATTGTATGAATGAGGCACGAGCAAAGTACACAACGAAATGATCGCACTTTGGTATGTGTTTGATATATCCAATTGTTCAACCTATTCATGTAAATTTGGGTTTAAAGGCTTGGTTGCGTTGGGAAACGTGGATGGTCCGATTGTATCCATGTTCATTTTCTGGCCACTGGGCGACGCTGGAGCATATTCGATGACCATCAATCAGTCGAGTGTCAACGAATATGTTCAACAAAGCGTATGCCCATCGGTAACGGTCGACTTCAGTAGGGATTTTTTTTCGGATCTGCTTGTACTTACTTAGAGATTAGTAATAAAGCCTAACACGGCACCCCTTTTTGTACCTGGTAATTCACTTCATTGCATGTATTATAACAGTAGACATTTTGAAACTCCCTTCAATTTTTTAACAGGCTTAAATGTTTGATTTGTTTCTTTATGTAAGAATTTCCGCTCAAATCGCGCTGAAATATAATGCACAGAATGCTATTATTACAAACATTGCCTTGTGATCAATATTGATGACTAATGTCCTAGTTTACTTAAAGTCAGGAAAGTCTCTAAAACAAAGAGCCAGGGGTGGTATTCTGAACACCGTTTTATCTCTGTTGTAACTTCTGTTGTAACTTGTGTTGTAAGTCCGTGAGTTACAACACCGCTAAAACAGTTGTAAATCGGTATTCTGAAAACTGTTTTAACGGTGTTGTAAGTTGTGAAAGCCACGCCCACCCAGATAATCATATCCAATGGGAAATATTGTTAGAAGTAGCATCTAAGACATTTTAACCAATAAGATTGCTCCCTTGGGCAAATGCGCCTTGCTGAACTTTGCGCGTTTTCACAAGCGCTCATTCTCTGGCGTGCGCACTATAGGACAATGGCATGCGCAGGTAAAGAGAGCTAGAGATAAAACAAAGTTACCACAGAAGCTTGATCATGTATGCCTTCTTGCCGGCTTTGACGTTTGTAGTTGGTGCGGCAGGGGGATTCGAAAGCCATCTCAGATTGAGTATTTTTATTTGATTTTTTATTTTTTATTTTTTTTTACAAAATGATAAGATATTTGGCGTTCATGAGAGGAATCCCAATCTCATGGTTTTTAGGAAACTAGATACTACTGAATTATAATAGGCCCTTGCAATGCCATGTTATTATTATCATTATAATTATTATTATTATTATTATTATTATTATTATCATCATTATTTGTACAGGATTGTCTATGAGGGATGGGAAACTATCACGCTGATTGTGTTTTGTTAACTATTCATTGTTTGTTAATGTCACTCACGGCATTCAGAAGATTAATTGACTTCGGGATATTTGGGAAAAATTTAATATCCAATGTCTGCTTTTTGAAATTTCTCTTAACACAAGCACTTGAGATTTTTTTTTTTTGAAACACCCAAAGGTACTGAAAAATGAATTCTTATTGGTGAACATAGTGAAATCATGTAAAAAAAAAAGGTTTCATATTTTGAAAGATGAATAATCATAAATGGTACCATAGAAAGAGTTAAATGACTTTTACTTTTTATGTATAACAATTAAGTATATGATTCAGAGGGAACTTCCTAAAAGAAGTTTTTTTGGCATGGTATAGGAAGTTTTTTATTTATAAGTTGGTCTTTTAGTGATTAAAACAAACTGCCGACGGTGCCGGTAACCTTTTCGTTAATTTGTGAGTGTGTGTGTGTGTGTGTGTGTGTGTTTTTTACCTATATGCACATTGTGCTACAGTATACTTGCTAGGTTACTGTTACCAAATTTTGTGTAGTGGAATGAGTTTACATTTTGCCCCACTGCTTTATCTTTTGCCATTTTGTACATGCATTGTTTTCATATTTTGTACATCTTTTTTATTTTGAACTCGCATAACACAATATTGAGTGAATAAATATCTCACTATCTAGTAAAAGTTAAAATGAAAGTTACAACAGAGTTAAAACACCTTCCACCCTGTTTTATCTCAGAAGCATAAATTTGCACGGGGCATGACTTACAACAGAAGATAAAACAGTTTTCAGAATACCGTGTAATCTAATGGGTGTTCAGGTTTGCGCTCACTGTTACGCGCGTGCGCATACCCTAAGACAATGGTATGCGCAGGCAAAGAGTGCGCAAGATAAAACACAAGTTACAACAGAAGTTACAACAGAAGTTACAACAGAGATAAAACGGTGTTCAGAATACCGATTTGTTACAACAGACTTACAACAGAGATAAAACGGTCTCAGAATACCACCCCTGGGGTGGTATTCTGAATACCGTTTTATCTCTGTTGTAACTTGTGTTGTAACTTGTGTTGTAAGTCTATGAGTTACAACACCGCTAAAACAGTTATAAATCGGTATTCTGAAAACTGTTTTAACGGTGTTGTAAGTCATGATAACCACGCCCATCGCAATAATCATATCCAATAGGAAATGTTGTTAGAAGTAGCATCTACGACATTTCAACCAATAAGATTGCTCCCTTGGGCAAATGCGCCTTGCTTAACTTTGCGCGTTTTAACAAGCGCTCATTCTCTGGCGTGCGCACAAATAGGACAATGGCATGCGCAGGTAAAGAGAGCCAGAGATAAAATAAAGTTACAACAGAAGCTTGTTATGCCTTCTTTCCGGTTTTGACGTATAGTTGGTGCGGTAGGGGATTCACAAAGCTATCTCAGATTGAATCTTTTTATTTGAAATTTTGTTTAAAAAATAAGAAGATATCTGGCGTTCATAAGAGGAACCCAAATTTCATGGCTTATGGGGAACTAAACGCTTCTAAATTAAGTTAAGCCCTTGCAATGCCATGTTATTATTATTGTTATTGTCATTATTATTGTTGTTGTTGTCACTATCTTCGCAAGATATCTCTTGGAGATCAATATCGTGTCAAGTTCCATCATGGAACCTTAGACTTCTAATACTTTCCTCAGGATTCGCGCCATCCCCAGCAATAAATATTTTTGAAACACCCAAAGGTACTGATAATGAATTCTTATTGGTGAAGATAGTGAAATCATATTAATTTTTTTTTTTAATATCTTGAAAGATATTTTTGAAGTGAATGGTACTTAAAACAAACTGCCGACGATGCCGGTAACCTTTCTGTTCGTGTGTTTGTGTTTTTATTTCTGTGCATGATTATGCAACGCGTATGTACTTGCAATGTTACTGTTACCAAATTTTGTACTGTGGAATGAGTTTACATTTTGTCAAACTGCTATATCTTTGCCTTTCTGGGCATACATTGTTTTTATTTTTTTGTATATCTTTTTTATTTTGAACTCGCATACCAAAATATTGAGTTGATGAATTATCTCACTATCTAACATAAGTTAAAACGAAAGTTACAACGGAGTTAAAACACCTTCCACCCTGTTTTATCTCAGAAGCACGGGGCATGACTTACAACAGAAGATAAAACAGTTTTCAGAATACCGTGTAATCTAATGGGTGCTCAGGCTTGCGCCCACTGTTACGCGCGTGCGCATACCCTAAGACAATGGTATGCGCAGGCAAAGAGTGCGCAAGATAAAACACAAGTTACAACAGAAGTTACAACAGAAGTTACAACAGAGATAAAACGGTGTTCAGAATACTGATTTGTTACAACAGACTTACAACAGAGATAAAACAGTCTCAGAATACCACCCCTGGTATTTCTTTTGTCATGCTGTAAGATGAAACTGGAAATATCGTACATCGTAGTAGTATGACTAAGGTATTAAAGCGAAGGCTGAGTGACACCACATAAAAGACTATAAGAAAATGTCATAATTAGAAATAAAAATAAGGGTACAACTATAAATTGTGAAAACATCTGTATGGCGTTCGTGAAGTGCGTATGACATCTTCATCTCTTAACGGTTTGAATTTTGTAAAGCATTTTACAAACTAGAAAAGCGCTCTGAGAGCGCAGACCTCCGCCAAGCAACTACTTTCCACCGTGATCTTGCTCTTCCCTAGAGAGATCAATGATTTCCATCCACTGACAAACGCCCGATTTCCCAATATAGAAGCCTTTGTTACGTCATAAACACTCAGATGCGTGGCGCACCTCGCCCCAGCAGAAACTAGAGCACGCACTTTAGTGCGCGCATGAAAACCTAAAAAAAAAAAAAAAAAAAAAAAAAAAAAAAATGCGCAGCTTGTTACTCCTAAGTTAATTGACCGGCCTACATGTACCTGCCAAAATATCAAAAATCCTTCATAAATTCCCCCAAAATTCTCGGATCACTACCAAAATTTAGTCATCTGTTATTTGTATCATTCAAAACCTTTCCTGCAAGTTTCATTTAAATCCGTTAACAACTTTTTGAGTTATTTTGCACGGACAAACTAACTAACAAACGAACAAACGAACGAACAAACCAACGGTAACGAAAACATAACCTCCTCCCTTAGCGGAGGTAACAAAAGGCATGTAGCACTTTCTGTACAGTGTATCATGTGTGATACACTGTATGAAAATGAAGTTATGTAGGTATGTCCTTGCGTGTGATGATTTGTTGTGATACGTACGTGAAACGTTCTTTCAAAAAGGCTTTGCAAAATCCAGCTGCAGACATTACCTGAGCAGTAATCTTACATTGTTTGCCTTTTATACGTCGCGAAATAAAAGCCGTCAATTGTCACGCTGATTGTTGTGCTTGATCGCTCGTGAGAAATATTTCAAATGTCGTGACGCCAACAAATAATTTACTAGGCCTATGTGACGTTATGTGCCTAGTGCCTTCCATCTGCTCCAATTCATGCTCGAATGTGTTTATATTTTAATAGCACGCGTGGCAAAACGTTTGCATCATTGATGACACTGATAATAATATGACAGTTGAAATTGGAAAATAAACAAGCCTCTGAGCATTGACGCACCGGGTACGAAATGAGGACAGTCGGATGTATATGCTGCACGGAGCAAAGAAAAGACACATTCTTAGAATCATCAACCTAGCACAATTAATCAGTCATCGTTGCAGCAGCACATAAGCTTGATACATTAGGTCCCAAAAGTATAGAGAAAGATGAATTTGTCGTGTCACAACTAATCAGTCAGTTGCTTCGTGATTTATTCTTGAAGGTTATTTAGGTAGGACTTTTTCTTTTTCAGGTCATCGGACAAAAGTCATTGTATTCACCCTGGGAATCCTTCTATGTGTCATTATCGCATCATCAAAACTCATTGCTTTCTGCAATCAACTACAAAAAAGGTGATTCAGAAACAACTTTAATAAAAATCATGCAAACATAGATCCAACGACAAACACTTCTTCATATTTCGAATATGAAGGAGTTCAATCAATCAATCAATCAATCAATCAATCAATCAATCAATCAATCAATCATCAATCGTTCAGTCACACATTCATTCATTTATTCATTCATTCATATTTTTAACTTTCATTTTCAAGAAATACAAATATTATCAAGGTCAAAATGATAGTATACTTGTACATGTATTACATGTAGCATAGGTCTGGGAGAGAATTCCGATATGAATACAACGATGTGTGTATTGTTGAACATTCAAATCTTATTTTAAAGGGCACTTGAGTACTAATAAAATTATAAGCTCATTGTACACGAAATGTACATGAAAACAGTTTGCTTCTATATATTTGTGTAAGTCTTTAAAAAGGTATTCCCCAATGAACGTTTTCTGCCTCGAACTGCGTCATTCAAATAAATAACATTGTTCACCAGACAAGCAAGAGAAATGTATTTAGGAACTTCACTCCTTTCCAAATGAAAACGACCATTTACACTAGAAACCTTTGTTGAAAAAAAAATGATGCATTTTTTTTTTTTTTTTTTTAGTTCTGTCGATTCTGAGATTCATTTTGATTATTCAATGTCACCTTTCCTCATGACCACCTCTATGTTCAAAGCAGAAGACAAAGGCCTTCACAAGCTTCAAACCAGTCAAATGACGGGCAGCTGCAGTTTATTAGGGAGACTGATGGTGGCGTCTCACTGAACCCTGCCAGTGTTGACTCTGGCACAATGAGTCGGCCTTTACCTGACCATCCGGGCAACAAACTTAGAACTCTGCCGACTCAACAGAGGAAGTCATATCACGTGTACCATGGAATTTCGGAGGTAGACAGGATGCCCTGTCAACATGCTGGAGTACAGACAACTTCTCCTATAACTCATGAATATCTTAGCCTGCATGAAACATCAGTAGATCAAAACGACTGTTATAGGGAACATGAATACTCTACCAAGATATTGCAATAGCATGTACACCGTTGACTAGTAAGTCTACACTGTGAATAGACCGGTGTACATGTTTTTTTTTCTTTGATACAAGAAAATTTAAGCTACACATCCTCTTGCAAAGTAGTCATCAAAGAGTGAGGGTGTCTGTGATTCAGCTGTCAAAATAACCGTATTATGGCTGAATGTACATCTATATATTTACCAAGAAGCTTGAGAGCAAGATACAAATTAACCGTATCAGGGCAATTACCCCCAGAGGGCAATTACCCCCCGGCCAAATACTGGTTGGTGGTAAGGTTAGAGTAAAAATTAGGGTTAGGGTTAGGTTTAGGGTTAGGGGTTTAGGTTAGGGTTAGGGTTAGGTTCAGGATTAGGATTAGGATTAGGGCTAGGGGAAGGATGCGGGGTAATTGCCCAGGGGGTAATTGCCCTAGACCCCAAATTAACGAGTACGAAAATAAAGGTAGTTCTTGTTTGACAACAGACATACTAATTCGGTAAACACAAAATGCTAACATTCGCAACGCGCATCTGCAGCAAGGCAGTCTTGCTGATACGTGTGTAGTCTTCAGCGAATATAGGCCTGAAGAGAGAGTGAGGACGAACTCGCCAATCAAGACTCCAAAGATGGCAGACCACAAAGAGACATCTCTCTGTCATCCACCGGTCGGGCTTCTCAGAGAAAGGTTTCCACTGAAATAGAATTTACTTTACCGTGTCATTTCTTGACAGTTCTGCAACAGCAATTTCTTGACATGAGGTATCTTTTATCAAGTAGATCATGATGATTAGACTAATACCTGCAAACATTTTTAATGTATGCGAAGGTTGATAAAACGAGGAAATGTAATACGTTGTGCTTGGGAAACATAATAGATATGTAAAAGAAGTAATATAATTATGTTCATTTATATCATCGTATTTTGTTTCATTTCCGACATAAGTATAAAGTACAGTATAACTCTTATATATACATACAAAATCAATGCAGCTCATTTGTTATAAGGGAAAACATATAATGTAAGGGGATACAATCATAATAAGCTAACTGCGACCTTATTGTATCAATGTTGCCCGTATGCTCTGTATAATTTCTAAGCTATTTGCTAATTTAGTCATATAATACATATTTTGTTAATGTAATGTATGTACACAACTATCTATACTTTTTTCGAATCTTGTACATTGTAGGCTGACTTTTCTCTCATAGTACTCATAAGAATTAAATCAATTTATGAAATTATGCTAAAAAATTAAATTAAAAAGAGAAACACCTTAACAAGGAAAGAAACTTGCCAAAGAAACAGATTATAATGTATCAATGAAAGTATGTATTTATTGATTTGGTTCCAATTGCCGGTATTTAGGATGATTCAATGCAGTTTGAACAACCCACTTATGTTTTTCCTCAGCAAATTCAACCCTAGGCTTTCTTAAGTTTTGTCGGTAGTAAATAAACGTACTGAGCCTAGGTAACAGTAATCGAGAACTGCGCGTTGCAAAATCATAATTCATATTTGTGTGCTTGGCTATCTGTGATTGCATGCACAGAAGTTGATGCAATGACGAAGTGCGCATGTCCTGTCAATAAAGGCAATCTAGAAATTGAGGCCGTGTTTTCTAAAAACAAATCGCAATGATTCTTAATGTTTGACAAATCATATTCACAATGGAATAGTCCTTCTACATGGTATCAGCAGGTATCAGTGACATGTTGGTCTTCAGTCCAATGAATAATGTATTCAACGGATTACAGATAGTCTGTCTAGCACATTGCGTACCAGTAATATTTGCTTGTGACTATAATCTAAAATCTATGCATCTGCACAGCGCAGTATCGAATGTACAAAGAATGTGATTTGATGGACATTACATGAACTCAGAAAATCTTGATACAGGCCACTCAAAATGATTCACTGAGTGTGTAAATTGTTGTATGTGTTTTTTTATTGAATTGTTCCTTTATTAATATTCGTCTATACAAATTTCTATTGTAGATCTGAAAAAAGGCTGAGGACCAAAAGCCTTAAATGATGGTAAAGTATTGGTTGAAGTGACGATTCAGCTTTTAACTTTTTACAAGATACCTAGAAACCAGTTAATGAAATGTTAGAGAACATACAATTCTAAGAGGAATTCAAAGTTTATTTTGACAAAAATCGGGTTTGAAATGGCTGAGATATCCAAAAAGAAAGTAAAACAAGTGATCCCATTAAAACGTGGGTCCCACCTTTTCTTATGATTATTTTGCTTTGGATATCTCAGTCATTTCAAAACCAATCTCCATCCTATAAACTTTGGATTCGTCTTAAAATTATACGCTATTCATATATCATAAGAGGTTTGTCATTTCAACAAAAAAAAATCATCATTAAAAACAAGTTGGAAACCTGAAGCTCAATCTCAGCCGAAACTGTACAATTCCTTTAAAGGGAATGGTAACATACAGGGACATCCAATGGTGCAATTCTTTTCTTTGTCACTGTTCACTTATTTAAGACTTGATGACATACGTATTTTTTTTTCTAGGATATTCTAATGCGCATACCATACAGTAACCCATGAAAACGACAATTGAAAAAAGTAATAACTTCAATCAAACTGTACAATACTGACTTCTAGCTCAGATCTCAAAATCGACGCTACATTATGAGAAGACGAGATCTATTCGAATGCACATGATCTGTGTATACCGTGTGACTGTGTGTCGTGCACGTTTGTGTGTGTGTGTGTGTGTGTGTGTGTGTGTCACGTCTCAACAGGCAGGACAAGAGGTTAATTTGCCCAGAGAGCCGTGGTTCCATACTTAATCATTCAGATCACCTACACATACATACACACACACACACACACACACAGACACACGCATTTTATATAACTGTAACACAATGAGTGAAAAAACAGTAACGACAATTGTCAAAGCAAGACCCATTCTTATGAATTATAAAAATATACAATATTTTCGTATATTGTGTGTAATTAATTTTGTCTTTATCCATAATCCATATCCAAATCAATTATCCAAAACCTTTGTAAATTGTAGAGCATGTATCTTACGGGGGAATACAAACACATCAATTGATACATAAAAAATGTAAAAGGGCTTTGTATAGAAGTTTTATAGAGGAAGTAATCATTGGGGAAAAAAAATAAACACATAAAAGGGCAATTTGGAAAACCAATACATTGGATACAGTTGAAAATAGAATAGAAGAGTTGCCGGGTATTGGCATGGTATAATAATTGGCGTTCAAACGTATCTACGATTTCGTAATTGAAACAAGCGAACAAAGCTTTTTGAGCAGTTCTCTCCCATTAGAGTCTTACAATGTAGTCAAAGTGAGGTGCGATAAGTTCATTAAATCACATGATTAACACACTATTGAAAAGCAACAACCAAATCAAACAACCAAGTTTTACACTCAACAAAACGTGTTTAAAAATCATCCTTGAATTATAATGGCTCTAGCAATATGCTGATTCACGAATGCTGACAAACACAGATATAAAGAAATACATAACACTGCACACACATACACACTATCTTCAAATAAAACCTGCAGGTGAGAGGATAATCTATTGGTTCCGAGAAGCTTCACACACTCACATTTCATGTTTACAATGTAAGGTGCAAAAGGCTGTTCATGCTGTATATTGTGCGTTATATCTCTGTGATTTTCATCCCACATCCTGAATAGTGAAAATCATTTTCTGTATCGCTTTTTCAGTCTATAGACGAATCGACTGTAAATCAACAAATGATATCACCATTTAAACAATCATTCAATCGACAAAATAATTGCCAAGACTGAATATTTGTCGGAGACCTTCTGCTATAATATGTGATCATTTAGGTTTTCAAGTAGTAATTATATCCCAGTTTACATATGCTTTGATACGTCTACCTTGGATCGGGACGTAGAGGGCCAGTTTCAAATACAAAACAAAAAGAAATCACTAGAACTTCAAAGTCAACTTAACTTTATATTCAAGTTAAAGTTTTTGCAAAGCTACACATTGTATAAGCCAAGGAAACTGCAAACACAGGGCCTTGCCTGGTATTGCAAATCTGATATTTCTTTTGAAATTTAAATATCCTTATTTAATTTATCCTCCTGGGTAAATTTCAAAATATCGGAGATCAAATCTTGACTATCCGCCAACACATGAACTTTCAGGCAGCGTTTACTGCAAGCGAGTGATAATGATGAGACAAAGTCACCCGTTACTGCGTCAATAAAATCACACCTGTCTTTTCGGTACGCCGTTTTGTTTTTTACTTTATGATTTTTTTTTCTTTTTTGTATGCCGAAGAGCATAGATGGTTTGGGGAGAGGTAAGAGGTACAGGG
Organism: Diadema setosum; assembly: GCA_033980235.1. Classification (NCBI taxonomy): domain Eukaryota; kingdom Metazoa; phylum Echinodermata; class Echinoidea; order Diadematoida; family Diadematidae; genus Diadema; species Diadema setosum. Next base: position 20,117,607 of record CM067080.1, read on the forward strand.
ATCTACCGTCCACAAATTAAAAAAAACCCAATTTTTCCAACCGTAACAATTCGCGTGCTTGTCGTTCTTGCCATGATTGTAATAAAAATCAAAACTATGACGACAGTCTTAAGGTGGTAATATCTGTCACACTTCTGGATCACGAGGATACATAAACCAATGAAGCACTTGACTTCCAACAGTGCAGTAGCAGATACAAAAGGAATTAAATATGATATTATGTTGAAAAGCATTAAAGGTAATAAAACGTTTTGGTACCTCAAAAGTTTTCCTGAATTTCCGTGTTTCAGGTTAAAGTACCTTTAATATAACTAACACTGTGAGACTCACTCGCCCCAAAGTGCTCTCATTTCTTAGTAATCATGCAATTAAAGGTGCATAGTCCCGGTGTTTTAGTCAAATGTGTACGTGGGCGCACGGCGCAAGTTTCCTATAGAGACCTACGCTATCGACTTCTCTTTGGCGCTTACGCTTTAGCCCACTTTCCCGAGTCCGAAGAAGTCCGATTCACTGTAGTCAGTGGTCCGATCACAGTTCGGCTCATGATTCGGCTGAGGAGGATGACAGCTTAAAGTGAAAACAAAGTTCTGGTAAGGGCTTCAGAACCCGTCTGGCACCATTTCATATTTGCTTGCAATATATCGAAAGAGTCTACAAAGAAACTTACCTGGTTGACGCGGTTTGCCGGAATGATGAGTCGTTTTGGAGTATTTTGAGAAAAATAATAAAAGTCGGTAGACCGACTTTTATTCCAGAAGGCTCCAGACTAACTCGGTCTCAGGGAAAACTCGACCCTATTTCAGACAAATTACACACAGTTCGTGATCGCCATGTTCATCAGTACTCTATAATACTGTACTACAGGTACCAAACGAGGCCTTACTGAGCAGACAGGAAAGTGCGTGCTAATCCTGTACAAAGCAAATGGACAGCGCGCGGTCCTCAAGCCTAGGCCTACTAGCAAAGATAAGCGTCTATGCTACTAGTATACGCACATCACCTCAGTTGCTGAGACGCGCGGTCTTTGAAGTTTTTCTTCTTCTTCTTGCTTATGAGGCAGCAGCAGCTAAGTAATGTCCCTCAATTGTTGTAGCCAAGTTACAGTTATTTGAAGTTATTTGAAGTTTTTGTTGTTGTTTATCAAGCGTCTTTGATTGTTTTTAGAGGTGCTTGAGAGGCGCACACTAATTTTGCATGCGCGCCAAAGAGGTTTTTGATGCGCGCGTTGTAACTACTCGGACCATTACTGCGAGTAGCCAGAACGCTACAATGTAGTTCATACAGGCCGCTCCCATATGCATAGTACACCACACTGTACAATCCAGAGGGACAACCAATAAAACTCATCCCGCCGTCAAGCAAAGCGAGGCCGAGTTATCCCCGGGTCCGAGTCTAGCCTGACCCCGTTCGGGTAAGTTCTGAGACTGAACGTTTTTGGTTAATATTTCCCATTTTTGTCGTTAGCCATCGACTATCTTATTATTACAGCGTTATTCCGCACATTTCCTAGGTATTCATTCACATTTTGGAGCAAAATTTGACAACTTTTGCAGGCGTACCAGAACTTTTGGGGGGCTTTAAGCAAACTTCTTTTGTGATGTCATAATAACAAGCACATATGCACGCACCCTGGCATTACTACAGACTGCGCGATGCGCAAAGAAGACAACAAAGGCAACGTTACTTAGCAACACCTACGCACTTAACTCTTGATGACAGCTCAACTTCGGTAATCTTCGTATCAGTGCTAACGGTGATCGGCAGTATCATCAACAGCGCCATCTATACTACCGGGACTTTGCCCCTTTAACTGCGACCAGCAGCCCCATACGCATAGCGTAATGGGGCTTCGCATTGTAGCATTCAGGATCATGACAGATTTAGTATTGCGGGTAAATATCAACTTAAAATCCAAAAAAAAATTTTCAATTTGAAGACTTACCAATTAAGTTGAAGTCTTGAAAACATGCTTCGGGCAACGTTTGGTTCTGTCAGAAGTCCCTTTCTGTTCGAATTGATGACTGAATGTGACTCTGTCGAGAGGACCTTGGGAGAGCTACATACACTGATTACTACGGCCAGCGCATACGCACACATCACATGCGAACAAATTTCAAATCCATGAACGGATAGGGAGTTGATTGACGAATTTTCAGTTTGCACATGGTAACAATCATGGATATACCCACACAAGTCGAGGCAGCCTCCTGGGTTGAACAATGGAAACGGCTGTCTCGCGCATGTGCAGAACACCATGTTTGGAATAATTAGCGTAGTCTTAGAGTTCGCGTCGCAGATCTAAAACTCGCTATTACTCCTTGACGACATTAACAGACTATCTAGCATTCACAGATATCATTTTAATGCTGGAGACACAAATGAGTCCACTCTACGTCTCAGGCACAACGTACCACACACTTGGCGTACGCATGCATCAGAAGTATATTTCACTGTTAAGTGAGGCGACATTTGACACGGAATGTGCAATACTCACGTGAGATTATCAAGTATAGAGAATTGATGGTTATTGCCATCAAGTTGAGAAAAATGGCTTTCTTACACTTGCTTGCGGCCTTTCCTTCCATTTTCTCATTTTCAAAAGGCAATACAAAGCGTGAGCATCATTGTTCTTTGCTTTCGAAGTTCTTTGCTTGCACGTATGACTGTGTACAAAAGGGGCCGACCTTCTCAAAATCATTAAAGCCTGTTCTGAACTTTCATGAGTTTTTATTTCATAGACGCATCGACTGTGCTTGGTATCACATTCAAATGACTGGGATTTGGAAATTAAGTATCAAATATTGTAAGCAACAAGTGTATTGTAATTTCTGTCTAACACCTGAAAATAGCAAATAGACTACAGGAAATAAAGCAACAAAGAGTCATACTTTTTTTTTCCCCTTGGAAAGTACTGACGTTGGTGAACTGTACTGCACGACTTTAATAATTTCTCAAAGTAATGTTTCATTAAACTCTTCAAATAATAAATAGCAAAATAACTCTTCTTGTGAAATTTATCTCGTAGATTTTACGCTCAGCTGTTCGGAGAGGCCTCTGGAGATCGAGATATGGTATGACGAAAGCTGCGTTGCAAGCCCACATACTTGGGTTATAAAGGCACCTCGTGGACGGCGAATAAAATCAATCAACAACAAAGTGATTGGATTTCATATTTTGTATGAAATAGCTAATGAATTGTCTCTGACGATTTGGAATTATAACCAGAGTTCCCCGGTTATATCACTGACCCATCAGATTCAGCTTTGGACGTGGCATATATATCTATCCAGTGAACTTTATAATGAGCGTGGAGTGTTATCAAGGTAAATGTTAAGGTTGTTAAGATGATACTGAATAATTCTTCATACGAATACATTTGTGGCATTGAAAAAGTAAACGGTTTGTACACGTAAGGCAACATACGTGTACATAAGTCCTAAGGCAAAGTTTGGTTCAGACAAAAATGGGACTCACCCACGTCCTTTCGTCAGAGGTGCTGCCAAGATTTAACTAAAGTAAACAGTTTGCGTTGCGTCTTGTGCGAATACATACAGATAAGTTTGAAAGGGTGCTGTAAAGCTGTATGAAAAACATATTCATACTTTGAGTTTTATGTACTTAGTGCTTTGAAAGTTAAAGACAGTCATCGCAGTTTTCGATAGAGATTTTATAAACACTGACTTGGACACGCATCTTTTCATCAATAAATATGTCACATATAAACTTTATACTCTGAAAATAAGTGCAATAACTGTCTACTTATTGCACATGGAATGACGAAGATATATATACATGGACATAGGATCTAAAGTTAATAATCTTAAATGTAAACACAATGTTTGATCATCTATTATGTACAAACCAACACTCATGAGCGCATTTTATTTATCAGTATTTCGAAGGCTCATCTCTACAGCCGAATTTTTTGCAACTATTTTGTCAGGTTTACATTTCTATTTCCATGCTGCGCGTGGGTATACAATGTAGAAACTGCACCCCCACCCCCACACACAGATGAAATGAACCACACAGAAATTCAGAAAACCCACAATGTACAACCTGTTTTGTAAAATAAGGTCTAATTCAAAACTAATAAAATATAAAAATACACTTTCAGAATTAACCTAAAATTTACTCTTTTGAGAAAAAGTGCTTATAATTCAGCCCCACTTTGATTTCAAATTACACTGTAAGTGTGTGTGTATTTGTACCTGTGTGGAATTATGGCATTATTTTGAAAAAAAAAAATCAAACAGGCAAATTTTAACCTTTTTTTTGCAACTTCGACTAATCAACAATGTTTTCAATTTTGTCAACTACAATATTCATATCAAAATTGTATAAATCATTTAATTGTAAAAAAAAAATGAACGTTGAAAGTTGCTCACATTTATTTATTTGTTTATTTTTTTGAGAAATACCATCTGTGAAGCTAGTTGGCGGACCCTCTCCACTGGAAGGCTTAGTGGTCTTCTGACCAAATAGACATGTCTGCCTAACTGGATTTACCGACAAAGCTGCTGAACTGGTCTGCGGAGAACTTGGCTTCCCAGCGGCAGAAGAGTAATCGGCTCAGACTTTGCCCACTATGGCAAAGAGGAACAGTTATCAACGTCTATCATGTCCAGAAGGTAACTATGGTATTATGAATGTTAATTCAAGAATTAATGCGCCAGTATTACACGAACAAAATACTGAAATTTGATAAATGAAGTATCAATTGTGACCGTGCACCTCAAAACGAACATAAAGTCGCACACACTGATTTTGCGTGAGGACTGAAAATAAGTGAAATGGGTCATTCTACCCGATCTTGACTTTTTCATATTTTCTGAAAGAACGGGTCTTCTTCTACATTATGCTAAAATTTGGTATCATTAAACGGGCAGGAAAGTGTGTTTTTTAGCAGTTTATCTCGAACATTTTTGATAGAATAGTGTGATTAGGTGTGTCTTTAGAATCCCTTTTTCATTTCTGAAAAACCTTGTCCACACTCCTTACTTTCAACTATAATAACTTTTGAAAGGATAGTGCTACTGATTTGAAAGTTCCATTAATTATGGATAGCATGTGTTAATGAGGCATGCTTAATTTCAGTTTAATCTGATAATCCCTTCATTGTTGTTACTCTGGTGGTTTACTTCCTGTTTTTTGTCCCATTCATCGCACAGCCAGCACGGTTTGGTAAAGATTAAGCGCTTGAATAGACACTGTACTTTAGAGCCTTTTTTTTTCTCAGTTCACACTTTTCCTGAGTTTGTGCTTTCTTTCCAATATTTAGACAGGTTAGGAGAGTTCATTTGACTTGAGTTATACATCATTTTAAAGCTTAAAGTCTGCTCTTTCAGAATATGGTCTTAACTAAAAATTCATGTCTGGCGACTTTTTGTTTGTTTTGAGGTGCAGGGTCACAATTGATACTGGAAGGGGATCAGGCGTTCGTTCGAATGTCCTAAACGAGGGTCGCTGATTTGAGGCATTGAGAGCCTGTCGCCATACGCCATGTCCATCGGAAGAAACTTTGCTATAAAACCTGCTCTATGAACATAGGAGCAATGAACTCCAAACACATGGATGGATAACTCACTTTACTTAGCAATAAGTAAAAAGACCTTCAATATATGAAGAGTTTGTTTGCAAAAACCGATAAGTCCATATTTGCCAAATGGAGATATTTGCGATTAAAGTTTAGGAAAAATAAAAAGAATAATAAGAAAATTTTTGTTTCTTTTAACCATAACTTCAAAAATAAACCTTTATATATAGTGACCAATGTATCATTTAAGAGGTATTATTTTGTACTTTTTGACAGAGATCGTACTTCAAAAACTTCAAAAATGGACTTATGGGTTTTTGCAAACAAACCCTTCATATATAAAGGAATCAGTGCAAACGAACGATTACGACCTTTCGTGGATGGTCTCATGTGACTATACTTGGAGTCAGCAGGGAGGTGGTCTCACCTTACTAGAGTCAGTCATTGAATCGTGGCACTCCTTTTGCGAGAGAAGATGACCTTAAATCTTTGCTTTTGTTCCGAAGCAAGAACATTCGTACAATATTGTTTCATTTCTCAGGCCAGGTTGTTTGATAACTTAGTTGGATGGTTATCACCTTTGTGCTCATTATCGTATCATTGGTTTTCACACTATTGTTGCACAGATTCTTCGTTTCAGGGTTTAATTGACTGTTTACTCGAGACGACTAAGTATTTACGGAAATAGACTGTAAGACTGAAATGCCGAGATGAGTTAAAGTATATTCTTTTCATAGATAAATCATTATTAGAAGTTAATTCGCGAAGGTATCACCCTATGATATTATACTCTCCATTTAGCTATAATCTCCCAGAGGTCTCCAGAGAAATGACGTGAAACACCTCGACCAGAAGTCTGTTGTTTGGTAAACTTTATTACAGTCAAGTGTAGAGGAGATCAAACATTAAAATAATGAATCTTTTCATAATGCCTTACTTTATGAAACCAAACAGCAGTGTAAAATTTATGCACATCCGAAGACTTTTCCATTCGAAAAGGACGTACAAGCAGTTCGGATATCAAACTTGTTAAATTCGGAGCAGTTTTAAGTTTTATAATTTTATTGTTATCATCATAAATTTTCAGGGTTTCAGAACTAGTTTTGTTTTTAAAGTTTGTCGGCATTAGCATGTTTCAATGGGGAAAAGGGCACTGTTTCTGTGTTATATGGTCAATTACAGATATTGGAAATCATGTAAAATGCACACCAAGATTTTTCTTTCTGAAATAATTACTAAAAATGAAAACAAAACTCAGAAACACCAGTATTAAGCATACTTTCCAGAATTTGAAAGTGAAAAAAAAAAAATCCAACAGCTACATTGATAAAGACATGAAAACTGCGTCGCTCGTTGGACATCAATTGTTCAGAAATAACAATATCGGTTATATCGATCGTATCGATTAAATGAGCTCCTTCTTAGAAATTAACATGCCCTAAAAAAGTTAAAACAGGCGAATCGACTTCTTCAGATAAGACGAACGAATTTGTTAATAGTTGTTCATAATTTTGTCATTCAAGTTCATATTCGATGGTTCGAATGGTACATGTACAAGGAATCGCCTCGTATTATAGAATTTGTTGTAAAACAAGGAGAATATGTACAATTAATTGCCATAACAATTACATGTTTCACATGTGATAAGTGGTTGAGTTAGAGACTACTGGACAATCGATAACTGTCATGAGTACAACAGACCAATAATTGGTCCCATTTAAATGTATCTGATCGCATATTTACAGGTAGATTTGTCTCCTTATTGTTGTTTCTTTTTCGATCGTCAAATTTTATGAAATCCTGTGTGTGTATTATTTTAACATTACTGACGGCTACGTACTTTTCCACACTTAGAAAACTGCTGAAGCAAACTGCATTATTACCAAGATACCTGTTCTTTCCTTCTATTTTACAGGTCCACTTGGGTCTTGTGATCATCCCAGTCACGTGCCTTATGGTCATTGGGACTCAAGTGAAACAAACTTTGGGTCCACATTAACTCTCACATGCAGTGCAGGATATGCAATCAATGGCAGCGAGACACTACAGTGTGTGGGACTACCTGGTCGGTCAACTTATTTCCCGGTTTGGAATGCTTCTGTCCCGTTCTGCTCCAAAATCGTTATATTGTATAGAAAGGAATATTACGTCATTTCATGGTGTACAGGCTTTGAAAAACAACAACTTTTGAACAACTTCCGCTCAAAAGAATGATGAAGAATAGAGGACTGACAGTTTTAATTTTGTAAAGTTTATTGTAGATAGAAGAAAAACAACTTTCCATGTTCATCGTATTATTTGGAACAGGTGCATGATGAAGCACAAAGATATTTATTTTGATTAAATACCCTTGTGGTACGTGCATGTGCCTAGTCAAAGGCACTTTAAAATTCGTCAGACATTACCCCGCATGGGGCATGATTAATGTTTTCCACCATCTACATCAGTTCCTGTGTGCGTTTTGATAATTATCAGCACGAGGGGCAAAACGCTGAAGCAGTGGTAACAATGATAATAATGCATCTTAACATGACAAATAAACAAGCCGCAGAGCGTCGATTCTGAGGGTACGTAGTAAGGGCAGATGTATAGACTGGTCAAAGAAAAGATATATCGTTTAAAATCATCAACCTGCGCTGACGCAAATTACCTTTTTATCAGCACAGAAGCTTGATACCATATCATCTGAACATATGAATAACGATGAAGCTGTACTATCAATAATGAAGTGTTTCAAGTCCTTTGTTTGGTAAATTCTTCGTGAAGGTTATAACTGTGTGACGAATAGGCCTATCTATCTTTCAGGTCATAATGCTCGTCTGACAAAAGTTACTGCATACACCCTGGCAAGCCTTGGAACCCTTCTTTCTGTCATTATCGCAATAACACTATTCATTGCTCGCTGCTGCCCACTACAAAAAAAGGTGAGTCAGAAACAACCCCCCCAACAACAACAACAATACCCAACAACAGCAAAAGACTTGTTCGTACTTCAACAAAACCCAACAATAGCAAAAGACCTGTTCATATTTGTGTGGTTGGGGAGAGTGTTTCAATCAATTATAGTAGTGTTTTGTGATATCGTAAGATATTCATTTTCTTCTACATGAGGCACTTGAGTAGACTACATTGTATGCTCAAAAATGTTGCACATGTGTTTTGCTATGTTTTTATTTTGTATATAAGGGTATATGTCACAAAACATTTTGATAATCATTTCTGCCTCATCTCAGTTGTTATGAAACCAGGGCAATTGTTCAACAGACAAGCAAGATAAATGTATGCTAAATCTATGTATTACTTTCTAAATGCAGACAATGTGTTAGATGGAATATCTTTGCTTAGAAATTTTTAAGATAAAGCTTTTTTTTAAAAAAAAAATAATTTTACCTATTCTGATATTCAGTTTGATTTTGCAATACCAACTTACCTCTCCTCTATGTAACAGACGACACACTCCTCCTCAAGCCTCAAACCAGTCAAATGACCGCTCGATTGACATTCAGTTGCAGTATCGGAGGGAGACTAATCATGTCTCGACGAGCCTTTCCAGTGCTGACTCTGGCACAGTCAGTCGCCCTTTACCTGACCATCCGGGCAACGGAATTGGAAATCTTTCATTTCATCAGGAGAACCCATGTCATGTTTGCCGTGACATTGAGGTGGCAGATAAGATGGTTTGCCAACCTGATGAAATACAGATGTCTTCTCTTACTCATAAATACCCTGGCTTACATGAAACATCACTAGATCAAAACGATTGCTATGGGGAACATGAATACTCTTCTAGGGTATATCGCCATTATTAGCAGTCTATTCACAATAAAGGCCTACTATGTCACCGGTGTGGTTCCATGTCATTTGCTCCTGCGACAATTGCTCCCCTGAATATCTACACGTTTAGACAAACAAAAAAACCAACCCACAAACATAACCTTAACCTTAATCCTTATCATCACATCAAACTACATCTCAAACCATATCCCAACCCTAACTCTAACTCTTAAAGTCCTTGGAGAAAATAAGACCACAGCAAATGTCACAGGAACAAAATATTGGGTAACTTTCCGGTGTAAATGTTTTCATTATACACTCAGCAAAAAAAAAAAAGAAAGTAAACACTTTTTCGAGTTCATATTTTTCAAGGGAGATTTTAATGAAAATCATTGTATTATATACCATACTAAAGGTAATTTAATTGGCTATCAAGCTGTAGGATGATACAGAAAGAAAATTTACGCATGAGTGAATGAACACATTTCTTTTTGTTCTCCAAAGCACAAAAGTAAAAATTGTAAAATTTGACATATTATCTTTCATTTGCAAACGCCCCCCTCGATAACAATGACAACAAAAGACCAGTATTACACAATGAGAGACATGAATAAAATAGCAAAAATAAGTTTTCGTTCTCTTTATCTATTTGTAACGTCTAACAAAAACAAAGTGGGAAACTAAAGGGGGAAAATAAGAATTTTCTCTTGACTCAAATCTTAAATGGCATAGGGAGTGATATGCATACAGATGATTAAATGAACAAAATTTATGTATTTCATTCTGTTAATTAAGTAATTCAAGAATCCATAAGACAAATTCAAGAACCAAACATAATTTACAATTTCCTAATTTGAAAAACAAAACAACTAGATTTCTACATTTTTGGTTAATTATTTCTTCTTCTCTTATTTCATTTGAATTTAGATTCGACAGAAAATTCTTCATTTTCCCTCATTATCTTTAGCCTTTATTGATCTTTTGGGCTTTAAAGGTATCATAGAGATCAATGCTACTGATGAAGTATAAATGACTGTTGAACTAAACAAAGTTATGGCGTAGATCAAAAAAATCGTCTCATCCTTAACACTGACAAAGCTTATGTCATGATAATCGGTTCCCGTGCTAATCCGGGGAAAATTTGAAAGATCAGTATCTCATTTGATGGTTATTTGATTAAAAGAGTTCAGTCACCAAATGTGTGAGTGTAAATAGATGAAGAACTGAATAAAAAAATTAATCGGAAATGCAAGTAAATTTACCCAGAAAAGAATGTACGTGATAAAGAGATCGAAGGTGTTTTTTCCCACCAACAATCCTTAAAATTACTCTATAACAGTCTAGTGTTACCATGATTTGATTACTGTTCTGTTGTTTGGTCAAACAGATTTTAATCCCATAACTAAGCTACAAAAAAAAAAAATTCAAAAGAGAGCTGCACGAATAAAAAACATATGACACGCCGTCGGCTGATTCATTCAAAAGTCTTCAATGGATGACACTAGACAAAAGAGTTATGATGATATGTGTCCCTGCACCTCAAAACAAACAAAAAGTCGCCAGACATGAATTTTTAGTTAAGACCATGTTCTGAAAGAGCAGACTTTAAGCTTTAAAATGATGTATAACTCAAATCAAATGGACTCTCCTAACCTATCTAAATATTTGAAAGAAGGCACATACTCAGGAAAAGTGTGAACTGAGAAAAGAGGCTCTGAAGTACAGTGTCTATTCAAGCGCTTAATCTTTACCAAACCGTGCTGGCTGCGCGATGAATGGGACAAAAACAGGATGCAAACCACTGGAGTAACAACAATGAAGGGATTAACAAATTAAACTGAAACTAAGCATGCCTCATTAACACATTCTGTCCATAATTAATGGAACTTTCAAATCAGTAGCACTATCCTTTCAAAAGTTATTAGAGTTGAAAGTGAAGAGTGTGGACAAGGTTTTTCAGAAATGAAAAGGGGATTCTAAAGACACACCTAATCACATTATTCTACCAAAAATGTTCCAGATAAACTGCTAAAAAACACACTTTCCTGCCCGTTTTATGATACCAAATTTTAGCAAAATGTAAAAGAAGACCCGCTCTTTCAGAAAATATGAAAAGTCAAGTTCGGCTAGGTTGACCCATTTCACTTATTTTCAGTCCTCACGCAAAATCAGTGTGTGCGACTTTATGTTCGCTTTGAGGTGCACGGTCACGCTATACAGATGCGTTCGTAACTCGGCACCCTCTTACCTTCAGGTACACTTAGTAAAGCCTGATGATGTACATGAACATCACACAAAGCAAATAGACAGTGGAAGTCTACGTGTGCCAATATTTCGCTCTGATGGTCACAAGTGTAGCCCAATCGTATCTCCTTTACTTGAATGGAACAAGTTAGATTATACAAAGAAATCAGATTTGAAAAGATTGTTTAAACAAAGTTTTTGTTTATAAGAAGCACAGCCACATTTTTTCTGTGATATGTAATCAAACCTGCACTATAGCGATTTAATTGATACTTTTGTATTCTGGTGAATTCTTGTTGTGGCATATCGATATAAACCATATTTTTTATTTTACTTTGCAATATACAGTATATGTCTATGTTTTCTTCTGGATATATATATATGAAGGGTTTGTTTGCAAAAACCGATAAGTCCATTTTTGAAGATTTTGAAGTGCGATCTCTGTCATAAAGTTCAAAATAATACCTTTTGAATGATATATTGGTCACTACATATAATGGTATATTTTTTAAGTTATGGTCAAAAGAAGCAAAAATTTTCTTATTATTCTCTTTATTTTTCTTGACCTTTAATCGCAAATATCTCCATTTGACAAATATGGACTTATCGGTTTTTGCAAACAAACTCTTCATATATATATATATTTATATACACACACACATATATATATATATATATATATATATATGTATATATATATATATATACACACACATATATATATATATATATATATATATATATATATATATATCCAGTCCATGGATGCGTCGTTGCTACGCCAAACGCGCACATACAAACTGCGCGGTTACCATGCACTGTGGCAACAACTACCACCAGTTTAGACGCATTCCATCACAAGCAGGTTAGTTTTGAAATCCGTCCGACCAGGAGCAGACGTATACCCTTGTGTGTATGTTCTGCTTCAGAAACGGATTTTTAATCTAACATCACATCGCATCCTGGTCGCTGATGAAGAATGCGATGACTAACCTGTTTGGTGTCTTGTTTCAAAACATGCGCTTTCCTCGCCAGGATAAAGCGTTTTAATGCCATTTTAGGTTTTAATCTCATTCACTTCTGTTCGTTATTGATCAGTGACTACCAGGAAAGGCTGGTTGACTATCAGGTAAAGTCTGATTGACTATCAGGAAAAGTCTGATTGACTACGGGAAAGACCGTTGACTATCAGGAAAGTCTGATACAGTATTCCATCACGGACAAGGCACAACTACTGGCTGGGATGTCTCTATGGGGGCCGGAGGTGTGAGTTTGCGTCAGTGAAAGACAAGATGAGGTGGGTCTCTGAACCGTTTATCTTCGTGATAGTAAATCGGAGCATGACGTTGGCAATGTAAGTCCATTGAAAAGCTATCAGGGATTCATGTTTGTCATGTTTTTTAAACTGATTTCATCCTTTCATCTTTGGCTCTTCGTGGAGGGAACCAGTCCATGGATGCGTCGTTGCTACGCCAAACGCGCACATACAAACTGCGCGGTTACCATGCACTGTGGCAACAACTACCACCAGTTTAGACTCATTCCATCACAAGCAGGTTAGTTTTGAAATCCGTCCGACCAGGAGCAGACGTATACCCTTGTGTGTATGTTCTGCTTCAGAAACGGATTTTTAATCTAACATCACATCGCATCCTGGTCGCTGATGAAGAATGCGATGACTAACCTGTTTGGTGTCTTTTTTCAAAACATGCGCTGTCCTCGCCAGGATAAAGCGTTTTAATGCCATTTTAGGTTTTAATCTTATATATATATATATATATATATATATATATATATATATATATGTATATATATATATATATATATATATATATATATATATATATAATTATACTTGTAGTCCGCGTGTTGGTACAAGTATAGAAAAGATGACGAAGTAGAGTGGTAATGCATTTTGACAGTCCAACAGTGCTATTTATTCAGACCAAATTTTCGACGAATACATTCGTCTTCCTCAGGGTCACCTGGGCCGGCATTCCATAAACTAGATAAGCATGCATAAGTCAGAAAATCTAAGCAATTTTGCTTATTTTCTGGCTAAGATAAAATTCTTAGCTTAAGTTCGTATTCCATAAAAATTGGCTAAGAATTTGTCTTAGCATTTTGCTAAGAATTTTGCTAAGAATTTTGTCTTAGCTAAGACAGATTTCGGCTTGCTGGCTAAGCATATTTTCTTTAAAATGTGCCGTCGGTATTCCATAACGACATTTGTCTAAGAAATTTACCCTAAATCTAAGACAGCTATTGAGCTGTCTTAACTTGGGTTCCAGTAAGAAAAAATTATGGGTGTAGCATAACAATGTAGAAAAGATGGCGGCTTTAGCTCATCTTTTTGCTAAATAAAGAAGTTCATCAGTAATCAGTAATGTAAATGAAATGAGTTCACAGGGTTTGACGAAGCGTCTCGTGTGCGTCTCGTGGGAACTTGCACAGTAACAATACGGTAGAAACTCGGTGGGCCGGTACGTATGGGCCACGGGGGAATCAGGGGGGGGGGGGGGGTACGTGTTGCGCGTATATGCGTGCCCTCGACCTCCTTCTCAGCGCGCATAAGCGGCGGAGTGGAGCGCGCAGGTAGAGGAACGCACATAGCCGCCCGGATATAAAGTCTACGTTTACACAATTCACCCACTACATTACGTAGACGTATACATGCCCTAGCTTGCTTATACACGTGCGGCTATCACAGTTTGTGTATCGACTCAGGCGAGTACTGTCACAAAGCGTCCTCTCCGGCTCTACCGGATCGGTGAGGACGGAATACTAAAGTTATCTGGGCCTAGTAACTACGTTAGGGTGTAAACATAAGTACTCGCTTTGATTTTGATTCTCGTGATTTCATGATGTTTCTTTTTTCACTCGGTGTCGTACTTGAATGTGGTGTGATGTGATTGCGGTGTGAGTCTCACTTGTAAGGCCGTAAGTATAACTTTGGCCGAAAAGATCCAAAACAACACGTAACTGTTAGGTCTAGGTTGCCTACTACTAAATAAGTAGGCCGTTTACTGACATTCTAGACACTGTGAGACCTAAAGTAATATGAAGACGTTGCTCTCTCTCTCTCTCTCTATATATATATATATATATATATATATATATATATATATAAGCCTCAGAAAAAGTGTGCATTAGGCCTAACACGTTACATCTTTTTCCATGGGTGGCTAGGGTAGTTGCGATTGTTGCTTAAACACGTAAAATACATAGACTTTCACCGCGGGGCAGCTGTTCGCGAACAGTGATGACATGAATATCTTGCTTATGACGTCATCAGAATTTAAGATTTTTGCTTAGCCAAATCGCCCGACTTAAGAAAAATGCCTTACAGTTTATGGAATACCGTTAGGGCAATTTTCTTAGCTAAGCAAAAATCTAAGACAAATTGCTTAAACTTAAGCAATTTGTCTTAGAAGTTTATGGAATACCGGCCCTGGGGTAATATATGTAATCATACCTGCACTAAAGCGATGTAATTGATACTTTTGTATTCTGGTGAATTCTTGTTGTGGCATATCGATATAAACCATATTTTTTATTTTACTTTGCAATGCACAGTATATGTCTATGTTTTCTTCTGGATATATATATATATATATATATATATATATATATATATATACATACTGTATTATATATATATATACAATTATACTTGTAGTCCGCGTGTTGGTACAAGTATAGAAAAGATGACGAAGCAGAGTGGTAATGCATTTTGACAGTCCAACAGTGCTATTTATTCAGACCAAATTTTTGACGAATACATTCGTCTTCCTCAGGGTCACCTGGGGAAGACGAATGTATTCATCGAAAATTTGGTCTGAATAAATAGCACTGTTGGACTGTCAAAATGCATTGCCACTCTACTTCGTCATCTTATATATATATATATATATATATATATATATATATATATATGTATGTATACATACTATTCAATGCTATTATGCTCAGAAATATACTCAGGGCTCCATGGAGGACCACTACTTGTTGGTGAATGGGCTTCCATGAAAAAAGACTAGAATATGAAGATTGTAATTTCCATTGTAGAGTTACCGAAGGGCTGAGGCCCGAATACTTGAAACGACTGATAATAATAAATACAGGGGCGTCCACTGGTGTCATTCTTCTGTAATTCTGTTAAATTAGATACTCACGTTAATATTTCATGACTGATACGTAATTGACAGTACCCCATGGGCGGTAAACCACACGAAAAAAAAAATAACGCACACAATCTATACAAACACTATACTGACTTTTAGTACCAACGCTCCAAATCGATGATACGACATTATGAGAAGACGAGATGCGAATGGAAACGGGACTCTGTGTGTGAATGTGTGTCGTGCTCATGTGCGTTTTATGTCTCAACAGGCAGGGCAGGGAGTTTATTTGCCTCGAGAGCCGTAGTTACACAGTGATTAATTCAGATCACACACGCATTCTATGTAGCTGCAACACATCGCTTGATAACTGTAATTGTTAATGCTCATTTTGGATGTCATATCTACACCACTCCTTTTACATCAAAAACACACACGATGATCGCACTGTGTAAATTTCATTTATCCTTATCCAAACCGAAAAAAAATATAAAAGATCAATTTCAGAGCATGGAAATATGTCATACGGGAAATGCAAAAACAACTTTTTCTCTTTTTTTTTTGGTACACTGTAAGATCTTTTCAAATGCATCTAGAAAAAGTAAAAGGGCTTTGTGTAGAAATTCAAAGGAAGTATCATTGGAAAAGAATGACGAAACACATAAAATAGCAATCTGGAAATTCATTACGTTGGATAAAGTTAAAAATAGAATACAAGAGGAGAGTTGCCGGGAATGGGCAATATAAAATCATTGGTAGGCCATTCGTACCCACGTTGTCGCAATTAAAACAAGCAAATTTCAAGCATATCTCTTTTTTTGAGCGGTTCTCTCCAACTACAGGTTTACAATGTAATCGTTGTGAGGAGCATTAAACCACCCGGTAGGATATTACTGAAGAACAAAGATAACAATTTTTAATTCCCAACTAATCATGTATTGAAATCGTGCTCGAACGAGTTGGAAATGAATATTGTGGCTCTAGCAATGCTGACCAACGAATGCTCACAAACACACTCACAAACACACACACACACACGCGCGCGCGCGCGCGCTCACACACACACACATAATACTATTTTCAAATGATCTCCGCAGTTGAAAGATTTTTTTTTTCGAGAAGCTTCACACACTGACATCATTTGCATGTTTACAATATAAAGTGCAAGAGGCTGTTCATGCTGTTTATTGTGTGTTATATCTCTGTGGTTGTCATCACACATCCTGAATAGTGAAAATCATTTTTCTGTATCTCTTTGTCAATTTTATTATTGATTAATCATTGATAATCGATCAAGCAATCAAATCAAATCTATCGACAAATTACCAAGACCGAATTTCCATGGGAGATCTACTACTATATGTGATTATTCAGGTTTTCAAGCAAATTATATCCCAGATTACGAACGCCTCGATACGTTGAAGTCGGAGTATGACGTAGTGAGGGCTAATGTCAAATATAAAAGAAATCACTACAAGTTTAAAATCAACTTCACTTAACTTTATACTCAATTTAAGATTTTGCAAGGATACACAGCCAAGGAAACTGCGGTTTGACAGGATTTTGCATTTGTGATATTTCTTTTAAAATCTAAATATCTTCATTTATTTTTTTTTTCCTCATGGGTCAATTTAAAAACCGAAAAACATTTTTGTTATTGACATGTATAAGAAATGGTTCTTAAAAGTCGTGTTCTGTTGATAAAAATCACCAATTGTCCTTTCCTCTTAATCTCGTCTAAGTTTGAAAGTCGATTTTTTTTAATGATAATTTGCTTGCTGGCGTTTTCTCTGTTTAAACTGTTAAATAGTGATTTAGCAATATGGGATAATACGCAAGTACTCTAATATCCGTATCATATCGATAACTCTTCAGATGTGATCAAACGATTATTCACTTGACACGATGTGTTTTTTCTTTTAGTTTTTGCTATTGTGTTTGTTTTGTTTTGTTGTTTTTTAACTGAAAAATGATTGCATTTCTCGAAAGATGATCAAATACATCGAATCATTCTGTGCTCTAGATATCAAATCGTGGCAGTCTGCTTACACATACAGTTTCAGCCAGTGTTTCCTGCACGCAAGTGATAATGATGGGACAAAGTCACTGGTTACTGCATCCAGTTATACCTGTCTATATATCATGTCTGCTTTTTTTTCTGTATATACCTAAGAGCACAGATGGCTTGGGGAGAAGTAAGAGGTACAGGAATCTACCGTCCACAACCAAAATATAATCTTTCCAGGCCCATGCAAACGCAACTGCAAGCGTGTTTATTGTCCCTGCTATGAATGTAATAAAAGTCATTCAAACTATGGCTAGAGTCTTAAGGTGGTAATATCTGTCACAATTGGGAATTCATAAACCGATGAAGTGCTTGACTACTAACAGTGCAGTAGCAGATACGAAAGTTATTGAATATGATATTAAGATTAAAAGCATTAAGACAACTTGACATCTTATTCATTCCAATCGAATGATTGATTAGCGTTCTGCAGCGGTTATGCTAGGTCCCCGTGTTTCTTTTAGGTGCCTTGGAGATTTCCGGAAAGATCACAGCGTATACTGTAATCAATTCTGCTGGATGAATTGTTTAGCTTACACATGGTATATCTCATCTATATGTATATTCACATACAGGGTGTGGCAGAGTTGCTCAGTCTTACCACACACACTCGAACAGTATCCATTGACGACATCAACAGATGTAGCCTCCGCAGTTGACCTTTCAGTCTTCCTGGAGAATACGAAGGAGTCCGCTTTGAGACTTAATTACAACGTACTGCACACATTACACCATAATTTAAAGTTTAGTTTGTTGTTCCGTGATTGGTGGGAATATTCTGCATCGCTTGGACATTCAATGTTTGAGACGCAGTTTGAAATACGCGTAATCATCGAGTGTGTCCACAGTGTTGAAATAATCATCGCGATCCAGCTGAGAAAGAATGGCTTTTTTAGTTTTGCTCTTTGCTACTTTTATCCTGTTTCCGTCCATTGTTTCATTGTCCAAAAGCAATACAGAGTGTGAGTATCTTTATTACTCTTTATTTGCTTGTATATGACTGTGTTAATAAGGGGTCGGTGTACTCAAAATCATGAAAGCCTCATCTGAATTTTCATAGGCATCGACTGTCTTTGGTATATTCAAATGATTTATTCAGTTGTGCATTAAAATTGCCATGTTTACACTATCTAAAAATATTTAAATTCCAGGTTGACTTCAAAATGGTTGATAGATATAATAGATACCCCAACACAGGGTGATGATTTTTCTTTCCAGGAAATTATGCCGTTGCTGAACTCAACAGCACGACTTCCACAATTTCTCAAGGAAATGTTTCACCTAACTCTCCAAACAATAAATAGCAAAATAACTTCTTTTGCTTTAATCATCTTATCTTTCCCAGATTTTACTCTCAGCTGTTCGGGGAGGCCACTAGAACTCGAGCTATCGTGTGATGAGAGCTGTGTTGCCAACGGTGATACTTGGGTTGTAGAGGCTCCTCGTGGACGGCGAATTCTCACTGAAATAAAATCTATCAACAACAAAGTGTTTGAATTTTATGCTAAGGATGAAATAGCTAACAAATCGTATTTTACAATGATTTGGAATTACAACCTGATTTCCCCTATTATATCACTGACCCATCAGATCCAGATACGTGTATGGTATATATATCTACCCAGTGAACTTCAAGATGAAGTTGGAGTGTTACAAAGGTAAGTTTTCCTGACTTTTACATAGCATGCACGAATAGGTGTTCGTATGATAAAAACATCCTCTTTGTATTTTTCCGATGAATATTGTGGAAATTGACGCATGAGTACACAAAGGCAATGTACACAAAATCCTACACCAAGGCCACCGTAAGTCTCAACGTGACTCGCCCTCATTCTTCGTAAGAGGTGAGGCCAAGATATAGGGATGGGGACACATTTTTATAGATAATTTTGCAAAAGTATTGAAAAGCTGTATACAAAGTTTTCATTCTTCGAGTTTGTTCTCACTCACTCAATAAAACATATATCATCACATTTTCTGATAAAAATCATGCAAATTTCGACATTTTAAACTTTTGTATTTATCAGTAAGTATGATTAATATGAAATTGATCTATTTCTTTTACAGCAACGAACTCAGCAATTGTTAAGCTTCTTCTTATTGTGAATGAAGAAGTTATATAAAACTTGTTAAAGGTCCTGTTTACCTTTGGGAACAGAGATTTAAAATATTTTCAAGATATGATAATCGATGCATATGTGTAGGTCTGTTGTACCACAAAACATCCTATCATGTAAAAGTTTCGTATAAAGCCTAGAATATAAGGAGATACAGTATCTGTATTTTTCTCAATAAACCGTAACTGTAGACGGTTTAGTCTGGAAGCATTATTATTATAACTATGTTCATATTTTGTATATTTGACAATACTTACCATCGATTTCATTGATTCAAACCTTTACAGTGGTTGTTTCTATCCCTAACACACATTTTAGAACTATTCTAAAGCACTTATGCTGGGTTTTTGTTTCGTCTGCAAATGGTAAATTATGCCTTTAATTGCCCTAATTTAAAGTAGGCCTACTATTATATCGTCACGTATGTAGACATATTCATGAACATACTCTGCTCGCCATTATTTCGAAGAATAACTTCTACTGTCCCGATTGTCGGGACAATATCGCTATGATAATTTTTGTACGTAGCCATGTCTATGTTCATGTCGATGAAGGTGTAGAATTGAAGAAAACACGATAGAAAAAAAAATGAATTTGAACCACACAGGAAATAGAAACAAAAAACATTATGCTTTCAAATAGTTTGATGTATAAAAGAATGTACGATTCGAAACTTCAGAAAAGGGACTAAAATAATGAATAGAAAATGGGTTAGATTTTATCTACAACAATATATGGAATCTGTTGACCAAACATGCATATTTTTAGACTTACTGCGAAGGTTAACATTTGAGTGCGTTTGTGTGTGTATCATTTATCCAGTTTTAATGCATTTCACGTCAAAAAATATAATGACATTATTTTGAAAAAAACAAAACAAAACAACGGGCATACACATTCAATACTCGATTTCTTTCTACTTGACTAACAAACATTTATATCATATTCATTAATTCAAATAATTGAAATATACTGCAGTATTCGTGTCCAGATTCCATAACTCATTTTGATTTCAAATTATCTGCAAACACAACTGAGTGTTGAACGTTGCTCACTTTCTTTTGCGAGAAATTCCGTTGGTGAAGCTGGTTGGTGGGTCCTCCCCTTTAGAAGGTTTGGTGGTGCTCGAAAAAGATAGGTATGTCTGCCGTGAACGATTTACCGACAAAGCTGCTGAATTGATCTGCGGTGAACTTGGCTTCCCAGCGGCAGAAGAGTATTCGGCTCAGACGTTACCCAGTACAGCAAAGTGGTACAGCTACCAACGGTTATCATGTCCAGAAGGTGACTACAGAATTTTAAATGTACATTTAAAGAACTATAAAATGCAAATACATATTGACTTATGGTGATTCATGATACCCTCACCATCACTAATGTCATGTATATGTGGCAAAATAAATGTATAAATACATGCCACATGTTTCATAACGCTTTTTTCTACTATTTTCTACAGATTACTTGGATGCACTCACGAAAGCACTGAGTGGAATATGTAAAAAAAACAAACAAACAACGGCTGCTATATGTATAGGATAAGTGAACTTTATTGAGAGATATTGATAGACGGTTAACTTTACTTATAACTATAAAGATCTACACTCCTGGTGAAGAACTCAAAGGACTTTTACATTTCGTGTACTGGGACTGATGAACAAATGGACAATAATGACTAAAGGCCCTGTCACCCCTTTCCGGGTAATCTACGCGGGCTTGTTGCGAGTAGGGATTTTTCAGCACGCAGGAGAATTTTCTGCTGGAGAACAAGGATGTTGGCGAGTTCCGTACTTCCGTTTTACTGCTAGAGGCGTGTTATTTACCTGCTACTTGCGTTTATTCCGTGAGACCTGCGTGCGAGCTTTGAAACGATCCATTTTCAGCTACGAGGGACATACGGGTACTGCGAAGTTCCTGCGTTACAGCTGTGAAGTACCTGTTTGGGAGTTGCCTGCGAGGTGCTGACGCTAAGGGCTTCCTACTGGTGTTTTGCGTGTACCTCTGCGACTCACACGGAACGAGTTTTGAACATGCTTAAGGCCTTGTCACACCGTGTCTGGGGAAGCCTTGTGGGCTGATTTGCGGGATTATTATTTTTTATTTATTTATTTATTTTTTTTTTTTTTTTTTTTGCTGCCGGGACCTCCCAGCAGTTGGTCCGCACCTGAAAGTACCTAGCGCGTATCTTGATTTACTCGCAGCCCAGTTTTGAGCGTAACCAAAACTTTCCGGGTGAGTGGCCCACAGAGGTCTACGCAGAACGCCAGTTGGAGGCCCTTAGCGGCAGCACCTCGCATGCAACTCCCTCGCATGTACTTCGCAGCTGTAACGCAGGTACTTCGCAGTCCAAGATAATGACATTCTGTGGGACTTCTGCCATTTCTTCAGAGGAGTTCCTTCTCTGAGTTTGAATTGAATTGAATTGAATTGAATTGAATTGAATTGAATTTATTTATTCAGCATAAAAACAACAGAGAAAGACATTGATGAACAATCATGACAGACACAGAGAAACAAAAAATAACTTTGGAATACATAAAGCTGAAGGGAAGCAGCCAACGAGGAATTAAGTTTCCTTAAAATCTGGCCGACCCAGAAAATCAATTTTAAAAAATGCTTTGGTGGTAAATTTTTCATATTTAAAAAAATGAGATGAACAGATATACCGTTGCAACAACAAAACATAAAGCAATACAGCTTGATACACAATACACTACATTTACATTACGAAGACAATAAATGAACGAAGTGAGATACAATCATTAGATAGAGTACATGTAATGCCAGCCAAGCATGTCAAAAACTTAGGAATGATAATTTTGTATAAAATTCTCCTTAAGTTTGCGTTTGAATACATTAAAAGAGGTAACTTTACGAATATCATCTGGTATTTAATTCCATATAAGTGTTTTCCCAAAGCCCTATTAACAACTTTTTACTACTGTCAATATGTGCAGCTTGAAATTGAATCTTATAATACAGTTTTTTTTGCCTGCTTGATTTTATTAACAACTTTGTTTCTAATTTTCTTATACACCATTTTTCTATAATCAGTTGGATTTTTTAAATATAACTTATAGAAACGGTTTTTCTTTTTCATAATCTTTCGAATTTCATCATTAAACCAAGGTGCACTTTTATTTCTTTTACATACCTTTAAATCAATACCTTTTAAAGGAAAATATACATCATAACAATCTAAAAATATATTTATGAATTCATTGTAACAATCATTGGCATTAAGAAATGAGATACCGGTGTTCCATTGGAAACTATTCAGATGCTGCGCAAATCTAATCATATTCATCTCACTGATTTCACGTTTATAAAAACACTTTTTTTTTAAAAAAAACATTAGAAATTTTATTACAAATACAATATATGGGAAAATGATCGCTTACATCACACAAAAAAAGCCCCGATGAAGATACATTCACACTATCCTCATTTGTAAATATATTGTCAATTAACGAAACCGAGTCTGGAGTAATCCTTGTAGGAGATTTGATAAGAGGAAACATGTTATGAACAAACAACATATCAAAAAACTCATTTACGTATTGCTCTTTATCTATTCTTAAGAGGTTGATATTGAAATCACCCATCAAATTAAACATTTTTTCTCATTTTGCATAATTTGTAATACGTCATTTAAAATTTTCATAAAATCTTCAACACATTGATTAGGTTGTCTATACACAACTCCAAATAAAATTCTTCGATGATTCATTTCAATTTCAGAAATATATACTTTCAATATAATTATTGTTTACATCCAAATCAGTCCTTCGTTCAAATTTAACATCATTTTTTTTTAATATAAAAACCAACTCCACCACCCCTCTTAAATCTACGACTATTTGACGAGTTGTCAGTCCCCATGCGCCTGGCAGGTAGGTCACACAGAATACCCGCAAGTAGAACTTAAGTAGAACGCGTCCAGCAAGTAAGACACATGCAAAGCTCTTCCAATTCCTTGTCCGCGCTCAGAAATTGTCCGGTATGCTGGAAAATCCACACACGCAACAAGCCCGCGTAGCTTGCCCGGAAAGGTGTGACAGGGCCTAAACATTGTTGGGGGTAAGAAGGATTTGCACCTCCGGGCGACTACGGATGAGATACGTGCTAGGTACTCTCATGTGCGGTTCATCTGCGGGGACCTCTGGGTAGTAAAAATTGTTCTTCACAAGTCGCACGTATAACAAGGGCTTGCCCGGAAAGATGTGACACTTGGCCTTAATAGTTTTTTTTTTTTTTTTTTTTTTTTTGTCTCGTGTGACTGCAGTGAAGATAGTTAAAGTCCGCTAAAGTAATCATGGCTCATCATTTGCAGGAGAAGACGACTTTAAACATAATGTTTCTGTCCTAAAATATGGACATAATTGGCAGGAACGACGATGGCTGGTAGGATAAATTGCTCCAATATTCGCACAATTGTTTCAGTTTTCCGGCCGAGTTTCTTGATAATTTGTTTCGATGGTACTTTTGTATTCATTATAATGGTTTGGTGGTTTCACAATTTTGTTGCATGATACACAGGTTCTTCGATTCAACGTTTAATGGATTGTCCACTTAGAACGACTAAATGTTTACTAGGACAGACTGTCAGACTGAGATGCAGAGGTGAGACAAATATTTTTGTGTACATTAATATATTCCTCATTTTATCATTCGATTTTGTAAAAGCTTGTCCGCGTATGAAATACCTTCCCCACACAATTTTCATGAGGATTTGATAGAAACGACGTGAAAGACCTTGAACTGAAACACTTGGTCATGGAAAATTTAACTAAAGTCAAAGGTGGAAGGGATCAAACAAAACATATCCTCTAATAGGTCTGCACTTGGTGAAAACCAAACAGTTCCAAACTTATGAACACTCGAAGTCTTTTGGTCTGTAGCAGGACGTAGGGCTACAAGTAAATCAAATATATCAAACGTGCTGACTTCCGAGCAAATATGAGATTTGTTACTGTTATTTTCATAAATGTTAAGGTTTTGAAAACTCACTTTGATTTGCAGTTTTTCAGCATTAACATCTAATTTGCGAAAGGTGACTTCTGTGTGTCTTGTACGGTCAACTAGCTACAAATACCGGTTATCATGTAAATAAGGGTTTGAAAACTCACTTTGATTTGCAGTTTTCTGGCATTAACACCTAATTGGCGAAAGGGGAATTTTGTGTGTCTTGTACGGTTGACTAGCTACAAATACCGGTTATCATGATTGGTTTTTTTTTTTGAATGCAATATTATCTGAAACGTCATATAGCTATCAGGAACGGGGCATACTAGTATAGTGTTAAAGCATTGCTCCAATGAAATATCTGCAGGTTAAGCCAAACATAAATTCTACCCACAAACATAGCCCTTACCCTAATCGAATCCTGACATTTTTTTGTTTCGTCTTCTATTGTCAAAATTTGTGAGAGCCTACTGTAGATCTAATTCTGACATTACGCGATTCCATAGGAAACTGCTGAAGTAAACAGAAGATGTACACTTCTTGATGTTATACCTTTTTTGTTTTTCTTGCATGTTGTTGTTGTTTTTCACTTTTCAGGTCTATCAGGATCTTGTAACCATCCCGGTCATGTGTCTAATGGTTATTGGGATTCCAATATAACGAACTTTGGGTCCAGGTTAACTCTCACCTGTGCCGATGGTTACGTAGTTAATGGCAGCGAAACACTACATTGTGTGGGGCTTCCTGGTTGGTCAACTTACTTCCCGGTTTGGAGTCCTTCGGTCCCGTCCTGCTTGAAAGTCGGTACGTTATCAAAAGGATCTTACCGCATTAGGGGGGAGGGGGTATGCGATATGCATGCTTATTAAGAGCAACTTTTAAACAACTTCTACTTGACAGAAAGATTTAAAAAGGAGATGAGAATCTGGTTTACATGAAGAGTGAATCGTATCACTCTAGAGTTTGAATTTTGTAAGGCCTATTGAAGATACAAAAGTATGCTGCATTCCATGCCCATTGCATTATTTGGAGCAGGTACACATATCTATAATGATCAAGATATGTCCTTGTGAGTATCCTTGTAATACTTGAACGTGCTTCTTCAACCGTATACAAAATCCATTATTCCCACACTCGTCTTTATGGGATTTGCCTTTTACATCGACCTGACACAATTTATCAATTAACTTTTAATCAGCCCTGAAATGTGATACAATGTTTAGAGCTTTGGAACATATAAAGAATTATAAAGCCGTAGCTAACTGTGTTAAGTGTTCGAAAGTTTTCGGAATATCAAAACTATGTGACGTATTTCTCTTTCAGGTCATAATGGTCATCAGAAGAACGCTGTTGCACGCACTCTGGGAACCCTTCTTTGTGTCGTTATTACATTCCTTATACTATTCATTGGGTACAACCAACTACAGAAAAGGTTAGTCAGAAACATCCAAAATGAAAAAAAAAACCAAAAGAAAACAACAACAGCAGCAACGACAAAAGTCTGTGCGTGTTTGCGGTTGAGGAGAGTGTTTATAATATCATTGCATGATAGTCTATTGGGATGTGGGAAAACTCGACTGTTAGAGGCGTCTTTTAGTAAAAGTTTGGAACCGGTCTATTTTGTATAATTCAAGTACGCCGAATCCAAAAATTCCAGCTCCCAAGCGGAATTTTGAGTCTAAGAGCATCTAATTTGCATAAAAAAAAATGGCCGCCAATTCATTGCTTTTTGAGGTGTTTCGATGATCTAATTTTTATACAATCTCCCTAGACATGCAGAAATAGTAATTATTTCAGAAATTAAGGTGCAAAGAGAATAGCTAGGTCATCCATTGATCATAACTCACTTATATATGCAAATTAAGAAGTGAAATATGCAAATTAGGAGTTGCCGCTGATACAGCAATGCATTACCGCATATACATGCACATGTATATGCGGTAATGAACTTACGTGTTCATTTCTGTTTTTAATCATTTTAAGAAGTTACTGGGCAAAGAAAAGGTGATTGTTGTCGCCATAGTTGAATCAAAATTAATCAGTTCAAAAGAATTGAATAACACTTATGCAAATATCTATGCAAATTGGTTACAAGAGGATACATAACTGGCAGGATTCTAGATTCTACAACGCATTGCCGCAATATATGGATCTGAATCATAATTCGTATCATTGTATCAAGACCGGTTCACGATTCACTGTGTGATAAAGAGATACAAGAACCGACTTAAAGTATAAAAATAAAACATGCATCTGATTTGCATAATAAATTATGCAAATATTTCCCCATTTTCTCAACATATTTTCCCCTAAAACAAAGTTTTGCTATGAAAATGTACCTTGGCGCAGCGAAAAATAGATATGCTATCGGTCAAACAAAGTGTACATGGTGTCATCTGAGTCCGAGGAAAATCAAGTACTGGAATTAACCAATTCAGAATAAAAAAATGAATAACAATATTTGTAATGACGTATGCAAATTGGTATGCAAGACGCTATACTACCACAGGCTTCGAGAGTCCACAACACATTGCTGCAATATATGAATCTGAATCATTCAGGTTATAATATCAAGACATAATTTGATGATTCTTTTCTGATAAGGAAATACAAGAAAAAAAACCCCAGCTATCTGAAATACCCTAATAATCTAATTTGCATATAAATTATACAAATAGTTGGCCATTTCTATGGATATATTCCCTAAAACAAAGTCTTGCTATCAAAATGTACCTTGGCGTACTAAAATACAGCTAACTTATCGGGCAAACAAGTTGCGCATTATGATGTCGTCAGAGTCCGAAGTAAATCAAGTACTACAATCAATCAATAAAGGAGAACTGAATGACGCTAAAAGGAAATATGTTTGCAAATTGATATTCAAGAGGCCGTAGACCAGGCAAGTTATGAGATTCTACATCGCACTGCCGCAATATATGAATATATTTCATAACAGTTATAACATCAAGACCTGTTAATGATTCCTGGGCCCTGTTGCATAAAGCCTTAACCAGAGTTTTTTCATGGTTAAATCTAGAAACTCTGGTTAAGAATTTTTAACCAGAGTTTTTCTATTGCATAAAGCTTAACCATAGTTTTTTTCTCAGGTTAATGTTCAAGAAACTCAGGTTATTTAACCTTAGCTCTCTGACCAAAGGTTAAATCTAAATTTCTCTGGTTAGCCCCACTTATTAGAGCTACCAAGGCTGCCATTCTGGAAACAATTTAGCTGGGAATTGGACTAGGTTAGGAGAACTACCGCGCACTGTTTGTTCATTCATTTCTGGGAAGATTTCGGTGCAGGAGTCGGAAACGCAGTGCCAGTAGAACAGCTAGTAGACTCTCTAACGTGTTAGGCCTAACAGTTAGATCTAGAAACTAGTTCTCTAATTATAAATTAGTTCTATCTATAGTATCACCTTTATCAATGTACTAATCGATCTAACGTTAGATCCAGCCAACAGTTAGGTTCGTTAGTTAGAATCTACTCTGAATTAGACACTTTTTACTATTTAGACGTAGGCCTATAGAACTAACAGTTAGATCTAACGTTAGACTCTAGAACAATCTAGTTCTAAATTCTAGAAGGCCTGACTTTAGAGCCTTAGATACGTGAATGAAGGTAGCACCAAAGAGGTAGATTCAATAGTATTAGAGGTAGACCTACTGCAAGTAGCAAGCTGTAACATAGACTAGCAATAGTGTAACTTGTGTTAGACTACAAACTGCGACCAGCCCGAACGAAGCTAACGTTACAGTATTCTGTGTGAAGGAGCGCTCCGGGGTTAGATGTAGCCGTAACAGTTGAGTTTAGATATATCTACAAACTTACTGTGCCTGTAGATGTGTAGGGAGTTTGCACTTTCGTATCCATGTCGATAGCTCAACTTCCATGATGTCGTATTGCACCAGAATCACAGATAAATCCCTATAACTCATAACTTATTTCCGAAAACAGATTAGCTATCGAGAAGCTTGTAGCAGGCTCGCTAGCGGACCATACCGCTACTCGTACTAACTGTTAGTGTTACATGTTTGTGTGGCAGCGACAGCATGCAGCGCGATACAGTACATTGTACATTTGGACAGCGCGTAGCGGTGATCGCTAGCTGCGCGCGGAGCGTAAAACTGAGAAAATCACTACTACTTCCGCATTTTATCCTCGTCCAAGTTTATTTGAATAAAAGAAAGCCGAAATACCGTAACCTTAGTTTTTTTTTTTTTTTTTTTTTTTTACCAGAGAAATTGACTAACCACGAAACTCAGGTAGGCACCCGCCTCTAACCCGAGTTTTTCTCAGGTTATTTATGCAACAGGGCCCTGTTGTGATTAAGAGATGCAAAAAATTAACTGCAACTACTAAACAACACACATCTATTATCTCATTTGCATGATAACGTATAATATTCACCCATTTTCTATGCATATTTACCACCAAGACAAGGTCTTGCCATCAAAGTTATCGGGCAATCACATCAGTATACATTATTCTATGGATTAGTGCAAGGTCACTTTATCCTTCCCTGTACTTTGTCGTTTTCATTGGATACATTGGTTTATTGATGTTTTTAATCTGTTGAATTTAAAATGAAGTGGCAACTTTCATAAATCTCGTTACAATTTATGCTTTTTATCTATCTCTTCACCAATTCTGCAGGCTCAAGCAAAAAAAAAGTAAGAAAATCTTGGTATCTTGAACAATGTCGGAAACAGAAACGAGGGATGAACTTTGTAATTCTAGTCATCAACACCATAATATTTTGACTGAAAAGAAACATAATCTGAGTCGAAAAGTCTATTTCTCAATCGAGCTAAATTGATCTACATTCATGCTAGGTTTGCATCATCACATTGTTGCTAACATGCACACACTGCTGTGCATCGTATAGGCCTGATTTGCTACATTTGCATCGAAATGTTCTGCTGTGATTTCGCATGCACATTAAATCATCTCATGGCAACTTTGCAGGACTTTAGCTAGATATATAAGTTGTACAGGCTGTAGACCAGATCAAAACGTTCCCATCCATTGTCTACTGGTGAAGAAAGATCAGGTCTGGCACAGTGAACAGGACTTTCTTCTTTTTTTATCTTTTTTTTTTTAATACAGGAGTATTGTCGTTGAACTGCTTCCGCGAGCGTTCAGTATACCTTTGTCGGTAAAATGTTTTGTGTCAAACGAGCTTGTGTGATGGATCTTTTGAATTGAATATAAGTTTATTCTTAAAAAGACGACTGATATCAGGATAACAACCATGTTCGGTATGTTCTTGGAACCCTTTTGTTTTCTTCTCGTACAAGCAGCATCCTTAATGATTGTGAGTCAATATGCTCTAATAAGAGTGCTACTGTTAGTATCAGTCTGACAGAAAAAAAGCGTAACTCCACTATCTACGGAAGAAGGCCTCTTTAAGGTAGCTATCGGATCCATGTTATCTCTCAAGGGAGCAAAAGTAACTTGATGTTAGCAATGTGGTAGAAAACCCAGGTCCTCTATGAAAAGATCCATATCCTAATTCTTGGGCAGAAATTCAGGTAATTATGGTAACAACGTGGATATTCATAAATTACACTTGATAAGCATATAAAGAGAGGTAAAATAGCGACCATTTTCGTCTGCTGAAGTGGAATCTTCTGTATGTAACATGGTTTCTAATGAGTGTTCGTTATTCCTTAGTTCTTACAATCCAGAGGCCTGTTTGCTAAGAATGTCATTTCTATGATCTGAATCACACCTGGTAATATATATCACAAGTCAGACAGACAAGGGAGCGTTGCGTCGTCCACTTAAGAATGAATTGAAATGATCATATGCATGGTGGTTATCACTGACGGCGTGTTATCCACGTATATTGAAAACAAAAACAAAAAGGAACAGGAAGGTGTAAACCCCTAATTTCGCAGATTGCACTGGCCGAGGCAAGTTCAGAGTTCGAACTGTCTTGGAAGTTGACTAAGTTACATTATTATAACAGATGTAGAAGGATCAAATATAGGTAGATGTGTGCCACCCGTCTTTTTTTGTTTCCATTTCTTCTCCCTCACTGCTATCCTAACAGCGTTATTTAAGTTTATCATGATAAGGCGTCGTCAGAGTGACAAAAGATCGCAAAGTTTAAGATGATGAAGTCTTCACGATCTTTTGTTGTCCGGTCACACTGGCAAGAGATCGAGAAGTTTGGCGAGGACAGCATCATAAAATGAAATATCCCTAGCTGTAGTGGGAAGTTTCGCGGAAAGTTTGCAGTCACACGCACTTGAAAAACATCAAGATTTAAAAGATTGCGATCTTAAACTTTTCGATAATTTACCAATTTGGCCGCCCCTTTTGAGATCTTGTATTAGTTATCATTATTATGCGGATGATATACAACTTTAGCCATTATTATTATTATTATTATTATTGTTATTATCTTGGAGATCGCGATCTTAAACTTCTTGATCTTTTGCCAGTGTGTGATCGCAGCTATTCTACAAGCCTAACTTTCATATGGATCCTTCTGCAGTCTTATATCATTTCATGTAACGGACTTACAACATAATTCTGTGTATTCATTGGGGCATCAGTAATGTTTGTTGTGACATTAAAGGTATTTTTCGTGGACTTACTACAAATAATAGAGAAAATAGAATGAAACCACCTATCCCATTTCAAACTATAGACGAATGTTTGCTATATATAATCATATGTAATAAATCATATATTATTAACATTATTATATACGAGACAATGTAATGATGACAACATATTTCGCATGAAGCCGGCTGGTGGGAAGTTTTCGACCTTGGTCTTCTTCAGCTTTATTATTATCATTATTATATATTATTATTATTATTATTATTATTATTATTATTATTATTATTATTTTATATATATATATATATATATATGTGACCCTGCACCTCAAAACAAACAAAAAGTCGCCAGGCATGAATTTTTAGTTCAGACCATATTCTGAAAGAGCAGACTTTAAGCTTTAAAATGATGTATAACTCATATCAAATGGACTCTCCTAACCTATCTAAATATTGGAAAGAAAGCACAAACTCAGGAAAAGTGTGAACTGAGAAAAGAGGCTCTAAAGTACAGTGTCTATTCAAGCGCTAAATCTTTGCCAAACCGTGCTGGCTGTGCGATGAATGGGACAAAAAACAGGAAGTAAACCACCAGAGTAACAACAATGAAGGGATTATTAGATTAAACTGAAATTAAGCATACCTCATCAACACATTCTGTCCATAATAAATGCCAACTTTCAAAGCAGTGGCACTATTATTTCAAAAGTTATTAGAGTTGAAAGTGAAGAGTGTGGACAAGGTTTTTCAGAAATGAAAAAGGGATTCTAAAGACACACATAATCACACTATTCTACCAAAAATGTTCGAGATAAACTGCTAAAAAAACACTTTCCTGCCCGTTTTATGATACCAAATTTTAGCATAATGTAAAAGAAGACCCGCTCTTTCAGAAAATATGAAAAGGTCAAGTTCGACTAGGTTGACCCATTTCACTTATTTTCAGTCCTCACGCAAAATCAGTGTGTGCGACTTTATGTTCGTTTTGAGGTGCACGGTCACATATATACGATTACCAAGCTCTGGTGACAGGTTAACTAGGAGAGAGAATTTCCGGGCTAATGGTACAGATTTGCATATTTGAACAATACAATAATGGCTGTTGCATATTATGAACAAAATGGCATTAATCAATGACATCCCCCCACCCATAACCAGTGGAGTCATGATCGGTGTAGAGAGTTTTCATCAATTCGTTTTGCGATTATCGATGTACTAAAAATATTTTTCATGGAAATAACAATTTTATGGCAATTATACAGCTACTTTGTATGTATTATGCAAATTAGATGTTAAAGTTCATTCGCTTAAAAAAGGATCCGCTTTTTATTTTTTTTTGTTTTCTTTTGTTTTGTTTTTGCCCTAGCGCAATCGATTTTGGTTAAAAATTGGGTTCCTAACTTGAATTCTTAAAAAAAAAATCCAAAAGGACCTTTTAAGAGAATTTGAAAAAATAAAATTATCAGGGTATACAGGCTATTGAATGAACTCATGAAGCCTACATATAATTTGCATACCAATTACAATATTTGCATTTATTTTGATACCACTTAGAAGGGATTCTGATTTTATCTAACTCTCAAAACCTTACAATCTATATATCTAGTGTTTTAACTGCCCTCTCAAGAAAAAAGAAAATAAACAAATCTTCAAGTGTAAATACATATTTATCTACATAATTCAGTACTAATTTGCATAATTATGAAAGATTTGAAATCACTTTTTTCCTGCTCAAAAAAAAAAAAAATGAAATATGAAGAATCCAGAAAATGTGTGTCTGAAACTCAAAATTTCTGTGGCTTGGCAGCCATTTTGTTTATGAAAATTAGATGGTCAAGATTGGTGAATTTCGCTTGGTTTTCCTAAGTTCCTAAGTTTTCCTAACCCTCAAAACCTTAAAGTCTACATATTTAGTGTTTAACTTGCCTCTCAAGAAAAACACTTTAACATTACAATTACTCTTCCAGTGGTAATGTAAATTAATCTGCATATTTCAGTACTAATTTGCATAATTATGAATAGAATATACTATTTACCAGCTGAGAAACGTTTATCCCTAAAAATGCTACTTCTATTCTATGTACAAACTATCAAATCACTTCTTTCCCAGTTCGTTTGAAAAGAATTTCTAGAAAGTCCGTGTCCGAAACTGACAATCAGGGCTCCACACTAAGTTTTTTTGCTTGGTGGACCGATGGGGCCACCAAAATCCTCAATTTCAAAGTTTTGGTGGCCCGAGAGAAAATTTTGGTGGCCCGAAAAAAAATACAATAAAAAACATTAAGAGTCTTTTTTTTTTAATGAGTAAAATGTTAAAGTTTTATCATAGTTACACTGCAAAAAGTCCGGTGTTAAATAGTGAACACCGAGCTGGTGTTAAATTTTCGGTGCTCATTTATGGTGTTAAATTAACACCCCCGGGTGTCATTTCCAAATTTTTAACTGTTTTTTGAAGAGTTTCTTAGTAACTGCACTTCTTGTTGATTTTTAATTTAAACAAGACGATCAAGAATTTTACATTAAAATACTAGATTTTTGAAAAAATGTGAAAATAAATTTACACCAAAGTAACACCAGCTGGTGTGGTCCCTTATTGAAGCTGGACGGGTGTTAAACCATTGATATTAACACCAACAAATATCAAATCAACACCATGTGGTGTCATTTTTTAATTAACACCAGTACAGTGTCAAAATAACACCAGGTACAGTGTCAAATTAACACCACGCAGTGTCAGGTGAACACTTTTCAACACCATCACAGTGCATTTTTAACACCTGTGGGTGTGGTCCTTTATTGAAGTTTGATCGGTGTTAGATTTAACACCCGTGGTGTTAAATCTAACACCCATGTTTTTACAGTGTAGAACTGGAAAACCTCAACAAAGTCGCAACACTCACTCTCAGGCACTCATTTAGTCCGTTTTATCCATCCTTTAAACAAATTTAACTGCTTATTTCCGGCGCAAAAAGTTACAAATTTATTGCCATACTTTTTATAAAATTTTGGTGGCCCGAGGCGGGCCACCAAATTTGCCCCTGTTTGAAATTTGGTGGCCCGACTTTCATTTTTAGTGGCCCCGGGCCACCGGGCCACCGTTAGTGTCGAGCTCTGCATATATGCATATTTCAGTCCTGATTTGCATAATTATGAATGAAATATAATATTTACCACCTGAAAAACGTTTATCCCTTAAATTGGTAATTCTTTTCTCTGTATAAACATTTCAAACCACTTTTTTCCTAGCTCGTTTGCAAAGAATTACTAGAAAATACGTATCTGAAATTTCTGTGGCTTGGCAGCCATTTTCTTTATGCAAATTAGATGGTCAAGATCGGTGAATTTCGCGTGGGAACCGGATTTTTCGGATTCAGCATACTCAAATTAGGTAAAAGAGACCGGTTCCCAACTTTTGCTCAAAAATGCCTCTAACACCATTTTAGAGAGCTCTTTTTCAGAAATCCCACTAAACTGTGATGTGGTATCTTTTAATATCTAAATCTTATTCATAAGGCACTTGGATACATTTCTCATAAACATTGCGTAAAACATTTTTTCTGACGTGTTTTATTCTGAATATTGGCGTATGATTGTATGTGATAGACATTTTGTCCTTCATCTCAAGCTGACATTTAAAGCAACGGACATGGTCAATAGACGAAAAAAAAAAATACGCATTTTGAAACTGCACGTGTATTTCCTTGAAAATACAAACGGCGTTTTACGTATCTTTGTTGAAAAAAAAAAAAAAACTTTACATGATCAAAAGTTTTGTTCGACTGTTATCCAGACTAAGCCTTGTTTCGTTTATTAGTCAATGTTAACTTACTTCTCCTCATTGTTTTCATCAGAAGACACAGAACTCCAGGAACTTCAGACCAGTCTAATGATCACTCGAATAACGTGCAGCTGCAGCCTCCGAGAGAGACCAATCGTGGTGTCTCATTGAACCCAGCCAGTGTCGACTCAGACTCATCCGTGAATCGCCCTTTGCCTGACCATTCCAAACTAGTAACTCTCTCTGCTCATCAGGAGAACCCATATCCGATCTATCAAGAAATTGCGGAGGAAGACAAGATGCACAGTAAACATGGTGGAGTAGAGACAGCTTCTCTTACTTACGAATGTATTAGCCTACATGAAACATCACTAGATCGAAACGACTGTTGTGGGGAACATGAATATTCTATTAGGATATTGAAATAGCGCCATCATTAGCGGTTTATTCAGTGTATGCCTGCTATATCACAGGTGTGGTTATATGTCATTTGCTCCTGCGGCAATCGCTTCCATTAAATATGAGTACACGTAAGGGTGGGATTTCACGGAGCACGCGAACGATTTGCGAAGGACGCGAATGGCAAAATCCAGCATTCGTATTTTATTCTGCAAAAGATCGCCAAACGAACGTGAGGGTTCGGAAGCGTCGTCAATTGTTCGCGAATGTCGTTTTTACTTCGGCGATGATTTCAAAAAAGTTTGAAATTTTTTGCGAACCTTTTCTGCACACTTGGTCGTGATTTGCTCGTGGATTGTTCTCGAAAGTGTCTTTAAAGCCTCGTCATATGCGCAAGACCTTCGCAAGACACGCGCGATGTTCGCAAAATGTTCGTGAAACCCCAAACAAACTCCGAAACTTTGGAGAATGTCTCGCGTATGTTACGCGAAATCTGCGAAGTTTTTCCGATCATTTTACGACGTAATCGCAAACTGTTCGCGTACCTTTTGAGACATTCTCGCGAACGTTTGGCGTACCTTTTGAGACATTCTCGCGAACGTTTGGCGTACGTTTGGGGATGTATGACCTATACATCCTGTCTACAAATAAAAATAATACCATACATCCAAACATCAAACAATTATTAACAACTACAGTAACAAAAGAAATTAAAGACTACCAAAGAAAGAGACATGTTTGATATACAAAAAAAAAAAATCGCAGAATACACTTAATATTAATCTAAAGTATGCAAAATTCCATTTGAACTGTATATAGAGATTATGTGTTGGCGGAACTGCAAAAAAAAAAAAAAAATCAAATGCTTTACTAGTGGAGATAGGTCCTAGAAAAAAAAATGTAGGCAAGCACTCGATAGAAAAATGAGAGAAAAAGAAAGGAGAAATAGAGGAAAGAAAAAAAAAAATCAACTCAAGTCAGCTTCCACCTCTCCTTGGGTACATCTTATCCCATGATTATTGAAAATTTTCCGTTGTTCGCATTTCCGTCGCGTGTTCTTCGTGTAGGTAACATGCTGTACTTTAGCAATGATACACACGACATTCGCACATACGTCGTGGAAACTTCGCACAAATTGCGCAAGAATAGTTTTCGGCTTCTTTGTCGGAACGCATTCGGAGAAAAACTTTTCCGAATGTTGGATTTTGTCATTCGCGTCCTTCGCAAATCGTTCGCGTGCTCCGTGAAATCCCACCCTTAGGCAAAACATAACCCTAATCCTAATTCTCATATAACACCTTAAACCCAATTACAATCCTAACCCCAAGTTCGTGGAGAAAATAAGACCACAGCAATTGTCACAGGAGGAAAATAATCTCGTATCACCCATCGTTGTACGAGTTATCTTTGATACAATAAATCTACACATCCTCGACTTGCAAAGCAGGCATCAAGAGTGAAGTTTCCTGTCAACAAACTGGTAGAATGATTCATATTATATTATGACATTATGTACAGCTATGTTTATCATGTAAAGTAAGGGGATAGAGGCCAAGTAACAAATACAAAGATCATTCCTTGTTGACGAGAGACATACCAATTTGGTATACTCTGGACTCGCATACACGATGCTAACATTTGGAACGCGCATCTCCAGCGAGGCAGACTTGCTGATTTGTGTACTCTTCAGCGAAGGCAGGCCTACCAAGTCATTAAACTTTAGCAAATTTGCCCATGTTCGTATTATCAGCACAGGGGGTGAAGACGAACACGTCAATCAAGACTCTGAAGATGGCAGACCACAAAGAACAATCTCTTTGTCATCTGCCGGTCGGGCTTCTCAGCGTATGGCAAAGATTTAATCTGAAGGAGAAGTTACTGGTCCTTCTTGCACCGTAGGTTCTTCAACAGAAACTTCCTCAGACGAGGTCTTTAGGTATCAAGAAGAACCTGATTATGAGACTGATACATGCAGAGCACCGCTGTATTCGAAGGCAGACAAAATGAGAAAAATGTAATGTATAAATAAATGTTACAATATTGAAAAAAAAAACATAGCAGATACGTAGAAAGAATGCAGGAAGAATGAAACGTTCGTAGTCATTCATTTACTTTATTTTGTTTCATTTCCAACGAAAGTGTAAATACAGTATAACACTTAAACATACACACGAAATCAATGCAGCTTATTTCTAATGAGGAAAACATCGTGTAATGGAATACAATCATAATAGGCTAAGTGGACTTTATTTTATGCAATGTTGCACTGTTAACTACGTGATAATTCAGTCGTGTATTACAATTTTGTGAATGTATTACATGCATGCATTTATCATTTTTTCGAATCTTGTACATGGTATGCTGACTTTCTGTGATATTACTCAAAAGAATTCGATATATGTATGAAATGTTAAAGAAAATTGAATAAAAAAAATGAAATCCAAAGACAAGATGACCATCTCTGTTACCATGAAAGTAACGTCTGTTGTATGCCTTTATTAACTAGGTAGGTCTACCCATTGGCGATTTATGGGATGATTCACATACTGCTTGATCCAGCTGATTCGTTTCCTCAGCAAACCCAACCCTAGGCTTTTGGTAATTGATTATTTCATAGGTTTTGTGGCGAGAAAATTGAATGTACTGTGCCGAAGTGACAATAATCAAGAGCTACATTTTATAGTCTTTTCTTCATTAACAATACCGTAAAATACGGACTGGAATATAGTGATATTTAAACGTAGATATGTTTGTATGCTTGGTTATATGTGATTGCATGCACAGAAGTTGGTGTAATTACGGGGCTCACTCTCTCTGTCCAAAAGGCGATCTTGAATTCGAGGCCGTGGTTGCTGTAAAAAGTCGTAATGATGTTTAGTGTTAGGAAAATCACATTCGCTATGAAGTAGTCTTTCTGCATTGTATGATACAAAAATGTGTAATCTTCAGTAGAATGGAGGAAATTTACGGATTACGGAATTTTCTGTCTTGCACATTCCCAACTACTAGTACAGTAATGCTTGCTTGTGACTATAATCTAAAATCCATTTATCTGCCCAGCGCAGCCCCAAATGTACAAAGAATTGATTTTATGGACATTACATGAACTCAGAAAATCTTGATGATTTAAGATAGGGTCACCAAAAATAATGAGTGTGTAAATTGTTGTATGTGTTTTTCTCATGCAGAATATAATGTTAATGTACCTATTTGTCTATTTTATTTCTTATTTTGTTCTATTGTCTATTGTAATTTCTTTTGTAGATCTAAGAAAAGGTTGAGACCCGAAAACTTAAAGGGACTGATAATAACCGGGGACATCCACTGGTGTCATTCTTCTGTTGTCAGTATACACTAAATGTGTGAGATGTCATGGCTGATACGTAATTTTAGTTATTTAGTATTCCTATGCATATAGATTACAGTAGGCCTATGGGCAGTAAACCACAAAGAAAAAAGAGATCTATAAGCTTACAAACAGTATATAGGCATACTGAATCCTAGTTACAAAGCTCAAGATCGATGATACGACATCACTCCATGAGAAGACGAGACGCGAATGCACATGCACTCT
This sequence comes from Diadema setosum, assembly GCA_033980235.1. Lineage (NCBI taxonomy): Eukaryota > Metazoa > Echinodermata > Echinoidea > Diadematoida > Diadematidae > Diadema > Diadema setosum. Next base: position 20,156,756 of record CM067080.1, read on the forward strand.
CTGTGTGACTGTGTGTGGTGCACGTGTGTACATGTACATCATGTCTCAACAGGCAGAACAGGGAGTTTATTTGCCTCAAGAGCCTTGGTTACATAGTAAGTCATTCAGATCACGCACGCACATTCACACGTGCATTCTATATACTCTCTAAAAAAAATTTCGAGTGAAAATATTCACTCTTAAAGGAGTGAATACAAAAAAGACTGAATTTAGAGTGAAATCGGAGTGAATTTTGAGTGAATATGTTCATTTTCACTCATTTTGGAGTGACCTCAGGGATCACTGGAGGATTTTGGAGTGATCCCTGAGGTCACTCTAAAACGAGTGAAAAGGAACATTTTCACTCAACATTCACTCCAATTTCACTCTGAATTCACTCTTTTTTGTATTCACTCCTTTAAGAGTGAATATTTTCACTCGATTTGTTTAGAGAGTAAGTTTAACACTTCGCTTGACAACTGTCACTGTTAATACAGATTTGATTTTATTCCTTAGCAAGATATATCCTTAACATCGAAGTATTATAGACAACACAAGAGTATGGTTTGTATTTCCTTTGGCCATTATGCATACATGTGCGCGCCTGTAAAATGACGACGGGCTGGAATGCTCCCCAGGGAGTGGAGGGTGAGCGCTGTCAGTGCTGGCGAGAAATAAGGTATCCAGACACCGGGGTAATAATAGTATGTATGCGCTTTGAGCACTCTAAAGAGTGGATTAAGCGCAATATAAATTCATATCATTAGGTGATCCGAGTATCCTCTCGGATCACCTTCTGTATCTGTACTGATTCTTTATTCTTCTTTCTTTATTTCTTTATTTCTCCGCAAAAGTTGTGCAAGAGTTAGCTCAGAAAGTGCATTGCATATCACTGTCAAACTTATACCATATATGTATCATGTCCCAAAGACGACAGGTCAAGTGAAATCATAGTGATCAGTCGACCGTGACGTCACTTTGACGTCATTATATGAAAACACATTTTCATTCATATCTCATTAATGGAATGGAATTTTTCAATGAAATTTACGTCACATATATTTCAAGTAAAGCGGGTTCTACTCATATTGTCAAAATTCATATTTATCTTAAAACGCGCACGTACGCGCACGTTGAAATATTTGTTTGCTCAAATCGAGCTGATTTTTTTTTTTTTTTTTTGCATACGTTTCAGATCATTTGGAGCATTTTTTGAAAAATTGAAAAAATTGGTCGGACGCGTACGCGCGCGCACATATTCGCACGCACATCTTATATGCAATAGAAATTTTCAGTTTTTTTCACACGGATCGGATGTCCAAAATGTCAAGGAATATTTCTACCAAGTTTCAAGTCAATCCGACTCTATATGACGTCATACGGGCCCGTTAAAGTTGAAATTCCGCGCGCGCGTCAATGGCGATATACAGTGCAACTATGCCAAAAAACCGCCAATTTTAAATCCGATTTTACTCGTCAGGATGGACGGTGACCCCCCTCCCCCCCCCCCCCATTTTCTTTACATATTTTGAAAGCTGATGAGTTGTACATGTCATTTCATGGGTTTACTGTGCTGACAAAATGATTAAAAGATATCAAATTTCTTAATAAAGTTAAAAAAGTAAATTTTCAAAATGACGTCATCATATTTCAAGTTTACTCGAGCGTATGTCACTTATCCTTTGCCAATTTTCACCCAAATTTCAATATAATGTAGCTTATTTAATCATCTTTCATTAATATACTAACACATTTTTGATTGGATGACGGCATCACCTCGTAATAATTGATTGAAAATAACCTTGTCAAATTTGACAAGTTTACGTGTAATCTCTATGGGAGTGCAATTTTTATGGAAATGAAAATTGACATGACTATCTTTATCGAGCATTAGCTCACTTATGATTGGGTGAATTTCTCCAAGATTTAAATATGTTGTAGCTGAGACTTTGGGCTATCGTAAGTGTGCCCTTCGTTTTTTCATACGATGTCGGAATTACGTCAAAAAACTTGCTTGAAATTAAACTTATCTTCGATGTATTGAAATAGTTCTTTCTTTCTGCAACTATCTGGGCAATAACTCAAGAATAACATACCCTATCACCACTAAATTTTGCACATGTTTAGTTCATGTCACGAACATCATTTCATAAAGTAACAACTATTTGATCAGACGCCATCTTGGGTATGTAAATTAGGGTCAAATGTCATACATGTTTCATTTTGTATCTTGGTAAATACAAGTTTTTTCTTTCTCATATTTTTCACACGTAAAGACCGTGTTACAAGAATCATTTCACAAAATAACCACTAATTGCTCAGATGCCATCTTGGGTGTGCAAAGTGGGGTCAAAGTTCATATGTACTTCTTTCTCTATCTTCGTTATTACGTGTTATCTCTATGGGAGGGAATTTTTCTAGATGTGAAAATTGACATGACTATCTTTATCAAGCACTAGCTCACTTATGCTTGAGTGATTTTCTCCCAGATTTTAATATGATGTAGCTGAGACTTTGTGCTATCGTGGTGTTCCCTTTGTTTTTTCACACGATGTCGGTATCACGTCAAAACCCGCTACAACAAAATGGTCCTAAAGTCGCGCACGGTCGAAGCCGTGAAAATCAAGTTTGAAGTTAGAGAATCAAAATTGGTCAAAATTTACGATTTTCTGAATTTGACATATTATTAGAGTCTGACATGTTTTCTATCATCTGTCGAAATTTTGAAGCAAAATGATGAAAGGAAAGACCAAAAAATAGCTTTTTTGTGGGCCATGTTTTTTTTTTTTTTGCGTTTCAACGAAGCAGATACTGGTTCGAACATTTGGATTGAGCGCCACACATAGGCTCCGCCCCTAACAACGACCAGAGTAATCTCATTGGTCAGTTTGCTGCTTGCCGCTAACCGAAGCGTGAAGCTCGCACACTGCCCAGTCGACTGGTGCGTGCGGGCGGGTTGCACTATGCCTAGCCGCTTCTCCTGACATCTTGGTCACTGATTGGTCGGTGAGGAGACCGCCGACGCTGTGTTTGAATGAGCATTTCGGGGGTTGCTAGGGCTTAACTTCTATTGTCCGGAGATGAATACTGACTTGCGTGTCTCTTGATTGCGATTGCGTCGCAAGGAGAACTTTTACGGTGCTTTTCTCGAAACAGTAATTTCCCAGACGTCTTGACATGCTCTCTTTAAAACATCGATATCTCAGCAGCCGATTATTTTTATAAGACGTGTTATATATCAATTTAAAGCAGAAAGATTGGGGAATTGTATCATGCAATTTTCAAATAATCGACCTCGCCCGACTTTAGGATCATTTTGTTGTAGCGGGTCACATTTTTTCATACAACGTCGAAATCACATCGAAAAACTTGGTTGAAATTAAAGCTTATCTTCGATGTATGTATTGAGATATTTCTTTCTTTCTGCAACTTTCTTTGCAATAACTCAGAAAAAACATACCCTATCAACGCCATATTTTGCACATGTTTAGTTCATGTCACGTACAGTATTTCATAAGATAACAACTACTTGATCGGACACCATCTTGGGTATGTAAATTAGGGTCAAAGGTCATAACTGTTTCATCTTGTATCTTGGTGAATACCTGTCCTATCTTTCCCATATTTTGCACACTTATAGACGATGTCGCAAGAATCATTTCACAAAATAACCACTCTTTGCTCAGATGCCATCTTGGGAGTGTAAAGGTGGGTCAAAGGTCATATGTATTTGTTGCTGTTTCTTCGTTATCTAGTGTATACGGAATTTAGTACCAAGGATGGCAGATATGACTCCCTTTTCTAAATGAGAATCCAAACACCACACGGCCAATGTCTCTAAACACAGATGAAACCTGTATGGTCATGCGTATTGCGATCAGGACTCGAATCATTGATTTAAAAAAAAAATCGGATCACCTTAATTTGTCAGTAATGACAAATTACAATCTCTAGTTATCATTGTTATTATTACTTGAGACGACAGTTTTCAGTAACAAATGACTGCACAGCTCGAAAGCTGAGCAAATACGGATCATCATTCTGTCCCCGGGACATCAAATCTTGGCAGTTTGCCAACACGTGACGTATAGAGACTTAATCATCATTTCATTTGAAGTAATATCGGTATGACACAGTCATTGGTTATTTCTTTTCTATTTTTTCCGAAAGGGCATACCTGTCTATCATGTCTGATTCGTTTAAGCATGTGTAGAGAGAGCTTATAAGGAAACCCTGAGGTTAGAGGTTAGGGGATGTTCTCAACTAACCCTCCTCACCCCACCGCAACCTCCAGCATGTCCGCCGTCCCTAAAAGAAAAACTTAATCTCAATCTAAATCTCAATCTGTCAATGACCAGAGTCACAAGGTGGTGATATTTGTCACACTAATTGTCTGTCACGGGGATAAATAAACCTTTCAAGTGCTTGATTGTTGTAGCTGATACGAAAGGAATTAAACGTGATCAAGGGTATTGAGACAACATGACATTAACTTTATTCATACCAAGGAGCTACTGTAGTAGCTCCTTGTTCATACCAATCCAATGATTGATTAGCACTCGCCAGTGGTTGCGTGAAGTCCAACTGTTTCGCATCCTTTGAAAGTGCCTTGGAGATTTCGTGAGACATCACACAATGCACTTCTGCTGGACAAATTTTCAGTTTGCACACGTTATTGTACAGATACACACACACACACACACACACACACACACACACACACACACTTACATACACATACACTCACAGACACATAGGGTGTGGCGGGAGTTGATCAGTCTTGCTACACAACTTGATCATTCTTCTTTGACGACACCAATAGCTGTTGCCCCAGCAGTCTACATTTGAGTCCTGGAGAATACGAAGGAGTCCACATAAAACACCAATCACAACGTACTGCACACTTGGTGTACACAATTATTTAAAATTCATTCTAGTGATCAATGATAGGAGCGGATATTCAACATTGAGTCGACATATAAGACGGAATCTTGAATACTATTAAACGTGCAATTATAGAGTGTGGAGCGCCGATAAAGGATCGTGACCGAGCTGAGAAAGAATGTCTTTCTTCGTGTGGTTCTTTCCTATCTTTATCCTCCTTTTCCCGAACTTCTCATTGTCCAAAGGCAATACAAAGAGTGAGTTATTAGGGTTATTCTAAGCTCTTTGATTGCGTGCATACATGCAGAAGGGGACAGCGGACCCAAAATCATGTTTGTCTCGTCTGATTTTTCATTGATATATGGGTCATCTGTGCTTGGCATGATAGTGGAATAGTTTTGGGAAATTAAGTATTGATTGTCAGTTTTAGATTTAATTTAGAAATTGAACGTGTAGAATTATTACTTTGTTTTTCAGACTTTAAAACAGTGGATGACAACACTATATATAAAGAAATAAAGTAACTCATAATGATAATATTAGCTTGCCTGGAACTGATGTTGCTAAATTGAACAGCACGACTTCAACAATTCCTCGATGGATTGGTTTCCCATTACTAGCTCGACCGATTTAGGAATGCAAAAAGTTAACTGCAAAATAACACTTCCTGATCATTTTATCTCCCGTAGATTCCACTCTCAGCTGTTCGGGGAGGCCACTAGAGATCGAGATATGGTGCGACGAGAACTGCGTCAGTGGTGATACTTGGCATGTAGAAGCACCTCAAGGACGGCGAATTCTCACTGAAATAGAATCTTTCAACAACAAAGTAATGGGATATTTTATGCGGGACGAAATAGCTGACACAGAGTCTCTGATTGTGATTTGGAATTATACCCAAAGTTCCCCTGTTATATCACTGACCCATCAGATTCAGCTAAACATATGGTATATATGTCTACCCAGTGAACTTCAAGATGAGGTTGAATTGTTACGAAGGTAAGTGTTCCTGAGTAGTTCTAAATACGAATAAATTGTGGAACCTATTATGAAAACTACTTAGTATTCCTTAGGTGAGTACTGATTTTTTTTTTTAATTCAAGGAAACGGATGAATGCGTACAAAAAGGTAATGTAAATACATTCTATATGGAAAGTCGTGTTTAGACGAGAAGGTGACCCGTTAAGAGATGATGTTGCGATTCAGTTAAAGAAACGCTGTTTCCTTTTGTGAAAACGCGTAGAATATTTTAAAGTTCTACATTTACAATATACAAAAACACTTCATACTTCACGTTTGTTTTAAATGAACCCAATGAAATATTTCGAGAGTCACCACATTTTTTGTTAAATATGATGTGAATAATGATATGGGAATATTTCTGTCGTCAATGAAAATGAAAAACAGGACAGTAGAGTAGTTATAAGACTTTAATGTAATGTGTGCTATCCATCCTACATGAATCAATACCGCAAAAAACCCACAAAAACTGTAATTGTATTTTAAGCCTACTTACAAAGTCGAGACTTGTGTGTGTGTGTGTGTGTGTGTGTGTTGGTGTGTTATTGTTGTGGTACATTTGACAATATGATGTCATAAAAAAGGCCCAAAACGGCAATTCATATTAGATACTCATTTTTCTTTCTTCTCGCCAATTCAACCTGAATCGATATATCAATATTAGGAATAATATAATATAATAATAGTATTCATATCAAGTTTTTCATTAATTTTCCTTTTCGAGGAAAACCATCGGTAAAGCTTGTTGACGGACCCTCTCCCCTGGAAGGCTTAGTGAAAATGGAACCAGACAGATATGTCTGCTATGACGGATTTACCCCAAAATCTGCCGAACTTGTCTGCAATGAGCTTGGTTTCCCAGCGGCAGGAGAGCCTTGGGCTCAGACTTTGCCCAGTACAGCAACAAAAAACAGCAGTCTGTTGCTTTCGTGTCCAGAAGGTGACCGCAGATTTGAGCAAGTCCATATAGTGTTACTGCACTAATATGCTGTAGACCTACACAATATTGATTGATTGATTAGATGAGTGATTTTATTGAAACTAAACTGTTAAAAAAAAATCATGACAACAATGACAAAGAAGGTAAAGTTTGCTTTGATATCTTAAAAACAAGACATCCTCGGATTGAGACCGGGGAGATGTCAATGTTGTGCAAGAGCATGTCGTAATTTTGTGTCGAGAGGGGACACGCTGTGTCCCTCCGAAGGAAACTTATCATAACGTGCATGTTCCCTAAGTAGAAGTAAGCATAATGCGCAAAGATATTAAGAGCTCATTTCACTTTTCACTTTCAAAGAAATTTCCTTCCGGTACGTAAAGATATCAGTGAATCGGTCTATTTCACAATTGACTTTAAAAGGAATAAACGATAATTACCATTCGTTGTTTGCCTCATCAGAATTCATGGCAGACTGTTCGTTTGAGAAGAGAACTTTCAACCTGTACGTTTTAATCTAAGAATGAAAGAAAACTTTCGTTTTAATTTTTAAAAAAATTTTATTTGTCTTTATTCAGATTTGAATAAGGTGTTATATACGTGTGTGTGTATATATATGTGACCGTGCATCACAAAACAAACAAAAAGTCGCATCCCTTGATTTTACGTGAGGACTCAAGAGAGGTGAAATGGGTCAACCGTGTCAATTTTGAATTTTCCATGTTTTCTGAAAAAGCTATTCTTCTATTACATTATTCATGAGTTTGGGATCACAAATTGAATGGGAAAGTGGGTTTTCAGCAATTTTTCTACAACCCCTTTTTTGGTAGAGTATTGTGATCAGGTTTTTGTTAGAAGCTCCTTTCATTCCCTGAAAATCTTTTGCACCCTCTTCACTTTCAACTCTAATAACTTTTGAAAGGATGATGTAACTGCTCTGAAAGTTAATATTTATCATGGCCAGAATGTGGTTATAGACCATGCTCAATTTTAGCTTAATCTGATAATCCCTTTAATTGTTGGTGCTACAGTGGTTAACATCATGTTTTTGTCCCATTCATGGCACAGGTAGCAAGGCTTAGTAAAGATTAAGTACTTACATAGACCCTGTACCTCAGAGCCTCTTTTCTCAGTTCACACTTTTTAGAGTGTGTGCTTTTATAGGTTAGGAGAATCCATTTGAATTGAGTTATATATCATTTTAAAGCTTAGAGTCTGCTCTTTCAGAAACTGCCCTTAACTAAAAATCCATGTCTTGCGACTTTTTGTTTGTTTTGTGGTGCAGGGTCACATATATGCATACATTGTACATGTTTTGTTTTTATACAATTCAGTGTTTGATTTGCTTTTGCACTGGTATTGTACTTTTTCATGAGGTAACTAAAAAAAGAAATGATATGAAATGGAAAAAATGACTGTAAATCTATCCTGAAAAAAAAAAAGGTATAAGTACAATTATTTTCTCTTGTCGGTATCCTTGATAATTGTACAATAACGATGGTAATTCATGGTCCTTTTGGTCTCATAATAAGTGGGTCTCACCATATAATTTCACAGGTAAGCGACGATTAATGGATTGTTCACATGCAACAAGGACGTGTTCGTTGGAAAAGACTGTCAGATTGAAATGCAAAGGTAAGAAAACAATAGCAGTGTTCCGTCTCTTATGTACCTGAAATTAAAAGAATACAAAATAAAGTGTTGAATTCAAACAAATAATAGTTGAACCTAATAAAAAAAGGTAACAATGCCACGGGTACCGTTCCAATTTGATAGTATTGTTTAGCAATTATCCAACAATATCAAGCAACTTTGTGGATGATTTGTGAATGGCACTGTATGAGTGCTGTTTCATTGTCACCGTCACTTTACGGAACAGAAAATGAGTCCGCAGAAGACATCAACCAGAGATAATGTAGTCCTTGGAAAACAAACCCAAAGTTTAATGACAGTCAAGAGTGAAGGAGATCAGCTATATAGGCAATGGTGCGTCATAATTCCCTACTTTATTACAAACAAAAATATCCGAATTTCAGAACGCTCATTGACTTCAGAATCCGGGCAGTCAATTTAATATCAAACTCGTTTACTCCTATATAAGAATTAATCGTATTCTTCGTTCGTTTTTGTTTTTTTCTCATTAAGTAATCGGAAAATTCATTTTGCTGTACAGTTAATCGGCATGGACATCATATTAGCGATATCAGCAGTGAGATGCTAAGAGATAAAAAAATATCGATTCTAACATACATGAGAGTCTCGAACTGAACCCGGCAAAATTTAAGATAAGTAAAAGCAAATCATTACAAGAGAATCAACTTTTAAGATTCAGCTTAATTGATATCACGCGCACTTAATTACAAACAATATGATCCTTTTGATGTGCCAAATATGTATATTCTGTCGAACAGCAATTCATCGGACGAGCCGTCTACTTACAGGAAAGATTCTTTTTTTTTTGTCGCTGTCCGACTGTCAATTTTAGTGAATCTCAAATATTTCTTTATGTCTAACTTTGGTATTACTAAAAAAAAAAAACATTTGTAGTTTAAAAGAACACTACTGAAGCAAAACGAAAGTGTGCTCTTTTTAATGATAACATTTTTTTTTTTCAGATTCACTGGGGTCATGTGATCATCCGGGTCAAGTGCTTTATGGTCGTTGGGACTCCAATATAACGAACTTTGGGTCTAAATTAATTCTAACCTGCTGCAAAGGTTACGTCATCAATGGCAGCTCGACACTACAGTGTATGGGACTACCTGGTTGGTCAACTTACTTCCCAGTTTGGAATGCTTCAGTCCCGTCCTGCTTGCGAGTCGAATATGAGAGATACGATATAATACAGGAAGGTATCTTAGCACATGTCGTGACATGCAGACTTAAAACAAAAAGAGAAAGATTGAGACTAAAGGAATGAGAGACTGGCTTTCAGTTGAACATCACATCGTTTATCACTTCAAATTTTGAGTTTTGTAAGGCTTATAGCAGAAACTAGAACAGCACCTCATGTACATTTTATCATTTGAAACACACGTTATAAAGACATTATCTTGTGACATATTCCAATGTAAAGTTAAATGTTCCTTTTAATGGCTTTTCAAAATGAGATAGATATTACTCCTGGGGTTATCTTGCAATATTTGTCTCTTAACTAGAAGTCACACGGATATTACCGTTACATGTGGCACTTCGTTCGATAGAAAGAAAAATGTGATGTCAATTCTTTCCTCTTTATCTAGTTCATGTACCTGCAAATTTCTGAATATTAACAGTGATTAGAAACTTTTATAACATAGATGAATGCGGCATATTTGATGTCGCAAATAAACAAAAACTCTTATTAGTGATAACTCTGATAGTACAAAGTGAGGACTGATGCATACAATACCCTAGGCGGGCACAGAGGGCGAAAACACTGTTGAATTCATCAACCTTACATAATCCATTAATGAGTTTTTTCACCTGCTAAAAAAAACTTGATATTCTTTGTATCGAACCAACAAAGAATATGCTATAGCTGTTTTTCAAGTTTTGTCAATGGTTTCAAGTTGATTGCTTTTGATATTCATGCCTGAATGTGATAAGTGTATGGTAAATTTCTCTTTCAAATGATAAACATCATGAGACAAAAGCAATTGCATACACCGTGGGAACTCTTATTTGTGTTTACTATCATGACACTCGCAATACTTTCCATTGTTTTGTGGAAGCTCTTACATCTCAAGGTCTTTACTGTTGAATAGTACCTTTCTTTCCAGAGAATTATTCGAAATTTTCTAACGTCAACAAATAATTTAGTCTACTATATAATGTTTCTTTCCATTCCTTTCAGCTCGTAATGACATGTGTTTCTATAAGGTTATCATAATAACACGGGTGCAATAATTATAACAATGATGATAATATGGCATTGTCACTTGACAAAGAAACAAGCCTCTGAGCGTTGAGTGTCAGAGTACAAAATGATGATGGATATGTCGGGTTGCACGGATAGAAGAAAATGCCTATATCTGTTAAAGTTTTCCCTCTAACAGAATATATCAATCATCTTTTCATCAGCACCGTAGCTTCTGATACCTTATTGTCTGATAACATAGAAAAACTGTACTATAAGTGTTTCAAGTTAATCGTTTCCTTATTTTTTGCCTGAAGGTTATACCTATATAACACATTTATCTTTCAGGTGATAATGCTCATCAGACAAAAGTGATTGTGTACGTCTTGTGTACTTCTCTTACTGTCATATTCGCACTCCTTATACTATCCACTGCTTGGTGTAACCGGTTACGGAAAAGGTGAGTTGCAATCAACCAGAACAAAAAGCAAGGAAAAACAAACAAACAAACAAACGACAAACACATGTTCATGTATTTCTGAATCGGGTGAAGTTTAAAAGAGGAATCAAATTTCATTGCACTGATTTAAATGTATTGCTTAGTATTCGAATCTTGTTGATAGGCACTTGAGTATATTACATTATTACGTATAATGTGTTTTCAGTGTTTACAAAAACATTTTCTTTCTATATATATGCGTAGGGCAAAAACGTGTAACAGTCACTCGAATGAACGTTTCCTGGCTCATTTCAAACTGTCATTCAAAAACGTAACTGTGCAACAGACAAACAAAAGAAAATGTATCTAGAAACTGTGTATTACTTCATATTATAGAAACATGAAAAAACATGTTTGATAAGGAATACCTTTGCTGGAAAAAAATAGAAGATAAAACCGTTTTTTTTTTTCTCAATTTCTTTCCATTTATTTCTTCTCTTTGTTTACATCATGGGACGCAGACTTTCACAAACTGCAAACAAGTCAAATGACCCCTCGAATGACGGGCGGCAACAATGTCCGAGGGAGACCGATCGTGGTGTCTCATTGAACCCTGCCAGTGTTGACCCAAGCGCATCCATGAGTCGCCCTTTGCCAGACCATTCCAAACTAGTAACTCTCTGTGCTCATCAGGAGAACCCAGATCACGTCTACCAAGACATTGCGGAGGTAGATAAGATGCCCTGTCACCATGCTGGAGTAGAGGCATCTTCTCTTACTCACGAATATCTTAGCCCGCAGGAAACAACACCAGAACAAAACGAGTGTTTTGAGGAACATGAATACGCTACCAGGATATGGAAATAGCGCCATCATTGGCAGTCTATTCCCAAACGTAAGCCTTCCCTTGTCACTGATGTATGATGTACACGCTGCGCAGCCTTTTGCAATGTATTCATCATAGGGTGAGATTGTCTGTCATTGAGTTGTTAAAGTAACCCTTAAATCATGACTCACTAGCACACAGGTTTGTTCATCCGGTAGAGCAAAAGCTGTGGAGCAAACTTAAATATTAGGTAAAGACCGCACGGTTGACAGGACGACGGACGTTGCCGCCAAACCCAACGGAAGTACGGAAGAGATTTCTGTTATTTCGCTACATTCTGACATTAGGATTGACGGTGTTTGCACTCGCAGGTTTGAAGGCCTAAAATCATTACATCACTTTGGAAAATAAGGAAAAGACAATATGTTTGTTGAAATAAACGACATTTCTTCCGACATTCTTCGACCTCTCATAAGAGACGGCTAATTTTGCTGAACCGATCCTCTCTTAGTAATATGCCAAAAGTGCAAACCAATATCTGTTTTCTTGTGTATACCAATCATCCCCCGATTAAAGACAGAAAATGAAGTACTATTCTCATTCAATAAACATAATGTATAAAGGAAACGAACATATGCTGCAATCGTTTATGAATATGAAAATGCTGCAATGCGATTTCACGAAGTCTAAAGGAATTAATGCATGTAGGTCTACCTAAATGCAGAGAAAGATATATAAAAAAATACACATGCACAATAAGTGCATAAACCACTTCAATAGCAGCATGAAAACATTTGATTACATCAATATATGAGATGGACAAGAACATTTCATGCTTTTATTGCTCGAAATACCTTGCTCCTAAACAAAGTAGAGTGTTCAATTGAAGCGATGGGTTATCACATCTCCGTCTCTCGCAAAATTGTATCACCACTTTCTACAAATTTGAATAAAAAATAAATGTGTTTCGACACGGAGTTGCCATTTTCGACTTATTATAAATGGATTAAACTACAAAACGTTCGCATGTGGCTAAAATTATTGCAACTTAATGATCGCGAAATCATTTTGACTTGTGAACTTAAGAAATGAACTGACAAAAAAGAATAGACTTCTAAACGTATATAAATAATTGACAGAACGACTAGAGCCAAAAATTAGCATATTATGAAGAATTCATACAAAACTAGAACAAAAAATACTAGACAGTCGACATCATCGTAATACGAGATATAATTTTGTTTGGACTGCTTCTTTGAAATGCTGCAAACATCAAAAACCGAAAATCATAATGTTTATTTACAATTTCTGGCGAATGCTAAGCGTATTAGAGAGAGAGAGAGAGAGAGAGAGAGAGAGAAAGAACTTCTGCCATATGTCTTGTTTATTCGCTTTATTGCAGCGTATTTCATTGTCGAAGTTTAAATTCTATAATACATGTTGGTAACAAGCACATGAGAACTTGCACATTCGATTCCCAACAACCATAAAATCACTAGGGTCCGTAAAAGAGGTTACGTAATACATACGAAGGGCATCACTAATAATGCATTCTATGGACCGGTTTAGAAAAAAAAAAAAACAACTTTCTCTGTCCGTAATTGACCTTTGATGTTCTCCATTTACTAATGCTCATAATCCCCGACTTTTCAGATGGCGTCTACGAGCGCGTCTAGGAATGTTTTTGTATCAAAATCCTGTCTATTCATGGAGGTACAATGTAACCTGATACTCTCGGCAACTGGTCTATTTAAAGTATTCTTGCCTATAACACGCGCACATGTTACGCTGTGTTTCACCATTTTGTTTGTTTCTTGGTTTTGTTTCAACAATTTTCATAATGTTGACAAGAGCCATATGGGATGTTCAATATTCAAATAAATCATTGCATATTTCTTGCTATCTTTGACAACTAATGATGGCTAAATCTGCAAAATCCATGCTTTTGCGGTACCTACCATCCGGCCCGAAGATTTTTTGTATAAAGAAATTTGCTTTCTGAAATTATCCATCATGACTGCCTCCAGATTTCGACCATAATTTTATGACTTAGGTTTCCATGGGATGAATAAAAGAGATCAACGAGCGCATTTGTGATATCACTGTAGGGGGTTAAATGCAGGCAATTTTATGTGCAATCTTACAATTGACTTATAACTCTAACGTAGTGCCGGGAAGATATTGTTCACTACGTATCACATGAAAAAAGATTTCACACAGTGAAAGGACATGTATGATAAAAAGTCATCACTAGCCGGAAAGATTATTGTTTTGTTGAATTAGTTTATTTTTGATAGAACATTTATGAGCTCTTCCGGTCTTCAGACGAAACATTGGAGTATAAGCGATAAGAAGAAAGATTGAGAGGGAGAGAAAGAGCGAGAGAGGGAGAGAGGGAGAGAGAGAGAGAAATGAATCGTCTTCTGAAATGTGTTTGATGGATGTAATCCGAACACAATTTTGCAAACGAAATGTAATGTTATACACAGCTAGGTTTGCCTGTAATCTGTGTTATCGCAACATTATATATATATATATATAATACAGGCAAAGTATCTTGGAGAAGTGATTGTCACCATCAATGATGATATTCAATCCACACATTTGTAGATGGGAATGAAGAATTGGATAACTGGAAAGAGAGGGAGAGAGATTGAGAGGGGGGGGGGGGAGAAGAGAAATATGGTGGTCTTTTAAATTTTGTTTGATTGATGGTAATCCGAGCACATTTTTGCAATCGAAATGTAATGTTACACAATGTTGAGGAGGTTAAAAGATTATTTGATGTATTTTATCAAATTTCTGGTTTAAAAGTTAATAATGAGAAAACGTATCTGTTGTTATTAGGTATTCCGAGGGAGGAATGTGTGTTGCCTTTTGGTAGAGTAGAACATGTGGTAAAAATATTAGGAATTTATTTTTCTCGGAACCCTGATGTTAAAGAAGTTATGAATTATAAGGAGATTTTGAGTAAGATAAAGAGATTATTATCATGGTGGAAACAGAGGGATTTAACGCTGATGGGGAAAGTTCAATTAGTAAAGATTTTTGATTTACCAAAGCTGATTTATATCTCTTTACTCATGGTAACACCTGATTGGGTATTTGAGGAGTTACATGAGGTGGTGTTTGATTTTATCTGGAGGGGTAGAGATAAAATAAAAAGGAATATTTTGTATTTAGATTATGATGGGGAGGATTAAAGTTCATTAATTTTGAATGTTTGTTAAAGCACAAAGAATTATGTGAATTAAGCGTTTGATTTTAGGGAATCATAGTATGAAGTGGAAGTTATGTTTTAAGTTTTTCACTAAATCGGTGGGAGGTATTTTGATTTTTTATAGTAAGGCGATTTTAGGGTTGTTGAGGTTAACTTTACCAGAATTTTACAATGATATGTTGTAGGTTTGGATGGGAAGTAGAAGTTTGATTCTGAAAGAGGATTAAAGGGGAAGGCTAGTAACTGATCAGTGGGAATCAGTGGAAATGCTGGGGGGTGATTGTTCCAATCCTTATGGGATTCATTCAAGAGTTCATTGTATATCTACTGTTGTGTGAAAATGATTTGCTTCAGAATGGTCTCATATTCAAGTGATGTGCAGTTTAATGCTTCCAGGTTAGCATCCCTGGTCAGTGACGGAGCATTAATCTGCACATTACTTGAATATGAGACCGTTCTGAAGCAAATCATTTTCACACAACAATAGATATACAATGAACTCTTGAATGAATCAATAAAACAAGAAATGAATATGGAGGGTACGCAATTGAAAATTGAATTTTATTTGCAGAATAAAATATATTATATACAGGATATAACGTCAAAACTTATTTATAAAGCATTGATGAGGGATGGAATTGAAACATCATCGTCATATAATAATTTAGTTGGTTTATATAATTTTGAGGAAATAGATATTAGATTGATTTTTCTAAGGCCTCTGAAGTCTACTCTTGATTGTAAGCTGCGTGAATTTCAATATAAAATGTTGTATGGTTTAATATATACAAAAGCTAAGTTATTTTCTTTTGGTTTTGTAGGAGATGTACATTCTGTTATTCTGAGGTTGAGACTTATGAACATTTGTGTTTTTATTGTAGGAAAGTCAATCAGATTTGGAAATTGTGTAGTGAAGTTTTTGTTTTACCCCTGATGCAAAAGTTAGATTGGCAATCTGTTCATGTTGGTATTAAAACGCAGGATATTGGAAAAGGGCAACTCATAAACCATTTGATATTATTGATAAAATGGATGATATTTGTATTTTCGAAGGAAAAGAGCAGGCCCCCATTGATAAGAGAAATTAGAGAAAGAATGTTAAAAAGTCGAGAAGAAGAAAGGAAATTAGCAATGAAACGAGGTACGCTGGCCTTTGCACAGCAGGAAATGGAATCAATTAATGACACGGTGATTCTTACTCCGCATCTATTGCTACCTTTTTGTGCTTTTTGTTGTTGATTGTTTGGTGAACAGGTTCGGTGTTTGTGGGCGTGTGTGTGTGTGTGTGTGTGTGTGCACATATGTGTGTGTATCTGTGCTGGAGTGAGGTATACCTGGAGTATGCCTTTCTAGAGGAGGAAGTGTTGATGAGGTTATACGGGTGAGCGATGAAGGGGTAATGTTTTATAGGTATGGATTATGTACAGACACTGATCATGTAGATTTGTAAAGCTTTTGTATGTATGTGTGTGCATAGGTATGTAGGCTTTTTGTTGACCCCTGATACATAGGTATGCAGGCCTTTTGTTTGACCCCTCAACAATATTTGATTTCATTATCTAATAATTACTGCTGTGACGAGTATACAGGACGCAGTCAATGCATATATTTTGTAATGTATATTGTACATACATATTGGTATTGCTGACCCATTAGGCATTATCAAAAATTGATCTTATTATTATTGCGGGGATGACATATTTGTGAAGCAGTTGCTGTGTATTGTATAGTAGAATAATCAGAAATTGACACAATGACAGTCCTAAGATATATTTTGTAATATTTTGATATACGTTTGAAATGTAAAGCGGGGTTCCCACTATCGTGCGATCCATTGCGAACGCCACGATTGGACATTCGTAACTGATCGTGGAAAATTTGTTGAACTCGTATGAAATTTCACGTTTGGATACGAGGTTATGCGAGTCAATACGTGTTGGTACGCTTGGATGCGATATGGTCACGATTGGTCCATTTCAAGCGATACGATCTGTCACGATCTGGTCTGCCGTTCAAATACGATCCGACAGGATTGTCCTGAGTGAGTTCACGATTGGTACCGATCTAACATGACCATTACGATCAGGATCCTCGATCTGGTACGTGCAGCAACGTACTGATACGTTCCAATACGAATACCGCGAACAAATACGGGCAGCTGTGATAAAATACGATATCTTTTACGATCGGGATCAGAAGCGACCCCCATTTAAGACGCGATTGGACCCGAATGGGAATATTATAGTCCAGCTGACGATTGATTTCATTTTCCCCTTAAATTATGCAGAGTGATTAGGCCTATTAATTTTATCCACAACCATTGATGATGGCAAGGCTTGACAGGTTGACGATGATGACAACGTAACCTTTGCAGTATTGCTAATAACGATTATGTTATCAGAGAGAAAGCAGCACCCAGGCCAGCCATAACCTCAGATATTCCCTCGTCTAATATTAAGCGTAAAGAAATAAATAGATTATTAAATCGACATGCTCACCCTCCCCCCTCACAAAAAAAAAGAATGAAATAACGAACCCAAATACATAAGATCAGATGATTGCCCCTCTTCCCCAGAAAAAAAACAAACAACAAGACATAATGACCTTTCTCCAATACATGAAGAAAATAATTGCATGATGAAATGGAAGCTAAGAAAGAAGATGGGAGCATTTTGAATGTTATGTAACATAGTATTGTGTGTTATATACGCTCGATATAAGAAAGTTGGCCGAATGGATAGTATACAAATATCGACTGCTGCAGAGGGAGATGGTAAAACTATTTGCACCGAGGTGATGTCTCAACAGTGCTATGTCCCGAGACGAAGTCGAGGGACATGGCACTGTTGAGACATCACCGAGGTCAAATAGTTTTACCATGGCCCGAAAGAAAGCAGTCGATATTTGTTTTATATCCCTCTCGAGCATTTTACTAGAGTAATGACGGTTCCCTTTTGGAAAAGTGTGCAGGTTTCGTGAACGATAAATCTAACGTTAGGCTGTAGCAGTGCAGCAGCAGTGCGTGCAGCGCGTAGCGAACGACACCGCTGCGCTGTTGTTGATTCCTACACACGAGCTACACTACAGCGTGCAAAACTCCGAAAGATCGAGGTCCAGGACTACGTTAGAAGTAGGCCTAAAGCGGCTTCGTTACCCAGATCATCTTCAAAATCGGTTTTAGTTTATTCCTAATTCGTACCTGATATGGTGTCCTCCTGCGATCATTCTTCCGTTACTGGAAGCAGTCACTTTGTCAATTGAGCTGCTGAATGCATTGATCACGTATCACACGTCCACACGTTACACACCGACCGGCCACGCCATCGCACCACACAGATTTCTGTAATGCTGTCGCACATCACACCGCGCGCTCTCTTAGCGCTAGCTAGCTAGCTACAAGCCACAGGACTGTCGCTCAAAAGTATCGCTACTACGCGCACTGCGTACATTCTTAAGTGAGAAATGTAGATATCGATCACACGATCACGATGGGTGCAAATCGTGGATTCCCAAAAGTACTATATCACGCTGGCTAGTAACCAATTGCACCGCATCCAGCTGCTCGTAGCTAGCTAGTAAAACTACACCATGTTCGTGCTCTGTACAATCCTATGGCAAGAAGCTTTACATGAGGGATATAATATTGCTTATGTGTTCAATTTCATATTCGCAAAGTATATGTATCATATACCTTTTTATTTCAAAATGTCGTTATCTCATGGGTTATTAAAAGTTTCGTTTATTCGGCTTGATTTATTGTTTTACTTAACAATGTTTAACATAACTGATACACACACATAACAGAAAAGTGATTCCCTAATCAAAATGATGTCACTTTTTAACAAAAAAAAAGAGGTTTTACGCAAGATTATTTCGCAGGGGTATATTGCTACACTTATTGAATAACTAACTGTGAAAAATAATAAGAGTGATCTTCATTGTCATAATCATACGAGTGATATCACATCCACGACAGTGGTCACTTTTACATTTGCAATGATAATGAGAGTTAAAAATAACCATTTTCCTCTAAAATTATGTTCTACCAAACATACAAAAAGACATTGAAAAGTGTCAAAAAAGATGTAAAGGGATCAAACGATGGCTGATGAAACAACAACTCTTAATTACTATGCACAATACACAAACAGCAGGATACTGCACCCCCCCCCCCAAAAAAAAAAATACTCTGTAATATACTTTTAAAAATTAACCATTTGCCTTTGATATGTACCCATTCAAGCACGATTCATCAAACTATTCTCATCTTTGTACTGACTTTAATCAATACGTGCAGACATATAATTGCCATTTTATTTTTGCTCATTTTTAGGTGATCCGAGTATCCTCTCGGATCACCTTCTGTATCTGTACGGATTCTTTGTTTTTCTTCTTCTTTATTTCTCCTCAAAAGTTGTGTATCGATTAGCTCAGAAAGTGCTCCTCCTATCAATTTCACAATTATACCATATATGTATCGTCTCCCAAAGACGGCAATCGAACTAAAATCAAAGTGATCAGTCGACCGTGACGTCACTATGACGTCATTATATGAAAACACATTCTCAATCATATCTCATTAATCGTTATGCGCATTCTACTCATATTCTCAAAATTCATATTTTCTCTTAAAACGTGCGCGTACGCGCGCGTTGAAATATTTGTATGCTCAAATCGAGCTCAAATTTTTTTTTGCACACGTTTCAGACCATTTTGAGCATTTTTTGAAAAATTGAAAAAATTGGACGGACGCGTACGCGCGCGCACATATTCGCACACACAGCTCATATGCAATGGAAATTTCCCGTTTTTTTTTACACTTATCGGATGTCTAAAATGTCAAGGAATATTTCTACCAAGTTTCAAGTCAATCCGACTCAATATGACGTCATACGGGCCCGTCAAAGTTGAAATTCCGCGCGCGCGTCAATGGCGATATACAGTGCAACGATGCCAAAAAACCGCAATTTTAAAACCGATTTTACTCGTCAGGATGGACGGTAACCCCCCATTTTCTTTACATATTCTGAAAGCTGATGAGTTGGACATGTTATTTCATGGGTTGACGATGCTGGCAAAATGATGAAAAGACATCAAATTTCTTAATAAAGTAAAAAAAAGTAAATTTTCAAAATGACGTCATCAAATTTCAAGTTCACTCGAGCGTATCTCACTTATCCTTTGCCAATTTACACCAAGATTTCAGTATGTTGTAGCTTATTAAATGATCTTTCATTAATATAATTACAACATTCGGATTGGATGACGGCATCACCTCGTAAAAATGGATTGAAAGTAATATTGTCAAATTTGACCAGTTTACGTGTTATCTCTATGGGAGAGCAGTTTTTCTGGCAGTGTAAATTGACATGACTCTCTTTTTCGAGCACTAGCTCACTTATGCTTCGGTAAATTTCTCCCAGATTTTAGTATGTTGTAGCTGAGACTTTTGGCTATCGTAAGTGTGCCCTCAATTTTTTTCATACGATGTCGGCATCACGTCAAAAAACTTGGTTGAAAATGGCACGAGGCTTCGATGCAGCGTCATTTTGCTTCATACACAGGGCCTATGGAGAATGAAATAGGTCATTGCGTAGCGCATCCGACTCGTAATCCTAAGGTCCCTGGTTCGAGGCTCACCCCTGCCAATATTTTTTTTTTAATTTTTTAAACACTTTTTTTTCTTCTTTTTCTTTAGTTAATCTTAATCTCCCTTTCCTTACTTTATCTTTTTCTGATTTTTTTATGCTTCTTCTTCAAATTTCTATAAAATAACATATTTTTTCTTTATTTCTCTTTCTTTCTACTACTTTCTGTGCAATAGATGAACAACAACAATGGCTATCAATCCAATATTTTGCACATGTTTAGTACATGTCACGTACATTATTTCATAAAATAACAACTACTTGATCGGACACCATCTTGGGTATGTAAATCAGGGTCAAAGGTCATAAATGTTTCATCCTGTATCTTGGTGAATATCTGTCCTATCTTTCCAATATTTTGCACACGCAAAGACCATGTTACAAGAATCATTTCATAAAATAATCACTTTTTGCTTAGACGCCATCTTGGGTGTGGAAAGTGAGGTCAAAGGTCAAATATACTTCATTCTGTATTTCCGTTAGTGTATACGGAATTCGGTACCAAAGATGGCAGGTCTCACTCCCTTTTCTAAATGAGAATCCAAACATCACACGGCCAATGTCCCGACAACACAGATGAAACCTGTATGGTCATGAATATTTGGATCAGGACTCAAATCATTGATTTTCGAAGAGATCGGATCACCTAATTTGTCAGTGTTGACAAATTCCGGTTCTAGTTTGTGTTGGTTACAAAAGTTATCCCATATCCTGTTTTGTGTGTGTGCATAATTGTAATAGCAACTCATTAATGAAAACATCTAAAAATCTGTAATACAACTTTCATTTTATGAAATCATTAAAAAATTATTTTGATAATGTACCTTAAAAATTACGACAATTAAACCCCACACCCTCATAGAATTTACCGTTTGGAAAAAATAATCTAAAGATGCAGGCGACCACCTATCAGAATACAAAATAAATCAATTTATGAGTAACATAAGGGCAAATGGGCAAAAATAATAATAATGATAAGCGGAAGTAAAGTGAAAAAGTCGTTTCCGATCAACACGATTAAGAAGCACGATTGGAAGAGATTTGCTGCGTTTGGATACGATCCTAGACGATCTGATGAGATCAAAAACTAATCGTGATAATCGTAGAAAATTTTTGAACCGTCCAAAATTTTCCTACAATTAACGCGATTGCCACGATTGACCTTAAGATCTGATACAATCTGATAAGACCATCACGCTTGCTGCACGATTAAGACCACGATTTCAATCGTGGCGCCAATCGCGATAGTGGGAACCCCGCTTAACGCAGAAAGCAGCACAACTAATGTTGAATTGTAATCAACGATGGATTATGGAATCGAAATAAAATATTGTTTGAAACAAAACACGGCTAGGTTTGCCTATAAAATCTGTGTTATGGTAATATTTTTTTAGATTGTGTAAACAATGCGGACAAATTTATATCTTGGAGAAGTGATCGCCACCATCAATGATAATATCTACACGTTTGTAGACGGGAATGAAGAACTGGATAGCTGGAAAGGAAAGTAATGAGATAAAATGAAGGAGCACCAATCGAAGCAAATGTATTATAAAGGAAAAGCAAAATGGCAAAATCGAGAGTACAAAATGGTACAACGTTATGCAAAGATTTTGCATTAATTTTTGTGTATGTTTGTCTTTCAATTTCATAGTTGATGTTTCAAAATTGCCAACAAAAAATATAGCTCCATGAAGATGTCCACATAGCTTTGTTTTCCTTTCACTATATCCTATTACTTCAAAGATGTAACATGAACACACTTCAATTTAGAATGCCTATCGAGAACTCACATTCGTCTCAATGTGAGAGAGCGTCCCCCCCCCCCCCCAAGTAGAGTCGCAGGTGGCATTTCCGAGTTCGTCGGAGAAGTTCATTCAATTTAACAACAAAAGCTGAAGCAGAAGAAGTCGACATGACCACGGAAGAATGGCGAGCACATGCCACACAGGTTGGAAGGCCTATAACATCGTTACATCACTTCAGAAAATAAGGAAAAGTCAACAATATGTTTGTTGTTATATACGACATTATTCCTGACATTCTTCAACCTCTCATAACAGACGTTAAATTCCGCTGAAATGATCTTCTCTTCTGTCAAGAGTGTAAATCAATATTTATTTTATTGTGTATACAAACAATTCCCGATAAAAGACAGAAAATAAAGTACTATTTTCATTCAATATGCATAATGTATAAAGGAAACGAGCATTTGCTGCAATCGTTTATGAATATGAAAATGCTGCAACGTAATTTCATGAAGTCTATAATTCGAATGAATGCATGTACCTAAATGCAGAGGTAGATAGAGAGAAGACACATGCACAATAAATGCTAATAAAAACCACTTTAGTGATAGCACTAAAAATTAATTACATCAATTGAAGCGAAGAACATTTCGTACTCTTATTGCTCGAACTACCTTGCTCCCCCAAAGTCGAGTGTTACAATTGAAGCACTCCGTAATCACATCTCCGTCTTTCGCAGAATTGAATGACCGCTTCGCAAATTTTGAGCGCTTTCTATAAATTTGAATGAAAAATATTTTTTTTTTTCGGCATGAGTTGTTATATTCGACTGATTGAAAATAGACTGAACTACAACCAGTCGCGTATGGCTAAAATCCTTGCAACGCAATGATCGCAAAATCATTTTGACTTATGAACTTACGAATGAAATGGACTAAAAGACCCAGATTTCTAAACGTTGAAATGTTTGAGCGACTACAGCATTATGAAGAATTCATACAAAAATGCAACCAAAAAAAAAAAAAAAGACCAAACAGTCGAAATCACCATTGTCACTATCAACATAATATGAGATAATCTTATCTAATCCGTATGTTTTTTTGAAATGCTGCAAATATCAAATACCGATCATTATTTTCATAGACAATTTCTCGCAAATGCTAAGCGTATGAGAGAAAAACTTCTACCGTAAGGTCTTGTTTATTCTCTTATTGCAGCGTATTTCGTTGTTACATGTCAATTTCCATAATAAATGTTTGGAACATGCACATGAAAACTTGCACATTCGATTCCCAACGACCATGAAGTTATTGGGGTCTACAAAAAGAGGTTACATAATAGATGTGAAGCGGTTTGATCTTGGGCAAGAGTTTTTTTTTTTTTTTGAACGATTTGATAATATAATCAGAATATCATTCATGACAGTAAAACCCTTCAAACAAATTGCTGTTATGATAACACACAGACACACAAACATTCACACACATCACATGCAGGGACACGCAAAATATTTACTTTTGAATTTATTCAATTTGCCGATTTTTGGTAAACCCCAGGACTCGGCTTCGGAAGAAGGCCAGTATTTCATGCCAACAATAGTAATCAGGTCGCCATGCCGAGATGGCTTTCATATGCCGAAAATTCATAATTACGACATTATACGTAGTACTGGTATACACGAAGTAGTATGTAACAATACTTTATCATGTACATGTGTGCTAGTAAGATAGGTGCGTGTACGCTACGGTCTTGACCGCCGCACGCACGCTTTTCACTTGAGTGTGGCAATTTGCATAACGATGCAAATGAGATCGCCAGAGTGTGCGGCTGGTCGCTCGTCATAGGTCAGGTTCCCAACAGTTGCGAAGGACTGAATGTCGTGAAAATTGCACTCATGTTTGCCAATATATTGCTTGTTTATAGACATAAGATATGACCAATCGTTACAAACTATACACAAATGGCAACTTTGATGTATGTAGTCCCACAAAATAGAATTCATTTTTAACATAGACATCGTATTGTTGGTGAAATTCTAAGTTTTAAAAATGCGTGTTCATTTCACTCTCTCAGCCCGAGTATACTCGGGACTAGTCCACAGCCTGGAAAATGTCAGCCCGAGTATACTCGGGACACGTCCTAAACGGGTTAAGGGTTTCCTCCGGTTTATTATTTACACGTGTAGGGTTAAAAGTTATCACAATTGAGTTTGACTCGAACATCACTACATACTTTAAATATTTAGGAGCGATGCATATCATACACTATGGGTTGTAACCTACACGAAAAAAAAAAAAAAACCCACTTCATACAACCTCTTAAACACTGCTTACACATTGCTACATATTTCCAAAACAATTTAAAGATATCACGAGAAGAAGTATCCCACCATAACATCCCATTATGACGCTTTATATAATAAAGCATTGTCACCGTATGTATTGGTGTCAACAGGAAAGTTATTCGCTTCATTTAAGGTGGAATTAATACTTTATAGTTATTCTTATGAAAAGAGTAACATTTTATAAACACAACTGTGAAACTCTGATCATAATCAGACAAAAATATTGCATGTTATGAAATTACGCTAACTTTCACATACTGTTTTTGAACAGTAAATGTAGATATGTCAATGAGTGAGCTGATAATGTCATAACATTTTACTCTTTCTTTTCAGAGAAATTGTAAAATGACCCTGAATTCCCATGGCAAGTTGAACCTTGATTACAAAGTGAGTAGTTAGATCTCTTATTATATGTAACATGATGTTTGACGTATTTCTCATTATATGTAACATGATGTTTGACGTATATACTTTTGCACATATCTTTTATCCAAGGCCCCACTTTTTTATGAATTCGATTAAACGATCTTTTCTGAAAGTTTCAATAAATGGTCTTTTATCTTTGTGGAAAATAAAACTTTATAAAATGTGCACTAAACATAAACGAAGACAGAGGCCGATTATACACATTATAAGCGAAATGAATTGTATATGTGATTGCAAATTTGCGTAAATTAAACAATCGATTCATACTTTTCTTGAGTAGTACTGTTGCATGAGGCATATGCTATACGGTAATCGTAATCATTTGATATCATTAGATTATTGAAATTCCTCCAAAAAATCTCGACCAAACATTATACTCGACAAGAAATATTTATTTAGCACTATTTAACTAACATTGGGACAAGCAATTGTTGATAACACACACACACACATATACACACAGACACACACAGACAGACACATTCCTACACATAAATAATTAAGTAATGATAACTGCAATTGAGAACTTAGAGTCAAAGGGACCAAAAAAAAAATCAGGTTTTCCTGTACATGTTGACGTTAAAGTATAAAAGGCTGTTTAATGCTGTATTCTGTGAGTTGTGTCGCTGGGGTTGTCATGAAGCATCCTGAATTGAATCCTGAAAAAAATGCAGGTTTTCCTGTAAATGTTGACGTCAAAGTATAAAAGGCTGTTTAATGCTGTATTCTGTGAGTTGTGTCGCTGGGGTTGTCATGAAGCATCCTGAATAGGGAGAAATCGTTTTCTGCATCTCTCACGTCGTTCACCCAAGAATCTATAATAAAGTATCCAGTGATGTCTTCAATGTTGTGATTAATACATCATCACATCATTTAAACAGGGAATTGAATATCCTAATGGAAATCCTCTCTGTCACAGGCATTGTGTGATGATTAAAAAACCGTAAGTAGTGAATTCTAGCCCATCTTAGGTATATTTGGACATGCAGGATTATGACGTAGTAAGGGTCAATGTCAAAATCATAACACCACTGGAATCACTCAAGTTCTTGCGAGGTTGTTAATTGTAAAAGGAAGTGGCAAAAATCAACAAGGTCAGAGGATTGACTGGAATTGCACGTCTGATACTTCTTAAAAAAAAAACAGAAATCCAAATATCAATATTTCGTTTTCCCTCCTGTCTAAATTTTAAAGCCAGAAATGGCTTTGTAACGTACATTCAAACATTTACAAAGCTCTTCTAAAGTATGTCACGTTTGTGTGTTTAGGTAATTTAATGATACTTATCACTGGTTCTCCTTTCTCTTATAGATCTGTCTCAATTTCAGAGTCGAGTTTCTCATTATTATTTTTGGCTCGATTTTTATTGTCTAAATGAAGTTATTTTGCAAGCTGAGGAAGTACTGCATTACTGTAATATCCATATTATTCAATCATACCTGAAACGCTCTATTTGACCCAACTGTTTTCAGATACAAATTCAGTTACAAAAGATGAGCAAATGCACAGAATCCGTCTGTGCTCATATCTACTATTCTCATTGCAGTCTGCCAACACATGCCAGTGATAACTATGGAACAAACTCATTGGTTACTGTATCAAGTCTGGATATTACTGTGTGCACAGAGATTTTTTTATTTATTTATTTATTTATTTATTTATTTATTTATTTCTTAATGAGAGCTGTAAGGGCTGAGCGGGGGGGGGGGAGCATGGATCATAGGTCTCTTCAACTCACCCCCCACGCGAAGGAATTCATCACGGAACCTTCTGGAAGTCATGTTTGTTTAATTTCTCTTTCTGATTTCCCCCATCCCTTTTTTAAGACCCTAATAAAGTGGCTTTATACAGTCCTTTTACCCTCAGCGGCCCTGAGCAGTATGCATTGTCTCTCTGTTGTAATGTATTACTATTCAAAACTGAATCTACATGATTGGAGCCACAAGGATAAAGAAGTGATAATATTCATCACTCTTGAGGATCACTTGAATTACTTGGATACTATAAACAAATAACGTTGTTGGTTAGCAACTACAGCAGATACAAAGGTAATTAAACATAATGATGAATACTGCATGTACTTCTGGACTTCTTATTCATGCAATTCATATGATTTATTCCTGATGTCAGCACTAGTTACGTTACGTTCCTCTGCATGTTTCGCTTCCTTTCAAGTGACTTGAAAATTTTGTGAGAGAGGTACACACAATTAAATTCTGCAGTACTAATTTTGCAAACGTTATAAATTATCTACATGTACAAACACAGTCTCTCACACACACACACATCCACACACACACACACACACACACGCACATATTCGCGAACACACTACATAGAGAGACACACGCAAACACACCACCAGAGAGAGAGAGAGAGAGAGAGAGAGGGGGGGGGGGATTGAGTGGCTGAGTTGCTCAGTAATGTTGATCCTACCGTACCACGACCACTTGGGCATTATTCCTTCGCGATGTCAATAGGAAGTGTAGTCGCAACGGCTACTAAAACTTTTAATCGTCGTGGAGTGGACGAAGGAGTCCTTTTTGAACCTAAATCACAACGTACTGCAGATTTGGCGAAAACCTTTACTTAACATTTATTCCAGTTGTCAGTGATGAGTACGAATCTGAGCCGTTGATTCTCACATGTAATTATCGAATGTGGAGTACTGATGATGTCGCGATCGAGCTGGAAAAGAATGGATCTCATACTTTGGTTCTTTGCTTGTTTCATCCTCTTTCCTCCCATTTTCTCGCTGTCCAAAAGGAATACAAGAAGTGAGTATCTTGTTTGCTCTAAATGGTGATCTACGGAGTCATTTGCGTGAGTGCATGTTCACAAATGGGGAGAATCCATCGAAAATCGTAAAAGTCTAATCTTAATTTTCATACAGGCATCGACAGTGGTTGGTAGCACAATCAGCTGAATTGGTCGATTAAGATGTACGCATTACCAATTTATATCATGTTGTCGATTAGAAGCGGTACGTATAGAGTTGACTTTTTAATACTAGGACTCTAAGATAAATGATGAATACACTGTAAGAAATAATGCAACAAAGAACATTTCCTTTGAAATTTGCGTTGGTGAACTGAATAAGCACGATCTCACTATCTCATCATACTATCATCATGCTCACATGTTTTAGCACTTCATTGCAAAATAAATCTTCCTAATCATTTTATCCCGCAGATATTACTCTCAGCTGCTCGGGGAGGCCATTAGAACTTGAGCTATCGTGCGATGCCAGCTGCGTTGCCAATCGTGATACTTGGAATATTCAGGCACCCCATGGAAGGCGAATTCTCACTGAAATAAGATCTATCAACAACAAAGAGATGGGATTTCATATGTTGGATGAAATAGCCAACAAATCGTTTCTGACTATGATTTTGAATTATAACCAGAGTTTCCCGCTTATATCACTGACCCATCAGATTCAGCTACACGTATGGCATGTATATCTATCCAGTGAAATTCGAGATGAGGGTGGAGTCTTACGAAGGTAAGTGTTCACGACATTATTATCATGATGAATTTTTCTTCGACTGAATACATTTACTGTCAAAATCTGTTATGAAGATTTTTTTGATAGAAACTGAATTGAAAAAAAAAATGAATTGATATATAAACACAAAGGCAATGTACATAAATTCTAAGGCAAGGTCATTGTAGAATGTGACCCACCCTTATTCTTCTTAAGAGGTGATGCTCAGGTTCAGCTTATAAAGGACAAGACTGTTGAGTATTGGGCAAATGCTTAGAATGTAAAAAAAAAAAATGCAAAAACGCTGTACAGTAAAAGTACGTTTTATTTCGTATTTGATTTGGCAAAGTCATCGCAATTATCCTGAAATGTAATGTAACTCCGCTTTGTTCAGTACCGTTTTCGTTCATTATCAAAGTTCTGATGGATAGGTCTACATAGTGTAGCCTAACTATTAAATTTTTAGATAATGTTTGTCATGCATCATGCATGAATACGACAGCACCAGCAAAACATAACGACAACAACAACGTAATTAAAAAGAAAATGAAATTTGAATGAATTTGAATATTCACTTTTAATCACTGGTAGGAAATGAAATGAATTTCACAAAAATCATTCAAAGTTTTTCTATCTTTTTTTTTCCTCTTACGAACTAAACATCATATCGTCGATGACTTTCAGGTCTTGTTAAATACATACTGTATTCAATTCAATTCAATCAATCATAGTTTATTTCCAATCAACGAAAATCAAAACATAGTAAAAAGTTTACATGTCATGAAATAATATTGTTCAAACATTTGCAAAAGATTCATGTAGTATCCGAGATAAATTATATAACAACATAATATATATACAATAATTAGGAGGAACAATAGATATGTACTTCGTGGGCGTGCGGAAAATAGATTCGATTATGGAAAATAGTGATCCACTAAAAAGCAAAGCTTGTGGGACGTGCATCGCTAGATGAATAATGAGTAAATGATATATTATTCGAGGGTTTTTTTTTTAGCTATTATATTTGATATAGATTATTTTCTTTTCACTTGGCCTGGCGTCACGTACAAGTAATTCTTAGCCACTATTGTAAGCAGAATTAAAAAAATAAATATGTATCACTACGCTAAATGCTGTAAACGTATTATTGGATAAGATTGATATACCGCAGTCGATTCACCATTGTTTCGAAGAATCACTGCAACAACCGACTGGCTTCCATTCACATCTTCATGCTCCGAGTGGATGCGTGAGGACCTCCCTTAATAAGAAATAATATTGTATAATGACAATGAGAAGAAAGAAATGAATCACTGACACACAAGACAAAAAGCAAATACCAACTACGTACAAAACATTGCCTAATTTATATCTTTAGACAAGAAATGTAAACGCAAAATAGAAAAACAGTAAATTGAGATTATACCTGAAATGACAATACTGCATACCTATGCTGACCCCAGATAAGCCTTATTTATTGAATTATCTTATTTGTCACAGTAAGGAATTGCAGACTGGTGATGACTGAGTGTTTTAGATACCGATGACTTAAACGCTGATGTACAATCTAGATTTGTTTCTCTTTTTCTTTTAAATTGACATTTTCAATTATTGGATTTTTTGTTTGCTTAGAATATCCAGCAGTCTAATAAACAAAACAAAAAAGACTTTAAATCCAAAGGTGAGACTACTCCTCTGAAAAGCAAGGGAGATCATCTTGATATTATCAATTCAGATCAATTTCTGTACTTTAATCCGTGTCAAAAGTTCTTGGAAAGTTGATGTTTACAGGTACAATAAAGTTGTGATTTTCACTGAGTTTCCATTCATGTTTCGACAGTATATCGCGCTATTTGATATTCGTTAATAAAGTCGCGCCAATCATTGATAATCACTTACATTTTAATGGTTAAAGGCATAATTTACCATTTGCAGATGGAACAAAACGTGCAGCATTACCGCCTCAAGATAGCCCTAAAATGTGAGTTAGGGATAGAAACAACCAATCTAAAAATTTGAAGCATTATAATCGATGTTATTTTTGTTAAATATACAAAATGTGAAAAATAATTATAGTAAATTTTTTTCCAGACTTAACCGTCTGCAGTTACGGTTTAATGAGAAAAAATAGTGATATTTCCTTATATTTTAGGCTTTCTTGCGAAAATTCCAGATCGTATGATGTTTTGTGAAACAACTGACCTACACATACGCATCAAAAGTGATATCTTGAACATTTTTAAAATCACTGCTACAAAAGGTAAACAGGACCTTTAACTGGTAACTTCTTGGACTTCTCCAATGGTTTTGACACTATCACTCTATCACTATGAAATTTTACTTCACAATCTAGCTTATAATGGCGTTCGTGACAAGGCCCTTGCAGCGGGTTGAGAGTTACCTGCAAAACAGGAGACAATACGTTTGTTTGAACGAACAAACTTTCTTTCTATGGCGTTCCTTAGAAAAGTTCCCTAAGGGGCCATATTCAAAAATCTTTTTCTCTGCCAAAAAAAAAAAAAAATAATAATAATAGTAATGATTATCTTCTTGGACACTGTAAAGCACTAATTGCAAGAAGTTAAACAATGGATAAGAGCAAATAGATTTTTCTTGAATCTTCAGAGAAGTAAGTACATACTTCCAGCAATACAGTTGAAGGTTTACCAATATAATCATATTTGACGACACTCCATTAGAGCATGGTCACACAGCACAGAAGAAGCACCTTTGAGACTGAATGTAGTCAACACCTATTAAACCATTTCAAGTAAGATAGGGATTATAAATAGACTCAGGCAGCAAATTCCAACCCCTTCCCTTGATTTCACTTAACTTTAATCACGCAGTTTCAGCGCGGGAAACTCCCTTCAAAATTTGTTAGCCAAACTACTGACATTATGAAAGAAAGCGATCTAAAGTATATCCGGACTAACCCTCAAGTTTTCTTTCTGATGCGCTTTTCTCTAAATACACAATCTGAGTGATAAGTATTTGTATTTGTTCGATTTGGGATTATAACACACTCCAATGTATCTTTTATCGATGTTTCGGAGAAATGAATAATTTCATATGTATCCTCGTAGGCAGTGTAGTGATTTCCATTGGCCTCTATTAAGGTATTCAACTTCTAAAAATACATCTAAACAAACAGGCCCTAAATATGGGAATTTTCTATATTGCGAAATAAAGAGTAAACGCTCTCTCGCTGCCTTCTTCTAAGCGTAATGTAAACCTTTTCTCTTTGTTTTCTACCAAAGGAGTGTTTGTAACTGATCCAAACGAATTCAAATAATATCAAAGCAAGAAAATGAAATACATTCTTTATCTTATCAGCACAACCATACAGCTGTATTGAATCACCATCAATTTCGAAACATTTTCTTATTCATCTTTGTTCCGATTCCTTGTTATCAGTGTGCATGTTATTTTAGTTATGCCCTGCATTGTCTGAACTGCATTTCACTCTGTTTGTTAGATTTGTCCTGTCTGTTATGTATTGTCTGTCCTCTTTTAAATAATTACATCATATTTCTACTTTGTATATAAGAAAGTCTAAGTTTTTGTGTGGATGCCATGAGTTGTTCACAGTATATAACACAAACATGATTTTTTTTTCTTCTCTGACCTGGAAATAATGTAATCGTTTTTTGTTTTGTTTTGTTTTGTTTTTTACTTTAAGCAAGGTATACATGCTGTTGATTCGTTTACCCTTATTTTTCATCTGACTGCCAGCCAAGTCTGCTCAGAATCTTTTGTAAATTTCTTTTATTATTACAATAAAGAAATATATTAAAATATTCAGGCCTAATCTTAAATTCAACACAATATGTGATGATAATATTGGAAAAAAATGAAGAGATAATATTTATATGACATATAGAAATGTCAGTCTCAAATAATTCGAAAAAAAAAAGAAATACAAACGGAAATATGAAATAAATTAAATGAAATAGAAAGGGGGTTATAGTCATATAATGCCTAAAAATATACTTTTGACCCTGTTGACCCATAGTACATATGACAGCTCAAAATTCAACATTTGTGTGCATGTGTGAGCGTTTGTGTGTTAGTATTATATATGCCATATGGAGGAATATCCATTCTTTGATAAAATTGCTGCCAATTTGACACTTTTTTCATTGTTATTAATCAACTTCCGTAAAGGCAATATAGATAAGACTTCATGTGATTGTTTATCATCAGGAAACGCAAATTACCAGTGAAACAATTTTATTTGTTTTTGAGGAACACCACCTGTGAAGCTAGTTGGCGGACCCTCTCCATTTGAAGGCCCAGTGGTCCTCGAACCAGACAGCTATGTCTGCCATGATGGATTTACCCCCAAAGCTGCTGAAGTGATCTGCGGTGAGCTTGGCTTCCCAGCGGCAGAAGAGTATTCGGCTAAGACTTTGCTCAGTACAGCAAAGAGGAACAATTATCAACGGCTAGTATGTCCAGAAGGTGACTACCGTAGTGTGGATGTCCATTTTAAGAATAACTACGGTGACACTAGTATGCACGTATGCAACAGTGGAACTGAACTGTACACTGAGATGAGAACTTTTCTACTTTTATAAAGGCCAAGGAAGATCAGCTACTTCTTTTTATTTCTTTTTTTTTTGTAACAGCATGCCGTCACAACATGTATCTTGTTGTGTGCTTCGGAATGAAGCACATGAGGCAAATGAGATAGAAGAATAATCAAGATTTCTTATGTGTAGGAGAATTTAAGATATCATGCACATGAAGATACAATGTTAATTTCACTTCTCACTGCCCCAAGAAGTCAATGGGAAAAACACAATGCATTTGTCCTATTCAAACATGAACATCAAAACAAAATTCAGATCACGGCACATTGGTAGTTTCGGGAAGAGGCTTTTAACTCTTCATGTTTCCATCCAAAAATAGCGGTAAATCTGCCCGATTTGGCAAGGCTGATAATGGGTTTGTTTGTTTGTTTGTTTGTTTGTTCATTTTCCATTTGAGAAGATGGCTGGATAGCCCATATTCAGCTATGCTAAGCTGGTCTTCCATGGGGTCCAGTTGGATGTGAGGCGGGACCACTTTACCGGGTAAAACACCCTGCTCTTTGCGATGAATGAATGCAGCGGGATCTTTTACGTGCGTGAGTTGTGACTCTCTCACACACGGGTCTCCATTTTATGTCCTATCCGAGGGACAGAGTGTTTGCCTCTTGTTAGAGGGGACGATATGATTAGGCCTACACACAACATTGCTCAGTCCAGACTCGGTTCGAACCCGAGTCGCTTGGGACGGAGGCCGACGCGCTACCGACTGAGCCAACTCACCGCCCTTTTATTAACCTCTTAAGAGGTCAATACAAGAACTCACCTTCTCCAGTCGCATTCCTTCATAATCTTATGAAATCATAATGAATCAGGATCCTTTTTTAAGGTCGTAATGAATGGTTCTTAAAATATCTTTTTTAGGTAATTCGTTTCACCGTGTAATGGACTGTTCAACTGCAACAACTAGGTGTCCGTTGAAAGAGATTGTCAGACTGAAATGCCGAGGTGAGCCAAGACGTAAATTACAACAGTTTTCGGTAAACGCGTGTTTGTCTTCCTGGTTTTGATATCTGCACAGACATGCGTCAGAGTGCCATTGTTCCTGTGTAATAGTATTATCTATATTCCGTAGATATGATATCAAAGATATCAACCAGAAATAAACAGTCTTGGAAAAATTAGCTCTGAACTTTAATGGCTGTTCAGGATTAAAGTAGATGAAAATATTCACACAAACAAACACACAAACAATAACGAAAAGATAAATGAAAGCCAAAGAGTTTCGACTTTTAGCACATTCACATACGTTTATACATAATTTAGACAGATTATCAAACGCCTTCTGAGCAAAGATCAATTGATGA
The DNA here is from genome assembly GCA_033980235.1 of Diadema setosum. Taxonomy (NCBI): domain Eukaryota; kingdom Metazoa; phylum Echinodermata; class Echinoidea; order Diadematoida; family Diadematidae; genus Diadema; species Diadema setosum. Next base: position 20,191,454 of record CM067080.1, read on the forward strand.
ATAATTTGATTGATCTCAAAAAATTGTTTTGTAGCTTCTCGGCAAGAAAGTCTTAGTATCGAAGATACACTCCCACCCCCCCACCCCACCCCCACCCATACATGTAGTGTCAACTAGATATACCGATTATCATGCAAAAATTCACACCGATGTTCCTCTGATAAGTTAACTAAAACTCAACTTGTCTATATAAAATACCAATATTTAGCATAGGCCACAAGTTGTACTTTGCTTGATATGAAAGTAAAACAAATAAACTGGAAGAAAAACAAATGTTTAGGCCTACATGTTGAATATATGTTGCTCTTCTGCGTGCAGTCGTTTCTACTATGACGTACATAATATTTTTTTTTTTTTAAGGAGCCCTTTAAATCTACATTGTAGATAAAATATTATCAGGAGAAAAACCAACCGCTGCAATTCAGCTGTGTCAATTTGATACATTTATTGCATTATGAATACTTTTTTTTTTAAAGATTTTGATGTTTACTTCAATTTTGGGGATGTTTCAATTCTTTTCCAGAAGAAAGAAAGCCAAGGAAAAGGCTGAGCCAGTTATTAGAAGTTTGAGTAGAAATACGTACATAAAGAGGCCAGTGTTCGGGAATAAAGAGTGCATCGAGACATTATTGAGACAAAATATTTACACATAATAAATAGCCTCATATCATAGATGCCTGTACAGTGTCGGGGCAATCATTAACAGTCCGTAAACGATCGCCCCGACACGGTACAGGCACGCTATCCCGGAAACATTGAACTGCACATTACTTGAATATGAGACTATTCTGAAGCAAATAATTTTCACACCACAATAGATATATAAAACGAACAAAAAGTCGCACGCACTGATTTTGTGTGAGGACTGAAAATAGGTACAAAGGGTCAATTTGGTCAATCTTGACTTCTCTATATTTTCTGAAAGAGCAAGTCTTCTTCTGCATTATGCTAAAATTTGGTATCATAAAACGAACAGGAAAGTGTGTTTTTTAGCAGTTTATCTCAAACACTTTTTTTAAATTGCATGATTAGGTGTGTCTTTAGAGTCCCCCTTTCATTTCTTAAAAAAAAAAACATGCACACACTCTTCACTTTTAACTCTAATAACTTAAGAAAGGATAATGCTACTACTTTGAAAGCTGGTATTTATCATGGACAGAATGTGTTAATAGATCATGCTCAATTTCAGCTTAATCTGATAATCCCTTTATTGTGGTTGAACCGGTGGTTTTCATCCTGTTTTTTGTCCCATTCATTGCACAGGTAGGACGGCTTTGTGAAGATTAAACGCTTGAATAGACCCTGTGCTTCACAGCCTCTTTTCTCAGTTCACACTTTTCTGGAGTGTGTGGTTTCTTTCCAATATTTAGATAGGTTAGGAGAGTCCATTTAATTTGAGTTATACATCATTTTAAAGCTTGAAGTCTGCCCTTTCAGAATATACTCTTAACTAAAATGCCTGTCTGGCGACTTTTTGTTTGTTTTGTGGAGCAGGGTCACATAAAATGTACTCTTAAATGAATCAACAAGGATTGGAACAATCATCCCCCAGCATTCCAATTGGTTCCCACTGATCAGGTACTAGCTATTCCCTTTAGCGTGAGCGCTTTCACCTATAACCGAAATACCCACTTTCTGTTTGTCTTACAGATTCACCTGGGTCTTGTAATAATCCTGGTCACGTGTTTCATGGTTATTGGAACTCCAGTATAACGAACTTTGGGTCAAGATTAACTCTCACCTGTGTAGAAGGTTACGTCATCAATGGCAGCGCGACACTACAGTGTGTGGTACCGCCTGGTTGGTCAACTTACTTCCCTGTTTGGAATGCTTCAGTCCCGTCATGCTTGAGAGTCGGTATGTTGTGAAAAGGCAGTCTTACCTCACATGGTGTGCAGAATTAAAAAAAAAAAAAAAATACGTAACAATTTTTGAACAACTTCGGCTGAAGAGAAGGCTGAGACCAGGGGAATGGGACATTAGTTTAGGCGGAGAGAGGATGACATCTTTTATAACTTGACGGTTTTAATTTTGTAAGATCTGTTGCAGATACAAAGAAAATATCGTATTCGATGTCTATATTGTATAATTTCAAACCGGTATTCATAATAATCTAATAAGATATAACCTTATGATTATCTTTGTGATACGTGAAATTGAATTTCTTGACGGCTTCTCAAAATCCGTCAGACATTACCAACGCATTTTAATCATGTTAATGGGATTTGCCTCTTACATCGCAATGTATTTGCTGTTGAATAGTACCTTTCTTTCTTTCAAGAGAATTATTGGAAATTTCCTAACGTCAACAAATAATTAAGTCTATTATGTAATGTTTCCTTCCATTCCTTTCAGCTCTTAAAGGGGATGGCTAGTAACTGATCAGTGGGAATCAATGGGAATGCTGGAGGATGATTGTTCCAATCCTTGTGGGGTTCATTTAAGAGTACATTATATATCTATTCTTGTGTGAAAATTATTTGCTTCAGAATGGTCTCATATTCAAGTAATGTGCAGTTTAATGTTTCCAGGTAAGCGTCCCTGGTCAGTGACGGGGCATTAATCTGCACATTACTTGAATATGAGACCGTTCTGAAGCAAATAATTTTCACACAACAGTAGATATATAATGTACTCTTAAATGAATCCCACAAGGATTGGGACAATCATCCCTCAGCATTCCCACTGATTCCCACCGATCGGTTACTAGCCATCCCCTTTAATTACATGTGTGTCTATAATGTTATCATAATAACACGGGTGCAATAATTCTAACAATGGTGATAATATGACACTGCCACTTGACAAAGAAAAAAAGCCTCTTAGCGTTGAGTGTCAGAGTACAAAATGAAGATGGATATGTTAGGTTGCACGTATAGAAGAAAATTTGTTAAAGTCATCCCTCTAACAGAACATATCAATCAGCTTTTCATCAGTACCATAGCTCCTTATACCTTATCGTGTGAATAAACATAGAAAAACTGTACTTATTAAGTGTTTCAAGTTAATTTTTTTTCCTGATTTTTTCCTGAAGGTTATACTTATGTGACACATTTATCTTTCAGGTGATAATGATCATGAGGTAAAAGTGATTGTATACATCTTGGGTACTCCTCTTCCTGTCATTTTCGCACTCCTCATAATATCCACTGCTTGGTGTTACCGGTTACGGAAAAGGTGAGTCAGAAGCAGCCAGAACAAAAGGCAAGAAAAGAAAGAAAGAAAAAAAAAAAGGCAAACACTTGTTAATGTATTTGTGTATGAGGAGGATTTCGGGAGAGGATTCCAGGTTTCTTTAATGGAATGCGTATCGTTTCTTTCCCTTCTTCCTAGGACATTTGAGTATATTTTATGATCATAAATATTGCGCTTGCGTTTACGGTGTTTAAGATTACATTTTCTTCCTGTATATAATTATGTATAGGGCATATGTGACCTTGCACCACAAAACAAACAAAAAGTCGCACCCCTTGCTTTTAAGTGAGGACTCAAAAAAGGTGAAATGGTTCAACCAAGTCAATCTTGAGTTTTTCATATTTTCTGAAAGAGCTATCCTTCTTCCACATTACTCTTCAGTGTGGTATCTTAACATGAATGGGAAAGTGTGTTTTTATCAGTTTTTCTACAACCCTTTTTGGGGGAAGAGTAGAATGATCAGATGTGACTTGAGAGGACACTTTTCATGTCTTGAAATCCTTCACTTTCACTCTTCACTTTCAAGTCTAATAACTTTTGAAAGGATGACGCTACTGCTTTGAAGGTTAGCATTAATCATGGGCAGAATGTGCTAATAGAACATGCTTAATTTCAGCTTAATTTGATAATCCCTTCATTGTTGTTGCTCCAGTGGTTTACATCCTGTGTTTCGTCCCTTTGATGGCACAGCTAGCACGTCTTGGTAAATATTAAGCGCTTGAATAGACCATGTACTTCAGAGCCTCTTTTCTCAGTTCACACTTTTCCAGAGTGTGTGCTTTCTTTCCAGTATTTAGGTAGGTTAGGGGAGTCCATTTAAATTGAGTTATACATAATTTTAAAGCTTAGAATCTGCCCTTAACTAAAAATTCATGTCTGGCGACTTTTTGTTTGTTTTGTGGCGCAGGGTCACACGTTATGTGTGACGGGCATTCCAATAAATGTTTTCTGTGTCATTTCAAACTCTAACACACACACACACACACACACACACACATACACACACACAAACGCAACTGTTCAATAGACAAACAAGAAAAATGTGTTTAGAAAATTTGTATTTTCCGGATACGAACGTGTCAAAAGTTGTTTAATATGGGATATCTTTGCTGGAAAAACATAAGATAAAACTTTTTTTTTATTTCTTTCCATTTACTTCTTTTCTTTGTTTACATCAGGAGGCACAGACATCCACATGCTTCAAACCAGCCAAATGACCACTCGAATGACAGGCAGCTGCAGCACCCGCGGAAGACCGATCGTGGTTTCTCATCGAACCCTGCCAGAGCTGACTCCAGCACATTGAGTTGCCCTTTGACTGACAAATCCAAACTTGAAACTCTTTCCGCTCAACAGGAGAACCCATATCACGTCTACCAAGACATTACGGAGGGAGACAAAATGCCCTGTCACCATGCTGGAGTAGAGGCGACTTCTCTTACTCACGAATACCTTAGCCTGCAGGAAACACCACTAGAACAAAATGACTGTTATGAGGAACATGAATACGCTACCAGGATATGGAGATAGCGCCATCATTGGCAGTCTATTCGCAATGCAGGCTTTCCTTTGTCACTGATGTATGATGTAGTTTATGTGTGATATAGTAAAGCTACAGAGCCTTTTGCAATGCAGTCATCATAGAGTGAGATTGCCTGTCATTGAGTTGTTAGAATAACCCTTCAATCAAAAACTTAATGCATGCACAGGTTTGTTTACCTGGTAGAGCAAAAGCATCGGGGTGAACTAACAAAATCTGGAAAAAGACCGCACGGTTGACAGGACGCCGAACGTTCCCGCCAAACTCAGCGGAAGAACGGAAGTGAGTTCTGTCATTTCGCTACATTCTGAAGTGAGTTCTGTCATTTCGCTACATTCTGAAGTGAGTTCTGTCATTTCGCTACATTCTGATATTTGCACTTGCAGACAAGATGCGATAACGAACATCTCCAGCAATCAAGGCAGACATGTTGATACTGCTCAGCGAATCTGTCAAGTTTTGTGTGCCCTGACCCTCATGTAGTCTCCATTCATTTCATTTTCATTTTGTGTAACGTGTACAGTACAGTGTATCCTTTGAAATGTTCATTCTGGTTTTTGTTTCATGTTTGTGATGTTAATGATATGTATCCTATATTCTTTACCTGGTCGAATAAATAAAAAAAAATAATAATAATAAGTCATGTAACTCTGGTGAATTTGCCCAAACTCGAGATATCTGTACACAGAGCGAGGGAGAATATGCCAATCACGACTCTGACGATGGCAGACCAGGGACCAGAGACAACCCTGCTCTGTTATCCGCCGGTCGGGCTTCGTAGCTTAAACTATTTCCTCCGAAAGAAAACATAGTAGTAGTGGGCCCTTTCTCAACCTAGGTTCTTCAACAGCGATGTCCTCAGACGAGGTCCTTTACTATCAAGTAGATCCTGACGATAATGATTATGTACACTCTGTCATATCTAAAGTCTAGTCCATACCATTTTATACATGTATAACAATACATCAAGCATGACAAACTTAGGATACACAACCGGACAAAACTTACAGTGTGAAATATCATACAGCAGCACAGAATAAACGATTGTAAATAATGAGACTGATAACTTAGAAGCACCACTGAATGCGAATTCGGACAAAACGAGGAAAGTGTAATCTATCAAATATTGCCCATGGGACATTGAAAAAAAAACTGTAACACACTTTATCACCTATTTATAGACGTGTGTTAGAAAGAAGTAAGCCTTATGTTTCACTTGTAAACCAGACAATAACGTCCCTTCAACTCTGAATTAATGTCTTTGTAAACATTCATTGACAACTTCCCATTACCGTGTTTGAGGTTACCTTAAATTTTGTGTAATGCAATCATATTTTGTTTTGCAAGTAATTGTTATAGTAGACTTTTTGAAATCGTCATATATATATATAATAACAATTATATGACAGATATATTGAATAATCTTCTGATCGCGTATTGTAGAAGTTGTAGGACATATTAGGTGTTACAAAAAGCACTTCCCACTTTTGATCCTTAATAGTTCAAAAACTATACATCAGATAACACTGACATTGATAAGAGAATAGTGTACAATTTTGTTGGAAGTAATTTAAAAATGATAGTCTAAATCAGATTCATTTAATTCAAGATTTACTTTTAAGTGAAGTTTCCGATTTTGCTCTGTTTTCAACCCTCTGTACAAAATTTTAATTTTGCACAGGAGTGAATGATGTGTATGGGAATGTGTGGTTTATCACCCTGACAATTGTCCTGAGCAATGGTCAGGATTGGAATGCTCTATTACATAATTATTCATGAGAAATTCCACTGTTATAGCTAGTTTTTATTCATCCTGAAATGTAGTGTATGCAAGCACAGTAAAACATGTGCTCGTTTTTTTCCATGTGCTTGCATTTTACCCTTTACCATGAATTCACACTAGCAGTGCCCAGGACAATCCATCATGAATTATTAATAAAGCATTTATCTGCCTTGGTGCAAGAGTCTAGAAGCCTAGTCAGCAGAGTTCTGAAAAGGCGGTATTCGTGGCATTCATGTCTTTTGTTCAGGGTCATTGTAAGCATACATTCACATACACATCATTGGTTCTTGTGTAAAGTGCAATTTTGTACAGAGGATTCAAATTTGACCAAAATCTGGTACTTAACTTTAAAATTAATCTCATATTCAAATCACATCCAGCTAAATTGTATACTATTCAGCTATTACTCATATCAATGACAGTGCCATCTGATGTATAGTTTTTGAACTATTAAGGATCAAAAGTGGGATTTTTTTTTTGTAACACCTAGTACTAATATCACTTCACCCAATCATTATAATACTATGATTGTGTGCGCTTGGCAAGAAAATTTCTGATTGTCAAGGAGTTTCCTCGCCACTTTGAATTTGATATTTGCAAAATTTGTGTTAGATGTTGTGGAGAGGTGTTGTGGAATATACTCTGTCTACGCAAAACACTGGTTATCAACAACTACTATACGAACCACAAGAGATATTCAAGCATTAGATAGTTTTACATTTGATTTGATTTGATTTGATTTGTTGGTCCCTGTGTTGTCACTGTACATGCACATACGTGCACATGTATGCATAGGTCTACATTGTTGGTGCCATACATATACATAAACATAAGTTATTACAACAAAAAAATTTTCTTCATTGTCTTTACAATGTACACCAAAACGTACAGCTCAAGCAATTTGTCAAGAGAAGCTTGATTTCCTTGAAGCCCTCGTACATAAAACATAATTATCGGAAAAATAGGAGCGAGGGATGACTTGCATAGAGATACGGTGGAAGAACGAAGAAACGAAAGGAGAGGTCTGTCTGCTTTCATTCAAGGTTTACAAAAAGTTAGTTTCCCTGGATCACTTTTGGAATCAGCAAGGCATGACAAAATATGTTCTCACAGAGGAACAGGGGAACAGTTACAGGTCATGGTCGGTTACATGATTACGTAATAGATTAAGTGCGGTGATATTTCCACGAAGGAATTTCATAAATAGTACATTTACAATGACAATGAAATCACTGATATCTAGAGAGCAACACTGATTTTACAGATTTTTTTTTTTTTTTTAAAGAGTACATCGACTTTAAACTTCGATTTTCAGAAGGAAGAAAGTTCCAAATATCGATTGCGGTGTGTCTGATAGATTTCAGAGCCATCACAGTTTTAGGATTATATAAATGAAATTTATCAGATTGTCCTGTGGGATAAAGATGTATGTCCTTGTTTAACTGAAAATATGTTAACAAAGAAGATGGCAACTGACCATCGAAAGTGAAACATTAAGAGCGAGTTTTGCAAATAATCATAATAATAATAATGTAATTTAGCTTGGGTGTTTTTAATTCTGCGAATAAAGGATCTGAATGGTCCCGATAACCCGAGCTGGTGCATATACGTAGTATAGCTTTATTTTGCATAAGTATCATACTAGCAATGTGACTATATGTAATTACATTCCTAAGACTGTATATGTAGCACTTTTCCAAAACTATGAAATTTTTGCTTGTGATTTCAATTGATACGGAATCTATAACACTGCACAATTCAGCAAAGAATACACAAAGACTGCGTTTCGATTGGCATTACATTAACAGACAAAAAAGATTTAAAATAGACTTTTCACGGCTACACAGTACAACACTCATACACACTTTGTGGATGATTCTCATATGCAGAAATTAAGCCTACGCTTGTCTATCAATATTGTGAAAAATGTAATGTGGAAAAATCCATGGTATGATAAATAAATTGTAAAATACACGTATCTATTTATGTATCTTTTGTGATTTATTCAAACAACTATTTGATTATTTTGTATATGTAGTTTACACAACAGATAGACTTGAACATTTTTGTATTTTCTTGGGAAAAACATAATCATCAGCTTTTAAGAGTGAAAGCATAATTGTGAAAATGCTTTTGGCGCAGTAGATGTGGCGCATTTTTCTTTCAGTCTTAAATACTCCTTTCTGAGGTTTAAATGAAATATGCCTCAATATATTTTGAATCATTTGAAATTGTTTTCAATAGTTTCCAACAGAATATCATAAATATAATTTCTAAAGCCCTTTCGAGTTTAACTTCTTACATTTAAAAGAAAACATACTTCATGGCAGGCTCTTACATGTTTTGTATTAGGTTCTTCAATACTTTCTCCTTAATATATATGTATATATAGGCCTATATAATATAAACATATATATATATAAACATTTATATATATATATATATATATATATATATAAATCTCACCCTATTGTCATTTCGTTCGCTTGTATAATAGTACGGCACAACATACGCGATATATAAATATGTATGTATGCATATAAATATATATATGTGACCCGCTACAACAAAATGATCCTAAAGTCGGGTGAGGTCGATTATTTGAAAATTGCATGACAAAATTCCCTAATCTTTCTGCTTTAAATTGATATATAACACATCTTATGAAAATAATCGGCTGCGGAGATATCGATGTTTAAAAGAGAGCATGTCGAGACGTATGGGAAATCACTGTTTCGAGAAAAGCGCCCTAAAAGTTTTCCTTGCGACGCAATCGCAATCAAGGGTCACGCTAGTCAATTTTCACCTCCGGACAATAGAAGGTAAACCCTAGCAACCCCCGAAATGCTCATTCAAGCACAGCGTCGGCGGTCTCCTCACCGACCAATCAGTGACCAGGATGCCAGGAGAAGCAGCTGGGCATAGCGCACCCCGCCCGCACGCACCAGTCGACTTGGCAGTGTGCGAGCTTCACGCTTCGGTTAGCGGCAAGCAGCAAACTGACCAATGAGATCACTCCGGTCGTTGTTAGGGGCGGAGCCTATCTGTGGCGCTCAATCCAAATTTTCGAACCGGTTTCTGCATTGTTGAAACGCCAAAAACATGGCCCAGAAAAGCGCTATTTTTTTTTGTCTTTCCTTTCATCATTTTGCTTCAAAATTTCGACAGATGATAGAAGACATGTCAGACTCCAACAATATGTCAAAATCAGAAAATCGTAAGTTTTGAACAATTGTTATGCTCTGACTTCAAACTCGATTTTCACGGCTTCGACCGTGCGCGACTTTAGGACCTTTTTGTTGTAGCGGGTCACATATATATATATATATATATATATATATCATATATAATTGTGGCGAAAATATGAGCAAAATCAGAGCAATTAAACTGCCGAATACGGATGGGGCACTATTTTTTTTTTCAAGATTGGTATGCGTACACGGTGGGGGGGGGGGGGTATGAAGCGGTTCATAAAATCGAAATGATAGAACGCTGCAATACTGTGTATCAAGAATTCGTAGTTACCAATCGGATATGCGACTGAAACGGGGTCTTAACAAAAATAATGATCTTGGTTGGTTTGGTATATGTCTTTCCAAGCAATAGAGAAATATACTTTTTTAACCGTTGACCCAAATTTAGGATCCATATTTCATTTCGGGAAAAAAAAAAACATTGCAGTGTTGATATTACCATGGAGGTACTGGTTTCTTTTTGATATTACATGCACATGTAGGGTTAAACGTTATTACAGTAAGGGTCGATATCACATTAAAGGGTGGTCTCCGGTTTTTTATTGACACGTGTAGGGGTAAAAGTTATCACAATTGAGTTTGACTCGAACATCACTATGTTTTATATAGGAGTGATGCATATCATACACTATGGGCTGTAAACTACACGAAAAGAAAAAAAAAAACTTCATACAAACTCTAAAACACTGCTTACACATTGCTACATAGTTTTAAAAAAGAAAAAAGGTAAAGTATCCAGAGAAGAAGTATCCAACCATAACATCCACATGTGACGCTTTATGTAAATGAAGCATTAGGGAGCTTTAGATCTGCGGCGCGGACGTTGAGATGACGCTTGAGCTGGACGTTCTCTTCTTCCCTGCGTCGTGTTGAAAAGCAGCTTAAGATTACGCAGAGACGCATGGTATACAAAAATAAAATGGCGCCCCCATATAACCGGTGCATGAAGTAGCTCTCTACGTCATGAGCTGGGCGGACGTAAAAATAGCCAAGAACGCGTAGTGAAAACTCAGACCACGCGAGCTATAAATAGATCGACTTAAATACGCCATTCTGCGCATGCTCAGAACAGTTTTTGTTTTCCTCTGAACGTCCCCGTCGCGAAAATCTAAAGCTCCCCATTATCACAATGACGTGATCTGTTGTGCCCGTGTGTATTAGTCTCAACAGAAAAGTTATTTGCCTCATTTAAGGTGGAATTAATACTTCATAATTATTCTTATAAAAAAAAGAGTAAACTTTTACAAACACAACTGTGAAACTCTGATCAGAATCGGATAAGATGAAGGAAGTTATAAAATTGTGAAGTTACGCTAATTTTCACAAACTGTTTTTTGAACAGTAAATGTAGAAATGTCAATGGGTGAGTTGATAATGTCATGGCGTTTTACTCTTTCTTTTCAGAGAAATTTCAGAATGACCCTAAATTCCCATTTCAAGTTGAAGCTTGATTACAAAGTGAGTCGTTCAATCTACCTATCAGTCAATCAATCAGTAGAATCATTTAAGGCACTACTTAAAACTTATCTTTTCCCATATTGATTCCTTCCCTAAGTTAATGTGTTGAATGTAATTCAATTATTGTATGTGTTTAATTTCTGGTACACATTAGATTTATGTCATGTTATTCTTACTTATGTTTTGATCTGTCTGTTTTCCCTCATTTTTCATCTTTCCTTTTGTCTCTTCCATGTTCGCTTAGAAACATTGTATTAAGCGCATTACAAATGTAATGTATTATTATTATTATTATTACGTACAATGTACGTATCCACATTTTTTATATATAACATGATGTTTGATGTGTATCATCATTTTTGTCACAATTGTTTTATTCAAGGCTCCACTTTTTCATGAAGTAAAGTAAATGATTCTTTTCTCAATGTTTCATTTGGTCTTCTATCTTTGTGGAAAATAAAACTTTATAAAATGTGACCCTGCACCTCAAAACAAACAAAAAGTCGCCAGACATGAATTTTTAGTTAAGACCATATTCTGAAAGAGCAGACTTTAAGCTTTAAAATGATGTATAACTCAAATCAAATGGACTCTCCTAAACTATCTAAATATTGGAAAGAAAGCACAAACTCAGGAAAAGTGTGAACTGAGAAAAGAGGCTCTGAAGTACAGTGTCTATTCAAGCGCTTAATCTTTACCAAACCGTGCTGGCTGTGCGATGAATGGGACAAAAAACAGGAAGTAAACCACCAGAGTAACAACAATGAAGGGATTATCAGATTAAACTGAATTTGAGCATGCCTCATTAACACATTCTGTCCATAATAAATGCCAACTTTCAAAGCAGTAGCACTATCTTTTCAAAAGCTATTAGAGTTGAACGTGAAGAGTGTGGACAAGGTTTTTCAGAAATGAAAAAGGGATTCTAAAGACACACCTAATCACACTATTCTACCAAAAACGTTCGAGATAAACTGCTAAAGAAACACACTTACCTGACCGTTTTATGATACCAAATTTTAGCATAATGTAAAAGAAGACCTGCTCTTTCAGAAAATATGAAAAAGTCAAGTTCGGCTAGGTTGACCCATTTCACTTTAATATTTTCAGTCCTCACGCAAAATCAGTGTGTGCGACTTTATGTTCGTTTTGAGGTGCACGGTCACAAATGTCCATTAGTAGTCGCAAAGAGTCGATTACATAATAAAAGAAATAAATGATAAACGTTATTGCACGTTTGTGTAAATTAAACAATCGACTCATATTTTTTTTCTTTTTTACTGTTGCATGAGCCATATGTTAAATAAATTACGGTAAATCGTTATCATTCGATATCATGACTTTATTCCTCCAAAAATCTCGACCAAACATTATACTCGATAAAAATAAATACATTCATGTAGCACAATTTAACTAACATTGAGACAAGCAATGTGCTGATGACACACACACAAACACACACACACACACACACAAGCACACACACACACACACACACACACTCATAAACACACATCTGTATGAAATAATAACTGCAATTGAGAAGTTCATGGGGACGGAGATATTCCAGGTTTTCGTTTTAATGGTGACATTAAAGTACAAAAGGTTGTTTAATAATGTAGTTTGTATGTTGTGTCGCTGGAGTTGTCATGATGCATCCTGAATAGGGAGAAATCGTTCATCTATCACGTCTTTCAATCAAATTGAAAAGTATCTAGTGATGTCATCAATCTTGTAATCCATTCATCGTCGAATCATTTAAACAGGAAATTGAATATCCTAATGGAAATCCCTTCTGTCACAGGCATTTATGTGATAATTCAAAAACTGTTAGCAGTTGATTCTAGCCCATCTTAGGTATGTCTGGATAGATCTTCGTAGGATTATAACGTAGTAAGGGTCAATGTCAAAATCGTAAATCCACTGGAATCACTCGAAGTTCTTGCGAGGTTGCAAATCGTAAAGGAAATGACAAAAGACATCAACATTAGAGGCCTGACTGGACTTGCAAGTCTGCTACGTCTTAAAAAAACATCCAAGTATCAATATGTTGTTCCCCCCGCCCCTGTCTAAATTTCAAAGCCATAAATTGCTTTGTAACGTATATCAAAATACTCTTCTAAAGTTTGTCACGTTTGAGTGTTTAGGTAATGGGTGATACTTATCACTGATTCTCCTTCCTCTAATAGTTCCGTCTCAATTTTAGAGTCGAGTTTCTTATGGTTATCATTTTTGGCTTTTTTTTTTTTGTCTCAATGAAGCTATTTTGCATTATAGGGAAGTACTCCGCATTATTTGATCATACCTGAACTCTCCATAGTGCAGTATCTAACTATTTTGAGTAACTATTTTCAGTTTACACAAATTCAGTTACAAAATTTGAGCAAATGCCCAGAATCAGTTTGTGCTCATATGGAATATTCTCACTGGCAGTCTGCCAATACATGCAAGTGATAATTATGGAACAAACTCATTGGTTACTGTATGATGAGAAATCTTTATACCTGTCTATCCAGTCTGGATCTTATTGTGTGGACACAGATTTTATTTATTTTTATTTTTTTATTTAACGACAGCTGTAAGGGCTGGGCCGGGGGGGGGGGGGGAGCAAGGGTCATAGGTTTCTTTAACTGACCTCCTTAAAAAAGAAAAAAAAAACGCGAAGGAATTCATCACGAACTCTTCTGGAAGCCATATGTGTTTAACTGACTTGACTTCATTTTTCATTTCTATTAAATAAACAGGGAAAATCATTTTCAATGCATTAACAGAACAAATTTGTAATAATGTCAAAAGTGTAAAGAATACACGTGATCATGAATAACATCGTAATTGCATTTTTTCAAGGTATATACAGTATGCATAGTACAAGGATGGAAATGGAAATGGAGGGTTCCACTAAAACGGAAAGCTTGTACGATATGGGACCCTCAGAATACATAAGAGAACGAATAATGACTTAATAAAACTACAAACAGATATATGAAACAAAATCAAAGAAACCAATGTCAACTGACTTAAAGTCAAATTAGGAAGGAAGAGGAAAATAAAAGGAAAGAGAAGAAAAAAATAAAACTACAACACGTGCCATCGTGGACACAAGCAAACCGGATTCAATGATGTAAGAGTAATGATAAGACACACCCTGGATTAATATTGCATAGAATTGGGTACAAATACCGGTATTAAGCCCTTTTACATTCTTTAATAAAGAATGTAAAAGGGCTTTAATATAAAAATGAGAGAATAGACACAATGATATACGGTTCAATAACAAAAAAAAAAAATTGTGAGGAGGACTTATGTTTGACAGAATATTTTTCTCTAATTAAACCAAAAATGATATATATGTATTTGACTAATGCTTATAAAAATTATGATTTGCTTGTGATAATGAAACAGGACTAATTCGGTTGTAAAGCATAAAATTTTAATAAAAATAATTTTAATTGATTCTTAAAAGAATTCAAAGTTCTTGCTGTTACTATATTTTTAGGTTGTGAGTTCCAATACTTTGGCCCATCGTAGATGAGGGTGTTCTGAGCCAGAAGATTTCTAACCTTCAAGAAAATGGCAAATGGAATTCCGTCGATCGCCTTGTTGGATAATTGTGAACGGATTTATTTCTTAGAAACATTGTTTTAAATATGTTTTTATTATGATTATACATAAATTGTCCTAAATTAAACAAATACAGATCTTTAATTTTCAATATTTTGTCTTCAAGAAATAACGGGTTAGTATGAGACAAAAATGCAGTATGACATATAATACGGAGTAACTTATTTTGTAAAAGAAGTAATTTATCTAATAGTGTTTGATATGTATTTCCCCTCGCAAGAATACCGTAATTTAAGTAAGGCAATATGAGGGATGAATGTAATGTAAACAGGGACGACAAAGGAAGACGAATTTTATCTTGATAATTACACCAATATTTCCTGAAATAGTTTTAAATATACTATCAGTATGAAATTTCCTTTAAAGCTTATTATCAGAAATTTTAAATGGGGAAAAAATTTCCAGTGGAGTCCCATCAAAAACAATATCCACCGGTAGTGTCTCTGTAGAGTTTCTAAAAAGCATAAATTTAGATTTTTTAAGATTGAGAGATATTTTATTTGCTTTTGTCCATTGGGCGACATTTTCTAATTCAGAGTTTATTGTGTTTACGAGGGTAAGAGGATAAAAAAAAACAAATTTGAGTCATCCGCAAAGAGAATGAAAGAAAGAACATCTGATGATCTACAAAAAATCATTTATATAAACAAGAAACAGACGGACCTAACAAACAGTCCTGTGGGACCCCACATTTGATATCTAACATTTGTGAGTTACAACCGTATAAAAAGACATATTGCTTCCTGTTCATGAGATAGCTCCTTAACCACTCCAAGTTCTCTTTCCGATTTCCCCAACCTCTTCTTAGAGATCCAAATAAGGCGGTATTTCATGATTCCTTCACCCTTAGCGGCTCTGAGCAGTGTGCTCTCCTTCAAAATATATTACTAGTACTATTCAAAAATTGAATCTACATGATTAGAGCCACAAGAATAAAGAGGTGCTGATATTAATCACTCTTACAGATCACTTGCATTACTGGAATACTATAAACACATTAAGTTGTTGGTTAGCAACTATATCAGGTACGAAAGTAATGAAACATAATGATGAAAACTTCATAGACTACTGCACTTCTTATTCATACAAATCAATTATTTATTCTTGATCTCCGCAGTGGTCACGTTACGTCCCTCTGTTTCGCTTCCCTTCAAGTATAAAGAGAGATCACACAATGAAATTCTGTAGCACGAGTTTTACAAACGTTATAAATTATCTACATGTACACACACACACACACACACACACACACACACACACACACAAACTACATAGAGAGACACACACAAACACACAACCACAACGTGTGAGAGAGAGAGAGAGAGAGAGAGAGGGCGGGATGGCAGAGTTGCTCAGTCTTACCACGACCACTCGGGCATTATCCCTTCACGATGTCAATAGTGTAGCCTCAACAGCTACTAACACTTTTATAGTTTTGGAGTGGACGAATGAGTCCTTTTGAACCTTAATCACAACGTACTTCAGATTTGGCGAACACCTTTATTTGACGTTTATTCCAGTTGTTAGTGATGAATACGGACATCTACCGGAATCTGAGCCTTTGATACTCGCGTATAGTTATCGAATGTGGAGTACTTATTATATCGCGATCGAGTTGAGAAAGAATGGATCCCATACTTTGGTTCTTTGCTGGTTTCATCCTCTTTCCCCCAATTTTCTCACTGTCCGAAGGCAATACAAAAAGTGAGTATCTTGAGTGTTTTCAATTATAGTGCTCTACGGATTCATTTCAAGCTCTTTGTATGAGTGCATGTTCACAAAAGGCGGGAGAATCCATCCAAAACCATAAAAAGGCTCATCGGGAGTTTCATATAGGCATCGACAATACTTGGTATCACAATCATCTGAATTGGTCGATTAAGATGTACGCATTACCAATTAAATCATGTTGTCGATTAGAAGCGGTACGTATAGTGTATATATAATAGTATATATTTTTAATACTAGGACTCTAAAATGAATGATCAATACACTGTAAGAAATAATGCAACAAAGAACATCTCCTTTGAAAATTGCGTTGGTGACTAAACAAGCACGACCTCCACAATTCGGACTATCTCACTATCTCGTCATACTATCATCATGCTCACATGTTTTAGCACTTCATTGCAAAATAAATCTTTCTAATCATTTTATCCCGTAGATATTACTCTCAGCTGCTCGGGGAGGCCATTAGAACTTGAGCTATCGTGCGATGCCAGCTGCGTTGCCAATCGTGATACTTGGAATATTCAGGCACCCCATGGAAGGCGAATTCTCACTGAAATAAGATCTATCAACAATAAAGAGATGGGATTTCATATGTTGGATAAAATAGCCAACAAATCGTTTCTGACTATAATTTTGAATTATAACCAGAGTTTCCCGGTTATATCACTGACCCATCAGATTCAGCTACGCGTATGGCATATATATCTATCCAGTGAAATTCGAGATGAGGGTGGAGTGTTACGAAGGTAAGTGTTCGCGACATTATTATTATGATGATTTTTTCTTCGAATAAATACATTTACTATTAAAATCTGTTATGAAGATTTTTATTTATTATAGAAACTGAATTAAAAAATATAAATTAATATGGAAAAACAAAAGCAATGTACATAAATTTCAAGGCAAGGTCATTGTAGAATGTGACCCACCCTTATTCTTCTTAAGAGGTGATGCTCAGTTTCAGATAATAAAGGAAAAAACTGTTGAGTATTGTGCAAATGCTTAGAATGTTTAAAAAAATGCTAAAAAAGCTCGAGTAAAAGTACGTTATTTGATTTGATTTTGCAAAGTCATTTAGTTATCCTGAAATGTAATTTATCTCCCTTTGTTCAATACCGTTTTCGTTCATTATCAAGGTTCTGATGGTTAGGTCGACATAGTGTAGCCTAACTGTTAAATTTTTAGATAATGTTTGTCGTGCATCATGCATGAATACGACAGCACCAGCAAAACATTACGACAACAACAACGTCATTAGAATGAAAATGAAATTTGAATGAATTTGAATAGTTTACTTTCAATCACCGGTAGAAGGAAACGAATTTCACAAAAATCATTCAAAGTTTTTGTATCGTTTTTTTTTTTCCTCTTACGAACTAAACATCATATCGTCGATGACTTTCAGGTCTTTTTAAATGCACACTGTACAATTTTCTTTTCACTTGGCCTGGCGTCACGTACAAGTAATTCTTAGCCACTATTGTACGCAGAATTAAAAAAAATAAATATGTATCATTACGCTAAATGCTGTAAAGGAATCATTGGATAAGACTGATATACCGCAGTCGATTCACCATTGTTTCGAAGAATCACTGCAACAACCGACTGGTTTCCATTCACACCTTCATGCTCCGAGTGGATGCGTGAGGACCTCCCTTAATAGGAAATGATATTGTATAATGACAATGAGAAGAAAGAAATGAATCACTGACATACAAGACAAAAAGCAAATACCAACTACTGGTATGTATAAAACATTGCCTAATTCATATCTTCAGACAAGAAATGTAAACGTAAAATAGAAAAATGGTAATTGAGATTATACCTGAAACGACAATACTGCACGCCTATGCTGACCAGAGATAAACCTTATTCTTATCTTATCTTATCATATTTGTCACAGTAAGGAATTGCAGACTGGTGATGATTGAGTGTTTTAGATACCGACGACTTTAACGCTGCTGTACAATCTAAATTTGTTTCTCTTTTTCTTTTAATTTTCAATTATTGGATTGGTTTTTTTTTTTGTTTAGAATATCCAGCAGTCTAATAAAAAAAAAAAGACTTTAAATCCAAAGGTTAGACTATCCCTCTGAAAAGCCTTGGAGATCATCTCAATATTATAAATTCAGACCAATTTTTGTTACTTTAATCCTTGTCAAATGTTCTTGAGTTGTTGATGTTTACAGGTACAGTAAAGTTGTGATATTAACTGATTTTCCATTCATGTTTAGACAGAATATCACCCTCTTTGATATTCGTTAATAAAGTCGCACCAATCATTGATATTCACTCACATTTTTCTGGCTAAAGGCATAGTTTACCATTTGCAGATGGAACAAAAATCGTGCAGCATTACCACCTCAAAATAGCTCTAAATGTGAGTTAGGGATAGAAACAACCAATGTAAAGATTTGAACCAGTACAATCGATGTTTTCCTTCTTGAATATATACAAAATGTGAAAAATAGTTATTATAAAAATGTTTCCAGACTAAACCGTCTACAGTTACGGTTTAATGAGAAAAATAGTGATATCACCCTTTTGTTATGCTTTATTGCGACAGTTTCATATGTGACCGTGCATCACAAAACAAACAAAAAGTCGCAACCCTTGATTTTATGTGAGGAATCAAGAAAGGTGAAACGGGTCAACCGAGTCAGTTTTGGATTTTACATATTATTTTCTGAAAGAGCTATTTTTCTTCTACATTATCCAAACGTTTGGGATCATAAATTGAATGGGAAAGTGGGTTTTCTGCAGTTTTTGTACAACTTTTTGTTTGGGTAAAGTAGTGTGATCAGATTGTTCTTAGAGGCCCCTTTTAATTTCTTGAAAATCCTTTGCACAATCTTCAGTTTGAACTCTAATAACTTTTGAAAAGATAATGCTACTGCTTTGAAAGTTGACATTCATTATGAACAGAATGTGTTGATTAAACATGCTCAATTTCATCTTTCTTAATAATCTGATAATCCCTTTATTGTTGTTGCTACAGTGGCTTACATCGAGTTTTTTTTTTTTGTCCCATTCATGGCACGGGTAGCAAGGCTTTGTAGAGATTATGCACTTGAATAGACCCTGTACTTCACAGCCTCTTTTCTCAGTTCAAACTTTTCGGGAGTGTGCACTTTCTTTCCAATATTTATATAGGTTAGAAGAATCCATTTGAATTGAGTTATACATCTGTTTAAAGCTTAGAGTCTGCTCTTTCAGAATCTGCCCTTAACTGAAAATCCATAACTGGCGACTTTTTGTGTGTTTTGTGCTGCAGGGTCATGGTATGATGTTTTGTGAAACAACTGACGTATACACATATGCATCAAAAGTGAGATCTTGCATATTTGAAAATCACTGTTCCCAAAGAAAAACAGGACCTTTAAGTGGTATCTTCTTGGATTTCTCCAAGGGTTATATGGTGTTCGTGACAAGGCCCTTACAGCGGGTTGATAGTTACCTGCAAAACAGGAAACAATACGTTTGTTTGATCGCATAAAATTTAAACCAAATTCTTCCTCATGGTGTTCCTTAGGAAAGTCCCCTATTAGGGGCCATATTATTAAAAAATGTTTCTCTCTGAAAAAAAGAAAGAAAGAAAGAAACAAGATAATAATGATTATCTTTTTGCACACTAAAAGTTACGAAATGCATAAGAGCAAATTGATTTTTCTTGAATCCTTAGAGAGGTAAACACATACTTCCAGCAATACAGATGAAGCTTTGCCAATATATGTCATATTTGACGACAGTCCATTAGAGCATGCCCACACAGCACAGAAGAATGCATCTTCGATACTGAATATAGTCAGTACCTGTTCAAGGGGATGGCTAGTAACTGATCAGTGGGAATCAGTGGGAATGCTGGGGTGATTGTTCCAATTCTTGTGGGATTCATTTAAGAGTACATTATATATCTATTGTTGTGTGAGAATTATTTGCTTCAGAACGGTCTTATATTCATGTAATATGCAGTTTAATGCCCCGTCGCTGGACAGGCATGGTAACCTAGAAATGTGAAACTGCACATTACTTGAATATGAGAACATTCTGAAGCAAATAATTTTCACACAATAGGTATATAATGTACTCTTAAATGAGTCCTACAAGGATTCAACTTCATCTTCAACTTCAACTTCAACTTTTATTTTCATTTCCATTAAATAAACAGGGGAAAATATAAACAATGCATTAACGGAACATATTTGTAAAAATTTCAAAGAAAACGTACATGTGATTTGTATCTTTTACAAAGTCGAATGTTTATGTTTATGATGTAATTCCCAATATATTATGCGTTATGTTTTGTTGGAGAAAGAAGAATGAAAAATAAATGAACTGAATTGAAATTGAAATTGAAATTGATCACGAGTAACAACATAAATTCATTTTCTGAGGTATATACGTGTACATATGCATAATACACGGATTGGAATGGAAATGTAGGGTCCCACTAATAAGCAAAGCTTGTAGTTTATGGGACCCTCGGAAATATACACAAAATCAAAGAATCCAATGTCAACTGACATGAAATCAACTTAGGAAGGGAAAAAAGGGGAAAAAATGGAACCGTCATCTCCCAGCATTCCCACTATTTCCCGCTGATCAGTTACTAGCCATCCCCTTTAAAAGATTTCAAGTAAGATAGGTGATTATGAATAAACTCAGTCCGCATATTCAATCTCCTTCCCTTGATTTCACTTTACTGTAAATTACGCAGTTTCAGCGCAGGAAACGTCCTTCAAAATTTGTTAGCTAAACTACTGATATTATGAAAGAAAGCGATCTAAAGTATTTCCGGAATAACCCCCAAGTTTTCTTTCTGGTCCGCTGCTCTCTAAATACACAATCTGAGTAATAGATATTTGTATTTAAATTTTGTTCAATTTGGGATTATAACACGCTCCAATGTATCTTTTATCGATGTTTCGTAGAAACGAATCATTCCATAATTAGTGTCCTCGTACGCTGTGTAGTGATTTCCATTGACCTTCATTAAGGTCTCTAATTTCTCAAAATACATTTAGACAAACAGGCCCTAAATATTGGATTTGCTATATAATTTTCTATAATAAAGAGTAAACGCGCTCTCGCTGTCTTCTTTTAAGCGTTATAAAAACTTTTTCTCTTTGTCTTGTACCAAATGAGTGTTTGCAACTGATCCATAAGGAAAAATGAAATACATGCTTTATCTTATCTCCACAACCACACAGCTGCATTGAATCACCAACTATTTCGAACCATTTTCTTATTCATCTTTGTTCCGATTCCTTATTATCAGTGTGCATGTAGTTTTAGTTATGCCTTCCATTATCTGAAATGCATTTCACTCTGTTTGTTAGGTTTGTCCTGTCTGTTATGTATTGTCTGTACTCCTTTGAATTACTTCATATTCTTATTTTGTAAATAAGAAAGTCTATGTTTTGGCATGAGTTAAGGCATGAGTTGTTCACAGTACTTGTTAGACCCATGATTTTTTTTTTCTTCTCTGAACTGGAAATTATGTAACCGGTTTGGGTTTTTAAACATTTAACAACGTGTACATGCTTTTGATTCGTTTACCTCTAATTTTCATCCGACGGCCAGCCAAGTCTGCTCAAAATCTGTTGTAATTTGCTTTGTGTTAGTATTCTGTTTGTCACATGGAAGAATTTCTTTCCATATTTTGATATTGCTGTCATATTGACACTTTTTTTCACTGTTATTAAAGAACTTCCGTAAAGGCAATATACATAATTATCAAGATTTCATGTGGTTGTTTATCATCAGGAAACGCAAATTATCAGTGAAACATTTTTATTTGTTTTCGAGGAACACCACCTGTGAAGCTAGTTGACGGACCCTCTCCTCTAGAAGGCTTAGTGGTCATCGAACCAGACAGCTATGTCTGCCATGACGGATTTACCGCAAAAGCTGCTGAACTGGTGTGCGGTGAACTTGGCTTCCCAGCGGCAGAAGAGTATTCATCTCAGACATTGCCCAGTACGGCAAGGAGGAACAATTATCAACGGCTGGCATGTCCAGAAGGTTACTGCCGTAGTGTGGATGTCCATTTTAAGAAAGCTACTGTGACACTAGTATGCATGTATGCAACAGTGGAACTGAAATGTACACTGAGATGAGAACTTTTCTACTTTTATAAGGGCCAAGGAAAATCAGCTACATCTATTTTATCTTTATTTTTATTATTATTATTATTTCTTTGTAACAGCATGCCGTTACAACATGAATCTTGTTGTATGCTTCGGAATTAAGTCATCATAATCAAGGTTTTTTTTTATATGTACGAGAATTTGAGATATCATGCACATAAAAATACAATGTTGATTTCACTTCTCACTTCCCCAAGAATTCTATGAGAAACACTCAATGAATTTGCCTATTCAAAAATGGCTTTTGAAACAAACTGACTAGGTATAAAGTCAGTGAGTGAGATCAAGGTACATTGGTAGTTTCGGGAAGAGGCTTTTAAGTGTTCATGTTTCCATTCATAAATATTTCGTTAAAATATCGGTAAATCTGCCCAGTTGAGCAGGGCTGAAAATGGGTTACTCTGAGAGGTAAATACAAGAACTCACCTTATCCACTTAAATTCCTTCATAATTTTTTGAATGAGGATGATGAATCAGGATTCTTTTCTTAGGTCGTGATGAATGGTTCCCAAAATATCTTTTCAGGTAACTCGTCTCAACGTATAATGGAATGTTCACCTGCAACGACTAGGTGTCCGTTGAAACAGATTGTCAGACTGAAATGCCGAGGTGAACCAAAATATGAATTACAACAATTTTCGGTTAACGTGTGTGTGTGTGTGCAATGATAAATTGATGTATAATTTAATTGATCGAAAAATATACATATATATATATATATATATATATATATATATATATGTATATATATGTATATATATATATATATATATATATGTATATATATATGTGTATATATATATATATATATATATATATATATATATATACCTCCCAGAATATGTCTTTTTGCTTAAATGCTCATGGTTTTTATGAAAATCTAGATTTCAAGCTAGCTCTACATACATACGATTTGTACCTCATTTGTGGAGTTTTGTGAAAATTTTACATCGGTACCTTTCGAGTTGAAAATTAGGTGTCATTTCTCACTCAAACGCAATCAGCTCTAGACAACACGCAATTTTACATTGACGGCGCGGTCTGCCAACTGTGAGCCTGAAGGCCATTTTCGGAGGGTTATTTTACTGCCATACCTGTTGTATTTGTACAATGCACCTGCCTAGTAAGTTGCAGCAAATACTCACGTGAATTCATACTGAGTTTGGAGGAATTTCGTGAAACTTCGCCATCGGTACCTTTTCAATATTCATAAACCATGTCAGTTTAGCCCCGAATGAATAACCCACCAATATGTTCATACACTAAAGCAATTGCGTGCTTCTCACTTGAATACGTTACGCTGATTGGCTAAATGTAATTGGCCTTACGAGGTTGCATCGGGTCAACGCGTGATCGTGACTTAGCGCGTATGCAAATTCGTGACGTGACAATAGGTGCGCGCGCCTTTATTACTATTTAGATTTCATTCATACATTAGCTCAACGTTGCATTTGCGGCGCGTGATTGCATCATGAATATGTATTATTCTTTAACGCTCAACGCACTGTGATAGGTGGTATACAAATGACGGATCTACGTCATAGCTCATTATCTGTTTGTCACCGTTCGCGTGTAGACTTTTTGTAATGGTGACTGGGTTTGAGACTTTTACACTCGGTGATTGTCAATAATACCCTTTTGCGGTAATCGGTCGTATGTGAATCCATCAGACAAACGACATATATTCAGGGCAGATTCCTTTTTAGTGTTTTTCTCCCGATCGTCAAATACTCAAACCCTGACATAAATATGCCTAACTCTTACATGATGACAGTTAGTATGATTCTATGAAAAATGAAACAACTCCTGAACAGACTTAACGTCAGCGCTTTCACCTATAACCGAAATACCAACTTTTCGTTTGTTTTACAGGTTCATTTGGGTCTTGTGATAATCCTGGTCACGTGTATCATGGTTATTGGGACTCCAGTATAACGAACTTTGGGTCCAGATTAACTCTCACCTGTGCAGAAGGTTACGTCATCAATGGCAGCGCGACACTACAGTGTGTGGTACTTGTACTGCCTGGTTGGTCAACTTACTTCCCGGTTTGGAATGCTTCAGTCCCGTCCTGTTTGAGAGTCGGTATGTTGTAGAAAGGTATCTCAACGCTTGCTATGGTGTTTGAATAACTTATGAGAATACAATTGCGGCTTGAGAGAAAGATTAAAGATAGAGGAATAAGACGTCGGTTTGACTTCGAAAATGAAGACCGGATATTAACATGTTCTATCATTTGGCAATTATAATTTTGAACGGCCCATTGCAGGTGTAAAGGCCCTATACAAGAATTACCATTGCTCCATTTGGATCAAGTGTGTATGTAGTAACATTATGTCTTCTTTACATCTGAAGGTAATTGTAGTGAGATGTTCTCGGCCCCCCCCCCCCAAAAAAAAAAAAAAAATGATTTACTTTGTATTGTTGGGAGGTCAAATCCTTCTATATGCCCCGTTCCGTCACACTGACAGGTCATTTTATTATGTGACCCTGCACCTCAAAACAAACAAAAAGTCGCCAGACATGAATTTTTAGTTAAGGCCATATTCTGAAAGAGCAGACTTTAAGCTTTAAAATGATGTATAACTCAAATCAAATGGACTCTCCTAACCTATCTAAATGTTGGAAAGAAAGCACAATCTCAGGAAAAGTGTGAACTGAGAAAAGAGGCTCTGAAGTACAGTGTCTATTCAAGCGCTTAATCTTTGCCAAACCGTGCTGGCTGTGCGATGAATGGGACAAAAAATAGGAAGTAAACCACCAGAGTAACAACAATAAAGGGATTATCAGATTAAACTGAAATTAAGCATGCCCCATTAACACATTCTGTTCATAATTAATGCCAACTTTCAAAGCAGTAACTATATCCTTACAAAAGATATTAGAAAGTGAAAGTTGAAAGTGAAGAGTGTGGACAAGGTTTTTCAGAAATGAAAAAGGGATTCTAAAGACACAACTAATCTCACTATTCTACCAAAAGCGTTCGAGATAAACCGCTAAAAAACACTCTTTCCTACCCGTTTTATGATACCAAATTTTAGCATAATGTAAAAGAAGACTCGTTCTTTCAGAAAATATGAAAAAGTCAAGTTCGGCTAGGTTGACCCATTTCACTTATTTTCAGTCCTCACGCAAAAATCAGTGTGTGCGACTTTATGTTCGTTTTGAGGTGCACGGTCAATATAGGAATATGACCTGGTAGAATATTAAAACTTGTTTAATACGCGAATAACAAAAAAGAAAGAAATAAAACTTCCATTTTTGACGTTGCAAATGAAAAAGCGTTGTTGAGGGTTGATTATGAGAGTACTAAATAAGGACGTATGCATATTCTGTATTGATCGAAAGAAGACATTTTATTTATTTTTTTTTGCGAAATCATCAACTGACGCAACTTGTTATCGAGCTTTTGATCAGCAAAAAGATTAATACACTTTTTTTCCCCAAAAACAGACAGAGAATCAGACAGAGAATAATGAAACTGTCCTTCGACAGTTATTGTTTCAAGCCAATTGTGTTGTGATTCATTCTCGAAATTAATTGATGTGTGGTCATAATGGTTATCGGTATCAGCGAAGGTTGCATAGAAAAGACATATCTTTCGAAATCATGAACATGATGAAATTTACGCAATATATCAATCAGCTTTTGATCAGGAAAGAAACTTGGTACCCTTGTCTCGAAACATCCAGAGAATGATAAAGATGTCCTCTAATCACTGTTTCGTGAATCATTCTCGAAAGTGATTGATGTGTGGCGTATTTCTCTCTCAGGTCATAATGGTCATGAGACAAACGTTGCATGAGAAAGAAATTCTTTTTAAATCATACCTGACGCAACTAATCAATTATCCTTATGTCAGCAAACTTGATAACCTTGTCTCGAAACATCCAGAGAATGATAAAACCGTCCTTTAATCATTGTATTTAATCGAGCCCATTGCTTCGAGTTTCATTTACGAAAGAGATTGATGTGTGGCGTATATCTCTTTCAGGTCATAATCGCCTTAAGAGAAGCGTTGCATACACCCTGGGAGCGCTTCTTTGTGTAATTAGCACACTCTCAATACTATCCATTGCCTTCTGCAAACTACAAAAAAGGTGAGAAAACTACCAAGTATGGAAATAAAAGAGGAAACAATAACGAGAAACAGTTGTTGGTATTATTTGGTTGAGAGGACAATGGGTTTTAGAGAGGTATCCAATAACAATAATAATCTATGGCACTTGAGTAGATTGTATGCTCATAAATATCGCGTGTAACGTGTGTTTCTATGTACACGGAAACATTATTGTTTCTGTATACCAAGTTGTTCTGTATGCGCGAGAAAGGCATTTATACGAAATAAAAATGGTTCAGTTAAAATTGCCATTCAAAGAAATGCAAATATCAATGGGCAAAAGGAGAGATTTGTTATTCCCTTGTAAATACAAACACGGTCATCTATAAATATACACATTGCCTTTGCTAGAAAAACAAAATATATGATCAACTGGGATTTTTTCTTCGAAGTCTACCAAATGTGATAGTTATTTTGATTTTTCAATGTCAACTTTCATCTCCTTTTGTTTGTATCAGAAGGCATAGGCCGTTAGCAGCTTCATATCGGTCTAATGGCCACACGAATGACGCGCACCTGCAGCATCTGAGGGAGACCGATCGTGGTGTCTCATTGAACCCTGCCATGGCTGACTCTGGCACAGTGAGTGACCCTTTCCCTGACCATCCGGACAACAGACCTGGAACCCTTTCAACTCATCAGGAGAACCCATATCACATCTCCCAAAACCTCGCGGAGGTAGACATGACGTCCTGTCATCGTGCTGAAGTAGAGAAAACTTCCTTCCCTTCTTGTCAAGAATATCATAGTTTACAGGAAACATCAAAAGCTCAAGACGAATGTTATCAGGACCGTGACTACCACTACAATGACCGCACGACTGACAGAATGACGAGCGGTGCCACCAAACCCTGCGGAAGAGCCCACCTGTTTGATGAGCGCTGCTACAATTCGCTGGACTTTGGCATTGGGTCTGACGGTGTTTGCACTCGCACACAGGATGGGAACATTCCCAAACCACATCCCCAGCGAGGCAGACATGTTGATAAGTCTGACCTGAACAGGACACTGGCCAGCAAATATGCCAAGTCATGCAACTCTGGCGAATTTGCCCAGGCGGGAGAAACTGACATCTCAAAGGAGAGTGAGGATGAACACGTCAATCACGACTCCGACGACGGCAGACCACAAAAAGACAACCCTGTTCGGTCATCGCAGCCTAATGTCTCCTCTAAAAGGAAACATACTGGGCTCCCCTCATTGAAAGTAGGTTCTTCAAAAGTAATGTCCTCTGAAGAGGTCTTTTATTATCAAGTAGAAGCTGATAATGAGACTGATACCTGCAAAGCACCTCTGTATGCGAAGGTAGACAAAGCACGAGGAAAAAACAACGTTGTCTCAACAAGTTATGATTGAAGCACTAAACACATTATGTTACAACACACACAAACACACGCCTGCCCACACACACATAGTCAGTCGCATGTGCTATGTCCGTGTGTGTGCGTTTGTGTATGTGCGTAGGTGGGTTTGGTATTGCGGTGTCATGACTCTGGATTCTCTTATTGCAGAGCGTAAAGACACTTGCATTATCCTTCATAATCTTGTGAGGAAGCAACTGTTTCAAGAAATATCAAAGTTGGACAGGACCCTTTTTATCAAAAGATACAATCGATTTTAAATTTCCTTTACGAAGCTGCGATACACTTACAGTTCAAATCAACTATCAATTTGAACTCTTCATAAAACAGGGTACAGGTTTAGAATATGATGATTTTTAAAGGTTTAAAGCCAGATGTCCTGGACACCTGAAGTATAAAGCACATTTTGCTTTCAATACTCTTGCCGATTTCGCTTGTACTCATCTCCGTCCCACCCCACCCCTTGATTCCACCGAGTAGAAATTGATTACAAACAAGACAAATAGTTGCTCGAGTTTAAGAGTGAGTCTCGGCTCACCACTTTATCCTTTCATAGAAGGACACGGTTGAAGGTTTTAAAAGCGATATGCTCAACAATAGGCAATCAATCAGCGCTATACAGAAAACACTGTTCATGGGGTTTATAAGAAGGTTTTTTTTTTTTTTTTTTGGTCATTAAAAGCTGAACCCCCTTTTACAATGTGACTCACTCAAATCCCTATACGCAAGCACAGTCATGTGATACACTGCTCGACAACTTATAAATTGTGGTTGTATATTGTTCAAATCTAGTGATAGAGACATCTTCTAATTAAATAAAAATAGACTTTACTAAAAAAAAAAATCTTTATTATTTTATTTGGTTGTTTGACGCGACACTTGCGTACATTGAGCTGTTTAACAGAACGGGGCTCAGAAAACAGCTCATAAATGATAACCTGTGATGCGGCCTATAAATCAGCTATGATGAATCTGTAATGAAGTTAACATGAATTTCAAAGAAGCCCGGTACTATGGGTACTTTGACAGGAATAGCTATGCAACTTTTCAACGAAGACGTGTATCTCATCCTATTATGTGCATTTAACAAATCATTGCGCTTTGCTCGTAAGTCTTAGTCTTTAGCCTGGAAAGAAGAGCAACATATCATATCTTAAATAGAAATAAACATAATTTAGTCACACTGCATATAGAAGTAATTGTCTTGCATTAGTCTCCGGGTTTTAAGTGTCCTACAGAACATAAAATTCTTGGAAAGTTCATAGATACCGGGGTTACCCACCCACTTCGCCCCGGCCCAGTGTGCGCCGTTTCAAAATCCGTGAAACATTACTCCTCCAGCCAACTTAGTAAGATGTTTGCCCCTTAAGTTCTGGGTGCTGTTCGTTATTCCGAAGGTTCGTTAATCCGAAACACACAAATTCCCTATACCTAGAGGTTCGTTTATCCGAAAAGGGTTCAGGGTTCGTTAATCCGAACATTTTGTGGCGTTATTCCGAAGGTTCGTTATTCCGGAGATTCATTAATCCGAAAATGAAATTCGGAATAACGAACCTTCGGAATAACGAATCTTCGGACTAAGAGGCCTTCGGAATAACTAACCTTCGGAATAACGAGCTGTAACCTAAATTTTTGCCCCTTTCCCCATTTTTTTTTTTTTTTTGAGCATCGTTCGGATGTAATCTTTCAGAGTCTTTGATTTCACCATTGAATTGGACATGGTATTCTATACTATTATGTTCCTGCTGTGCATGTGCATGTCGCCTTTGTTGCCTTTCCCAGAGCCGGCGGAACGTTTTCAAAAGTGGGAGGGCCCAATTCCGGGTTTCATGAGCCAACAAGCAAAATAAAAAAAAAAAATAAAAATACTGGTGCCACTTGCAAAGGTTTTCAGCTCATCGTCTTTCTCCCTCCACTACCGGGTTTCTTCAGCTGACAAGCGAAAAAATAACCTTACGAGGTCTTTATCTATTTCTTTCTAGTGGTACTTACACACTTCCGGGGTACAAAAGAGTGGAGGGGCCCGAGCCCCCCTTCCGCCTTCCATCTTTCCCTTTCAACACGAATACTTTCACGCTTAAACTGTCTACTATAATCATTATGAATAATGATGTAAATTGTTGCTGCGACAATTGCACCAGTCTTAGTTTCTCCAAGGACTTAGGTTTGAGTTACGGTTGTGAGAGGGTTTTAGGTTTAGTGGGATGAGAGCATACGCATTAGAATTAGGGTTAGTGGTTAGGGCAATGTTTCTGGGTAGAATTTATGTTTGGCGTGAAAAAAACGTGCAGACATTTTATAGGGGCAATTGAGCAAGAGTAAATGTCATGGGGCAATTAAGTAGTGCAAAATCAATGTATGTACTGGCACCCCGTCCTGGTCAAGCTCTGCTTATATCGATATCCCGATTGTTTTCTTCCTTGTTAAGTTATGATTATATGCAATGTCGCTACATACAGTATATCTCATTATGTTATGTTATAAACACACACAAACACCCATTGGTTTGCAGCGTATCATGATGTGCACACTTTGCATTAAAAGACAAGTTCACCTTCATAGACATGTGGGTTGAGTGAATGCAGCAATATTAGTAGAACACGTCAGTGAAGATTTGGGGGAAATCAGACAATCCGTTCAAAAGTTATGGATTCTTGAAGTTTCTGCTCTGTCACGGCTGGATGAGAAGACTACTATAGTTTGTGATGTCACACGTGTACAACGATATAAAGAAAGAATAAAGAAAAATCAATATATTTTCACTTTTCTCGCATAACAAAAGAATACTCACCTTCTCTCTATCAGAAGGTAGGGGAAACGTCAGTAACAAGTCAAAGAAATGTGTACTTTATTCAAAAAGTACAGTTTTGTGAAATTTTCTTTTTATTTTCCTTATGTAGTTGTACGCATGTGACATCACACACTGCAGTAGTCTTCTCATCCAGCAGTGACTGTGCAGATACTTAGGAAATTCATAACTTTTGAACAGATTGTCCGATTTTCCCCAAATTTTCACTGATGTGTTATACTAATATTGTTGCATTCACTCAATCCACATGTATGAAGTTGAACTTGTCCTTTAATTTGTCATAGTATTTGGAGAAGTACAGATAAAGAACCAAAATCAAGCCTGACCAAACTAATTAATCTTCGTTTGGCAATTTAAGTGTTCACGAGGGGACTGAAACTGTGAGGTACTGCTTTCAGCAGTCCGATCCATTTCCGATATTTAAACTTTGTCTTGGCGCAGCTGTGACAGCCCTTTTGTAGTTGTATTTCCTTGTAGTTGTAGAGTACTGCCCCTTTATGTGAAATATTGCACTGGTAAATTTATGACCATGTATATGTATCTGTTACACTGTAATTGCTTTTTTATTGGAAATTAAATACATGAAATTAAATAGATGCGTCAACTTGTCAAGCAAGCACAACTAAAGGAAGGAGGAAGCTCATAAAATTCGTGGGAGTATTACAGTTTATAAATCTTCCTTTGACCATCACTTATTGAAACTTGAAGCCTTGTTTCGAAAACTATCATAAAAAGTAATTAATCGCATACGAGGTACTTTTGAAACCACGCTACATATTTCAGCGCAGCCCAACGCGATGGCCGGCGTCACACCCGCCACTTGGTCGATTGTCATCTAGTTGTTTACCCGCACTGGTATACGAGAAATTCGTTAAGGCCATGCCACACCTTTCCGGGCAAGCCTTGCGTGCGACTTGCGAAGATCAATTTTTACTACCCGGAGATCCCCGCAGATGACCCACACATGACAGTACCCAGCACATTATCTTACCCGTAGTCACCCGGAGGTGCACGCGCAAATCCCTTTTTTTTTTTTTCCCGCAACCATGTTAAAGGCCTTGTCACACCTTTCCGGGTAAGCCTTGCGTGCGACTTGCAAAGAACAATTTTTACTACCCGGAGGTCCCCGGAATGAGCCGCACACGACAGTACCTAGCAAGTATATCACCAGTAGTCACCCGGAGGTGTGCACGCAAATCTTTTTACCCGCAACCATATTTAGGCCCTGTCACACCTTCCGGCCAAGCTACGCAGGCTTGTTGCGCGTAGGGATTTTCCAGCATACCGGCAGTTTCTGAGGGCGAACAAGGATTTGGGCGAGTCAGTGCATGTGTCTTACTTGCTGGACGCGTTCTACTTAATTCTACTTTCGGGTATACTGTGTGACCTTTGTACAAGTCGAGTGGGGGCTGACAACTCAGTAAAGGAATCTCTCTGAAGGAATGGCAAAGTCCCACGAAATGTCATTATCTTGGCTGCATACCATACATACGGGGACTGCGAAGTACCTGCGTGGGAGTTGCCTGAGAAGTGCTGCCACTATGGGCCTCCTACTGGCGTTCTGCGAGACCTCTCCGGGCACCCCCGCGGCTCAACCGGAGAAAGTTTTGGTCAAGCTCAAAACTTGGCTGCGGTTAAATCGGACTTGCGTGAGCACCTCCGGGCAACTACAGGCGAGATACGCGCTAGGTAGTGTCAGGTGCGGACCAACCTCGGAGAGCTCCGCGTAGCAAATTTGTTTCCCCGCAAGTCAAGCCGCAAAACTTCTCCAGATACGGTATGACAAAGCCTTTAGCATGCTCAAAACTTGTTTCGAGTGAGTCGAGGGGGTTCGCTCGCAGAGGTACACGCAGAACATCAGTAGGAGACCCTTACAGGCAGCACCTCGCAGGTAACTCCAACGCAGGTACTTCTCAGTACCCATAAGTCACTCGGAACAGAAAACGGATCGGTTTCAAAGCTCTCACGCAGGTCACACAGAATGCACGCAAGTAGAAGCTAATTAGCGCGCGTCTAGTAGGTAAGAAACAAGTGCGAAACTTGCAAACATTCTTGTTCACCCGCGGAAAATCTTCTACGTGCTGGAAACTACCTCCTCGCCACAAGCCCGCGTAGCTTGCCCGGAATGGTGTGACACGTCCTTTAGGACCTGTCACACCTTTCCGGACAAGCTACACGGGCTTGTTGCGTGTGGGGATTTTCCAGGATACCTGACAATTTCTGAGGGCGGAAAAGGATTTGGGCGAGTTTTCCATGTGTCTTACTTGCTGGACGCGCTCTACTTAAGCTCTACTTGCGGGCATTCTGTGTGTATTCGTTTTCGTAACAGAAAACGGATCGGTTTCAAAGCTCTCACGCAGGTCACACGGAATACAAGCAAGTAGAAGGTTATAGCACGCGTCTAGCAGGTAAGACATAAGTGCGAAACTCGTAAACATTCTTGTCCGCCCGCAGAAAATTCTTCTGCGTGTTGGAAAATCCCTAATCTCAACAAGCCCGCGTAGCTTGCCCGGAAAGTTGTGACGCGGCCTAAGATAAAACGCGATGCACTGGTTGGCCACTGTAATCGAAACAAAGCTAACCTTCAACTATCACATATTTGATACTAGTTTTTTTTTTTCTATTTTTTACGGACCACGAGCGATGTCGTGTCTTTCGGCAATATCCTTTTGTAAAGTAATTATGGGACATCAGACGGAATAGATATAAATCTCTAAAGATGTTGCTGTCATCTATGGTAATTATGATGATGATAACGGTGAAGCTGCTGATGGTAAAAAAGCAATACAAAATTTATCATAGGACGTTAATCATCGTGATAATAATGAAACTGATAATAACGATATTAACATTAAATGTCATTCCGTATTAGGTTAGTGACATTCTCCGCTTTGCGTAAACGAGAACTCACACACACACACACACACACACACACACACACACACACACACACAGAACATAAATTTCCCTCAATGATTAGTTGCAATTAATTTTTCAAATGCTTTCGAATACAGAAGATCATCAGATATTCAGAAATTACATGTCAATTTGCTAAAGGAATAAATAGATAATAAACAAAGTCATATTGAATCGGAATCTGAACATATTCTATCAATTATGCATTATTGTATCATTTTAATAACGCATGAATGTACATGTCGAAAAATACAGGCTTTTGGGTACTGCACAAGCCATTATAGAGCATGACTGGTATTGGTTTCTGTGTACAAATGTAAGGGTGTGTGTATTTGTGTGTGTTGGTTTTCGAGGATACGCAAGAACACCTTATTCGATTTATTATGCTAAATTGCAAGACGAACATACGCAGCTATTGTAATTATGCCGAGAAGGTGAAAATAAAGTGTGGGAAGCCGCTTTCGTGGATATACCGGCCCTCTGTCATTCGTTGACATTAATGTTCTTATACAAATATATAATATATATATATATACAAATTGTATATATATATATGTATATATATATATATATATATATATATATATATATATATGTGACCTCAAAACGAACATAAAGTCGCAAACACTGATTTTGCGTGAGGACTGAAAATAAGTGAAATGGGTCAACCTAGCCGAACTTGACTTTTTCATATTTTCTGAAAGAGCGGGTCTTCTTTTACATTATGCTAAAATTTGGTATCATAAAACGGGCAGGAAAGTGTGGTTTTTTTTTTTAGCAGTTTATCTTGAACATTTTTGGTAGAATAGTGTGATTAGGTGTGTCTTTAGAATCCCTTTTTCATTGCTGAAAAACCTTGTCCACACTCTTCACTTTCAACTCTAATAGCTTTTGAAAGTATAGTGCCTCTGCTTTGGACACAATGTGTTAATGAGGCACGCTCAATTTCAGTTTAATCTAATCATCCCGTCATTGTTGTTACTCTGATGGTTTACTTCCTATTTTTTGTCCCATTCATCACACAGCAAGCACGGTTTGGAAAAGATTAAGCGCTTGAATAGACACTGTACTTCAGAGCCTCTTTTCTCAGTTCACACTTTTCCCGAGTTTGTGCTTTCTTTCCAATATTTAGATAGGTTAAGAGAGTCCATTTGATTTGAGTTGTACATCATTTTAAAGCTTAAAGTCTACTCTTTCAGAGTATGGTCTTCACTAAAAATTAATGTCTGGCGACTTTTTGTTTGTTTTGAGGTGCAGTGTCACATATATATATATATAATATATATATATATATATATGTATAATTTTTATATAAAACAAAACTGGAACAAAGTTCATGCTGTATTCACCAACGATGTGCACAAATAAACCGTTTGCGAATAAAGCATAAACTTGCCTCTAGTTTTTTTTTTTAATCTTATTATCTCGCCAACACGTGGACAACCTACTTAATATACACGTATATAATTATATACATATACATATATATACATGTATATATATATATATATATATATATATATATATATATATGTGTGTGTGTGTGTGTGTGTGTGTGTGTGTGTGTGTGTGTGTGTGTTTGTGTTAATATGATAGGAAAATGAAAAGTAGCACGCTATCATGGTTTCAATTTAAACTGTAATAACAACCATATCAGTTTTAGTAAAATGTACTCATCTTTAACACAATCATTTCGTTCACACATATATAAACCACCTTGGTTGCAGAAACTTGCAAAATGCTGCATACATTCGAAGTCTGACTTTGTATAGACACTTCCGCCCCGAACCGGTTATGAAGCACTGTACAGTACTTTTGATCAAACACAATTACAATAAAATGCTATGCACAATACCCTGAACCTGTCCTAGGCTTATGTTTCATCTTTTACTAATTATCATCGAAGTGAAAGAAAAATAAAGAAAATACGGAGTCTTATCGAGAAAAATTCTGTATAATTGTTTTTATAATTGTGTTTATTCCTGGCTTCGTATTTCTGTTTATTAGCTGGCTATGAAGGAGTGTGGTATATCATGTGGCTTGCATCAACAGCAAGAACAGACAAGACCACTCACATGTTTTAATAATGTTCTTCGTGCACTGTGTCAGATCAATATTTCCCACTGTAATTCCCCACACAAATCGAAATTAAGAAAAACATGAAAACACTTATCTCCACGAGAAATGAGAAAGCTCAATTAGCACGCAAGCTGCCATGCATTATTTTTTTTTAATCACTGTTGACATTGCTCCAGCAAAAGCACAGAGCGAATCAACAAAAAATGAAGATAATGATAAAGGAATTGAAGGGTTGTCTAACACTTACTCCATTTCGACTTCTCTTCCTCCCCCCCTTTTTTTTTTCGCAAGACAAGCTTCCGATCATTGCCCTCTCACAACGTGTAACTTCTGTTATGATGATCTTTGATCAGGGGTGCGTGCTTTCATAATATTCCTTCTCATCTCGACAGTAACTGTGCGTTTGTAGCTCATTGCTTTACAACGTCTACAGAGCAAAGATCACATATTTTCCATTATGAGGGAGGCATTTGCACACTCTGAAATCAAATTTTCCCATAGCAGATCAGAGAAATTGTCATACGAGTTCTGTACTCGTACGGTAAGCTTTTACAATTATTTCTTTTTTTCATTCTGCAGCAGAATTTTGAAAGGCTGATAGATTGTAAGTTTTTCCTTTTCTCAAGATTTCATTGATCTGCGAACTGTTATTAGTCATTGCTTGTTTCAACAATATGTTGAGTAAATCTTTAAGATCAGGGATATATTTGATGTTAATAGGTCGTTTAATAAGTCTGGTTATCATGCAGTGGTTCTAAGATGTCGTTATAATGTCCACTTCCACACCGGATGCTGTCTAGTCACAATACGCCAACAAGTTTGGGCTAGTGACCTTGCAGTCCTTGACAAGATTGGGAGTGGCGTTGTCTACAATCTTGGTGTAAACCTGCTCCGCAGAAAGTCCCATCCCCAACATAACAGCAGCGATACCTGAGTGGAGAGACAGAGTAACCTTGGAAACTGATCAAATCCATCAACTCGACCAATATTTCACTAGCACAATAAACATAACCCCAGCAATTCATCTCCACAATCAAAGTCAGATGGCAATACGTAAAACATAACAAACATCGCATGTCAAGTGAATAACAGATGGATTGAGATGACAACCTGGCGATACATCGAATCATAAAATACCCAGTCAGTTTAATCGGTTAAACCGTTTATCAACAAATGCTACCCCACACTATTAAAAAGAAAAGGGTAAATCAGCGTTTTAAAAGGGGCCAGGAGTGAAAGCGTTATACAAGTGTTGCATTCACCTCTTTTCTTGCTGTATCTATAGCACATCTTATTGTTGGATTCAGCTGGATGAAATGGTAAATACAACATTTTAAAAACGCTGTCACTCCTCGCGCCTTTTAAATGTTGATTTACCCTTTTCTTTTTAAGAGTACACGATAAAAAAAGAATACAAATCAGCCATTGCAGATGCCTTTCCTTATATTAACCTTTGATAGGTCCAAGGCTTTGTAAGAAACAGTCACGTACCTGAGACATGTGGACAGGCCATGCTCGTTCCGCTCATCGTTCTGTATCCGTTGTCACTGCTGTGGCTAAGGCTGACAATGCTGGAACCAGGGGCAAACAAATCGAGGCAGGTTCCGTAGTTTGAGAAATATGAACGAGTGTCGGTGCTATCGGTGGCTCCGACGGTAATGGCCTGAGAAAAAAAAAATGAAGACTAGAATTATAAATGTTGTATAGAATATGACAATTAGTAATCACCACCCTAATTCCAATGACCATATTCACTCTTACCATACTCGTCGTTCCCATGATTTTCATTTAAGTAATCCAAAGCTTTTACTTGCTCAAAAGTCGATTAGACATCAAGGTCCGGATACATGGAACACTCTTCCTGAGGAGTTGAAACAGTGTGCCTCCTTGTTTTCATTCAAAGCAAAGTTAAAGAAGCACATTTTATTACAGTACACTTCAGATACGAACTAAAAACAAATTATTTATATGACTAATTTTTTTGGGTATTGGTTTGAGATTTGGCACATGTGACCGCTGTAGTACATACGCACATGCGCAAATTTATTCATTTATACTTTTTCGTCATTGTTGAACAAAGTGTTGCTATGGTATCAGTATGTTTTGGATGAGGATTATACAAAAATTATGCAAAAAAGTTCGGCTAATTCTCTCACTTTTTTGAGTATTTGGTTTCGGATTTGATATGTGTGATCATTAATAAATATATTACCTTGATGTGAAAGATTTGTTTTTTTTTTATTTCTTTTTTTTTATTGTTGGGAAATGTGTTTCATGGTAACTCCATATTTTGAATGATAATCATATGATAATGTGATTTCAGTTAATTTTTTTTCAGATTTTTGGGCAATTGATTTGAAATTCGGCATATGTGACTGTTATGATATGTGGGTGTGCACAATTCATCATTTGTTCACGTTGAACATTGAGTCGTTGTGGTAACAATATACAAAATAATTGTTAGCTGAGTTTATATTCTCGGTGTTTGACACATTGAGTGATAGTTTTAGTTTTGATTTGTACACATGTGCTTCATTTTTATTTTCATGCTGACGACAATGATGATTATGTCCTAAGAGGTTAGAGGCTTAGGGTTGGGGTCGGGTGGAAATCCAGGAATCTCCTACATTAATGTTGACGTATTTTTTTTTTCAGTTTTTGAAATTAATGTATGAATATATTTATAAATGAAGTCATGGGTTGGATGATTATATTGGAATTGTATAGTGTTTTTTATGTTTTGAAGTTTGATAAGGATTATGGAGTTAAGGGATGGGGATCAGGGGTTGAGTGATACTTTTTAATGAGTGTTAAATGTTTCTTAGGGGCAATATGTGTGGGTTCACATGCCTACGGGCAATAGTAAATGTATTTACTTTTGTGTGCCCTGACCCTCATGTAGTCTCCATTCATTTCATTTTCACATTGTGTAACGTGTACAGTAGAGTGTATCCTTTGTAATGTTCATTCTGGTTTTCGTTTCATGTTTGTGATGTTAATGATATGTATCCTAAAGTCTTTACCTGGTCGAATAAATAATATTAATAATAATAATAATAATAATAATAATAATAATAATAATAATAATAATAATAATAATAATTATAATAATGTTGGTCTCCCGATAGCATCATCACATATCGTCCCCTCTTCAAGCAAACCAATTCTATTATTCTAAATTCCAGCATATCTGCCCTTGTGCACTTTCACGCACCTGCACGCACATTCACCACCACCACCATCACACACCAGAGTTTATTTTCCCCTGCTATCTTCGCAGCAGAATTTGTATTGTTACGTCTCTATCTTTTCCTCGGGCCGGCCAGCTTTTCATGCAATGCTTATAATGGCGGCCCTCTGCATATCGTTTCTTAACTACAATTGTTATTCTAATCACTGCTGCATAGACATGCATGCTGTATATTATATCATTAATTTTCTTTCATATCGTTGTTCATGCAAGTCAAAAGACTCTGTGTTAAATTTACTTTGTATATTTTCTACATGTTCATGGTCATGTAACTTATGTATATCATTGTTAATGCAAGTCAAACGACTCTGCGTTGAATTTACTTTGTATATTTCCTACATCTTCATGGGTATGTAACTTATGTATATTGATTTGCAGAAGAGTATCTATCAATCACATTCGATATCATTTTGATAAAAAGATCAAACTCTGTTTTTTCTGAAAGATTTTCCATGGATGAAAGGTACAGAAATAAAAGCTGTATAACTGTGGTTTTTTTTTACAATTAATTTCAAGCAACCCTCCCGGATAAAAACACACACAAACACAAGAACAAACAAACAAACAAACAAACAGACAGAAAACCATCAGTGTATGCAACAACATTATAATAAAGACCCAGCATCACGGGAATACCGTGGCTGACAAGATTCGGATTCGCAATTTCCTGTGCAGTTTTGTAACTCATCTATAATGTCCCTGCTCTACAATGCCGTTTTCGCCACAATTTCACAAGTTTCTGAGATCGGGAAGGATCGGGTTGAACATGAGCCGATTCGGACACAGTACGATATTAGAACGCTTTAAGAACGCTGTATTTACGACTAGCACGTGCTTGTTATGTTTTTACTACCCTGAAAGGAAATAAGACATTGCAATTTCTGCCGCTGCATTACGCTTTAGAACGATGTAACCACGTTGTCAGTGCGATGTTCCCGATGTTATCTGATCTGTGCACGCTGTATTTACGTCCTGAACGTTAGTCTATAATATATAAATATGTAATCGTATCATTCTGTTTCTCCGTTGAGAGCTCAAAAGTGTCCGATGTGCCAGTCAACTTTAGCATGTAGAACCAAAGAGACGGACCGCGGAAAACCTTCTAAACTCACGGTCTCTGCAGCAGTTCATCAATAATAGAAAAAAAAAAAAAAAAAAAAACGTGCTGATCTTTCCGAGGCTTTTTCTTGGTGTCCTTGCTTTTATAGTTCGTCTTCTTGCTGTCGTAGATGATTTTACATTTTCAATATATTAAAATTCTACAACGTCCTCTTTTTCATCATCCGCTGGCATCACCAGCGTGCAGTCTACCTTGTAGCTGCTTCGCTGCTTTCTTCTCTTCTTTGTCTTCATATTCTTTCTCGACAATTGCAGGAACAATGTCCTTATCCTCCGCAACAGTAACTGTTTTAGGTCTCAATCTCTTTGATTTTCTCCTGGTGGACGTTTTTGGCTGCGAATTTTCAGGCCACTATGGAAAAAAAAAAAAAAAAAAAAACGTGGATTGACGTAAAACCACGCGGTGAGACGGGATTGTCTAACGTGGCAGGCTGTGATTGCCATGGATACCGTGTCAGTTTTTTAAACTGTCAAGAAAAAATGCCAAGGCAGTCCCGGTGCTAATGAGGAATTTTGCATACTGTGATAAACGCAACGAGACACGGCGGCACGTAATAGACCGTAACATTAATGATCATTAATCAAGATATCTGTAACGACAGTATTTTTACCATTAAGGATAATCCTCAGATTCTAGGCAAAAAAAAAAAAAATCTATAGATTGTATGGGTCCTTGTACTTTTACAGGTTTTATTATACCAATACTGAATTAAAAGGGGGAAAAGTACCTCTGTTGCAGAAGCAGGTGAGTAACTGCATGCAGTATCATCGTCGTTCCCAGCAGCTACCACGACGACAATTCCAGCACTTCGCGCTTTCGCCACAGCTGTGTTTTGAGCACTTGAGTAGCTTCCACCAAGAGACATGGACGCCACCGATGGCTTTTCACCGTCTGATATTATCCAGTTCAGGGCTGTCAAGTTACAAGAAAAGTGAATGATCATGCTGCTAACATTGACAAATAAATTCTGCCTCAGCTCAGAGTCAAAAAGTAAATAGAAACTGTGTATAGGTTAGATGGCGTAAGGCAAATTGGCATACGTTGATTTCTGGGTAGATTGAAGGAAAAAAGAGAAAAGGAAAAATAATGAATGAAAGAAAGAAAGAAAGAATGAATGAAAAACCCCACCCGTATGCGGTCCTGTGCGACCTCTCTTTCTTGTCCCCACTTCAATATTTGAACAAATTCTTGCTTCCACACCTCATTACCAGGAAAATGTTTTGGATACGGTCATGTAACTCACTGTACCATGGTGTCTTACACTAGCTGGGGTGGGTGACTTAATCCTTGATATTAGAGGATTACATTGCTGATATCAAGGAGTTGATGCTACAAAACTGTATGTCCTAGACTACCTAGCTCTATTCATATTAACGTCGACAAATCGAGTCCACTGCCCTCACGTGTGAGAAACGGTAGAATTTGTTGCCGTACAATCATTTCAAGCCGACTGATCTCACTGATGGGTGGCACTGTTCACAACCAGAGTGTTTTCGACAGTTCCAACTTTCGACTGCCTGAACAGTATTGACTGACAACATTAAGACTCATTATGCGGTTGCGTTGTACAGATACGTATCAATCAGATCGTAATACATTATCAGCCATAATAATTATGCATTGTAAGGTCGTTATTTTCTCCCGCTTTGTAAATGACACAGATTAACATTCGTACATAATGGTAATTGACAAAGCCACATCTCTCTCTCTTTCTCGCTCTCTCTCTCTCTCTCTGAATTATACTAGTAATAGAAAACAGGTTCAGAAGGATCATTGGTCAATCAGTGATCAAGTTAACACCAAAGTCAGCTGGAAAATGGAATATCTCGTGACATATCAAAGAAAGATCTTGTATGTTCATACAACTTTGTGTTCTCAATGAGTATCAGACAAAATCCCATATGTGATTACGAATGTCATTATCATTGTACACGGTGGCACAATCTAAAATAATGACAGCATTGGCAATATATTATTATTTGTTTTTAAGTTAATACATTTTCAAGTCCGGGTTTTTTTTTTTTCTACTTTTCTGTTTACCTGCAATGGAATCGCTCTTGTAGCCGGACCCAGCGCAGTTCAGCGTGCGTATTCCTAG
Organism: Diadema setosum; assembly: GCA_033980235.1. Lineage (NCBI taxonomy): Eukaryota > Metazoa > Echinodermata > Echinoidea > Diadematoida > Diadematidae > Diadema > Diadema setosum. The sequence continues at coordinate 20,233,938 of CM067080.1, forward strand.
GACCTTTGCCTCGTTTGCGACTCCGTATTTTGAACCGGCAGCAGTCCCGGCACAGTGTGTCCCGTGGCCCTGGCAGTCGATTCCCTGAGGTTAGTCCAGAAAGACGAGATTGACTTCGGTACATAGAACAAAGTCAAATTCAAAGTATTTAAGTCATTCATCTTCCTGTGTTCACATACGGAAACAACGCAATTATTATTGTAAATAATACACCGTCGTCAAAAAATGCAAGCTTATCTAATTTAAGTTTTATCACTGTGGTTATCAGTTCAATAAAAGATGCGTGTAGAGTATCAGCCTAATCAGTTTCCATGAATTATTTTAGGAGTAGCAACGAACACAATAATAGATTATCACTGCATGCATTTTTGTAAATTCAATATAGGTGTATTGACAATAAAAAGAACATGCAGCTGAATAGCTAATATTATTTGTTTTACAATTAAAACATCCAACACTGTAAGGCAATATATCTATATATATATATATATATATATATATATATATATATATATATATATATATATATATTGTTTCACTAGTTGCAACTGTTGACCTCTTATCCCTCAATGAAAATGTATGTATTAGAATTATCAATATTGCTTTATGAATACTGAAAATATTGCACATTTATAAAAACAAATAATTATACAGACCATTGAATAGCTGAACTAGGCACGGAATAGTTAAATTTCTGAACAATAATCTTACATCCCCACCGATCATATCCTTTGCGACAAACGCACGCCCGCCGAAGTCTGTGTGTGTCGGCCTTATACCAGTGTCAATGACGTAGATGTATTGTCCACTTCCATATCCTGATGACGATAGTGATAATAATCGCAATGAAAATAATAATGACGAAGATAATAATCATATAAAATGATAGTGATGATAATGAATAAAACTTATGTAGTGCTTAATACTGACTTTTCCAGGCGCATTAATACGGAAATAGTGTATATTGAATTAAAATACAGCATTATGTACATGTAATATAAAAACGACAAAAATGAGGGTTGACCAAATACATAAGTTTTCAGGGATAATTTGAACTTATCAAGACAATCAGCATTTCGGATATAAAGAGGGAGTTTCTTCCAAAGAGATGGAGAAATAACAGAAAAAGCCCTGTTGCCATTACAGCTATAGACGCATGGACCATGTAATTGTACAGTGGAGGAAGAATGGAGAGGATGGGTTGAAGTGGAGGAGAAGAGAGAAATCAGGTCTTTGAGATGAGATGGCATAAGGTTATTTCCCAACTTATAAACGATGAAAAGAATTTTAAAGGTGATACTTTAAAGTATGGTGAACGAGACATTAAAATCAAGAAAATCATATAAAAGAAGGAAATCTCTCCTAAAACAGATTTTTAGTGTGACATATTAAAAGATATTCGCGTCACTGAGAAATCGCGAGTAAAAACTGACTGAATTGCTTCACCGATATTCGTTCCGGAGCAGCCGTCTTTTTCGAGCCCTAAAATATGACGTCACGAAATGAACAAAACCCTTTACGAGTGCAGCAGGACAACCGAGGCCGCCATTCATAAAGCACGTATTTCTTGGTGAGCGGCTGCAATATCTGACCTGTCTTTAGTCGCCTCTGCTTTCTCGGCTGAGACATTAAAACGTTCAATTTTTACCTTATATTGTACGGAAAGATTTTGAGTTTGACATCGAGAGTGAAATGAGTGATGACACACTGTAAAAACAGCGGTGTTAGATTTAACACCACTGGTGTTAAATCTAACACCGATCAAACTTCAATAAAGGACCACACCCACAGGTGTTAAAATGCATTGTGATGGTGTTGAAAAGTGTTCACCTGACACTTCGTGGTGTTAATTTGACACTGTACTGGTGTTAATTAAAAAATGACACCACATGGTGTTGATTTGATATTTGCTGGTGTTAATATCAATGGTTTAACACCCGTCCAGCTTCAATAAAGGACCACACCAGCTGGTGTTACTTTGGTGTAAATTTATTTTCACATTTTTTCAAAAATCTAGTATTTTAATGTAAAATTCTTGATCGTCTTGTTTAAATTAAAAATCAACAAGAAGTGCAGTTACTAAGAAACTCTTCAAAAAAACAGTTTAAAATTTGGAAATGACACCCGTAGGTGTTAATTTAACACCATAAATGAGCACCGAAAATTTAACACCAGCTCGGTGTTCACTATTTAACACCGGACTTTTTGCAGTGCAGTGGCAATGAAACTGATAGTGGCAGTGGCAAAGTCGGAGCGGTAGAAGAAGTGAGGGAGAGGCGACGGATATGGAAGGCCGCTGCGGACACAACTCGTTTGGGGCATACATGGAAACGGGCACACTGCCTCTCCATACGTATGCCCCACAGGAACCACTTCCGCAACGGCCCTCCATAGACGGAGCCCACTGTGTGGATGGAGTGGTAGCACAGCGCACAGTTCGTGACGTTCTGGTGACGTTCTGGTGGTCTAAAAGGGATCTCAAAACACCATATCTCCATCGTTCTGGAGACGTTTTTACCTTCTGCAAGTTAATTATTCATATTTATAGAGACTTTCCAGAAATGTATAAATTACCTTGTTTTAAGGTTAAGGTTTTGGGGATCCAGTGGAGGGATTTGATAACTGGAGTACTGTGGTCAGATCTTTTTGTGAGGGTCACAAGCCTAGCAGCTGTATTTTGATTTTTTTTTTTTGTAGTGGTACGATACTAGAAACAGGGAGACCAACAAGAAGAGAATTACCGTAACAAATATGAGAAGATACAAACGCATGAATAAGACTTTCAGTGGAAGACCGATGCAATAATTTGCAGATTTCACCTATTGTACAAATAATAATAGCCCAAGCAGCAGAACGACATGAGTTCCTTATATGTTTCTGAAAGTTCAGATGCTTATCAACAAGGTAAAGCAATATGGATCGAGGCTGGTCCAGGTGAGGCTGGTGTGATGACTAAAGGCTGGCGAGACACGTGTGATTACTAAATTTATGACATTGCACTTCATTATTCATGAACATCTCAGAAATCAAATGATTAAAAGAACAGGTAGAAAGAACAAATGCTAATATAGACCAATATGTGTGTATGCATTATGTGTATGTGTGTGTGTGTGGGTGTGTGTTTGTGTGAGTATGTGTGTGTGTGTGTGTATGTGCGTGATGATAAGAACGGCCAAAGTCCGCACATCACATTACGAGGGAAAACGATATGAAAGAATGATAAAGACATGTTTTAAAAAAAAAAATCCATTTTCGGCGAAAGGTGCACATTCTGTTAAAATGATTTGATGTCATTATTGGCTTCTGATTTATCATTGTACATGTACACACATTGCTGATAGTATATATACCTTGTATATGTACAGAAGTTTTGTGAAAAAGGTTATTTTGCGTCCATTGGCTTTAAAATGACGTAAAACAAAAGCGCAACAAACACTTATTTGTTAGGAGCCCTTATTATGCATGTTATGTAGGTCATAAATACGGGAAGAGTGACTTGCGAAGAGATAGTATAGCAGAAAGGGTCGAAGGAAAGGAGTAAATTTACTTCCTTCAGAAAAGGTTTGTTTTCTTATTCACACAACGTATCACGAGGATTACAGCTCAGCATATCGTTCCATACTTTTTTTTTCTTTAGACCCTTGTGCAAATTGGACAGTTTGTATGCCAAGTCATGGGCGGTCATATGGTTACGTAGGAGATCAAGTGCGGCAGTATGTACAAAAAGGAAATTATGTACAGCACACACGCGTCATCATCATGATCATGATAATAGAATCATTGCCATCTAAAGATCAGCATCGTTTTTACAGCTTTCCTAAAGGGATCGTATAGTTTTGGTTGACACCTTATTTCAGGTTTCTTACATTTTTGGTGAGATAATGAGAAATCTCTTATGAAATATGAAAGAGCATGTAATTCTATGAAGAATTCAACGTTTATTTGATGAAAATCGGTTTTGAAATAGCTGAGATAATAAAAAAGGGCGATTCTAATAAAGTGTGGGACCCCCACTTTATTACGATCGCTTTGTTCTGCTTTGTTTTTGGATGTTTTAGCCATTCCAAACACGATTTTTATGAAATAAACTTTGAATTCCTCTTAAAATGGTATGCTCTGTACTATATCATAAGTGTTTTCTTGGTATCTCCCAAAAAGTTAAAAGCCCAATTCTCATCTCTACCAATACTGTACCATCCCTTTAACAGAGTTTTGATACTGCACCATTGAGATTCATGTCGTTATCCAATCCAACGTTCCTCTGATCAATACGATCAATTCCCCATGATTCTGGAGATCTGTTCCTGCCGTAGGCATAGACGACTTCGTCTTCTTCAACATATTTCACTCCTTCGAGAGATCGGAGCTTCATGCAAACAAAAGACGAAAGATAAAGATGATAGTGAAGTAGAATTTTGCAGGCGTAAGTCGAGACTTATTATTTGTTTTATTTGTTCGTTTTCTTTGTCTTTATTTGTTTACTTTCTTTAAATCATTCTTCATGGATGGTCTTTTCAGTTCGACAAAACTGGTCTTCAAAAGGGCCTCTGCATGGATTATACGTCATCAGTGATTATGAAATTACAGTGAACATGATTATCATGTACATGAGTTTTGCAAACCAAACATATACAACATGTACGAGTATAAAGAGTGAATCAAACAATAAGGAAATGCATCATGCAGATACAAATCAAAATACTGAATATCAAGGTTGACGCACATCCCAGGCGTAACGTGCGCATTTCCTTCTGTTCAATTCAAGTCAAAATCTAAAGCTTTGTAAGATTTATTGTTACTAGGAGTACTGGACGGACAAGCAACCCTGAAAATTACGAAGAAGTGCATCGTACAACGATGCATAGCGAGTAAATCTAAAAAGCTTGTAACTCGTAAAATAAGTAGACAGGCGCCTCTTGCTACGCAAGGCACCAAATACAAGTCCTATATAACGGGTATATCGAAGAATTGTGATGACACCATCATTGTATCTATCAACTGGGCTTTTTTTTTATTTCTCTTCGGGCAAAACCAACATCATCATATATTCATAATTTTCATCATTTTCTTATAGTTATGTACGATTTTGAAATAGATTCTGTTCATTGTAACTGATAGACAAATTGCCCTACGTAAATAAGCACTGAATTGATCAGTGTTTTAGTAGTAGCCATGAAAAAAAAAGTCATGGGCGTACGTACTTAGGCAGGATTCGAACCTACGACCTCCTGATCACCGGACAGCCGTCATCTCCACTAGACCACCGAGCTTCCTCCCGACAGCAAGTTAGAGGGCACTGCGTAATTATTCAAATTCTCGAAATTCTTCCGTCGAGGTGTTTGTTTGTTTGTTTGTTTTTTTGGGGGGGGGTGTTTGTTTTGTTTTATTTTTTTTAACTTCGATATGGTCGATGTAGGGCAAATTGTCAATCAGTTACAATCAAAACACCTACAACCTACGACCTCCTGATTACCGGACAGGCGTCATCTCCACTAGACCACCGATCTTCCTCCCGACAGCAAGTTAGAGGGCACTGCGTAATTATTCAAATTCTCGGAATTCTTTCGTCGTTATGGTCGATGTAGGGCAAATTGTCAATCAGATACAATAAAAACACCTCGAAGGAAGATTTTCATGAATTAGAATAATTCTGTTCCTTCCTGTTTACTCTGTCAAATAGAACTGAATTACCCACATTTGCCAGAGGTTGGCCTATATAGTAACTGAATTTATTCAAAAGGGGTTGAATAAATATCTTTCAGGATAACTATTCTAACCTTAGTATGGAAGAGCATTTAAAAAAAGACATAATTCCAATTTATTTCTACTTCCTGCTGGTTTTACAAGTTCTCAAGTACATCTAGTAAGTTAGGGTTTAAATAATTCATTGCAAAAGGGGTGGGGCTATAAAGTAGATGAAAATGCCAAGGATCAAGACTTTTTTTTTTTACTTACAAGATTAAGGGCGACACCGGCAACATCTGCTTGGATCACAAATCCGTTCAACGCCTTTGTGAATTTTCTCTTGATGGCTGTGTCCACTGACACATCTCGCTTAAAACGGCTGATGAAGGAGTCTAGTTCAACATCGTCCTGCATAAGAGTAATGTTTTCTTGTTGATCATTAGTTACACATTTTCTGAATATGGGACAATTCAATGGTAACAAAATAATTATACATATCAAAACAAGGATGGTAAATATTGAGTATGTTTACACACATGAAAAAGAGAACTTCCAATTTACCCTTTCAGGGCACTAACAATGCTTACGTATACTGTAAAGAGTATCTCCATGAATGCTTAAAACTATCGTGCTTTAAGAGAAAAACTATATCGGTATATACTTTTGTTTGTGCGTATTGATTTCGTGAAAACATAGTCAACTGAAACTTTTCATTCGAGCCCCAAAGTTACAAATGAAATTTCAAACTGTCATTTGAAAGGTCTTTTAGCCAAGTGAACCTGTAAACCAAAAGGACCCATCATTCTTATTTTCTGCACTATAAATTTTCAAAATGAATTTTTAAAATGAACAAAGTGCACACTGTCACGTAATACATAACATAGCAATGAGGAAGAACTATAAAACCATGTACATTTCCTAGGTATTACGAAATTAAGAAAAGTGACTTGTTTTACGACAATGGGGGGGGGGGGGGGTGTCACAATCACAAACGAAAGTAGCCAACTGGCATCAGCAACTGGGAATATGAAAACATGTATAGCTATCTTGTACTGTAAGGATATGAAGAACAATCGTGATTTTTGAGGGAGAAAGATTTTGAAAAGCGAATCTGTAGTGGGCCATGATCTTGTACGCATTGATAACACACACATTTTCTTTCCTATGACATAAACTAATGATACAGGCCTATTGAAAGTAAGATCGCAATTGACAGCTTTTTTTTTTCAAGTACAATATCAAGCAGCAACCTGTACAAGCATGTGTTTATGGGTATAGAATAATTTTCAAAATTACACACTTGCAAAAGAATAAGAGATTTTAAAGAGGAAGAAACGCGAAGCTGTATCACAAAATCACCTCCAACACCACGATGTAGCGCCCTTGGATTCGGTTCTTGGTCGGGACATGGAATGGAGCCAAGGCGGTGGCAGCGGCCACAAAGGCGAGTAGAAATAGGTACCTCATCTCTGAAAAGCTATCTGTTCATGCAGAAAAATAAATTGAACATCTCGTACTTAAACTAATTTTCGTTACTCTACTTCCGTCATAAGATTCACATAGCACCTCAACATCGCTTCAATAGGATTTTGTTTAATTCTAACACTTGAAATTTATGTCTTTCTCATTTCGATTTCATTATTATGATGAGATATCAATAGGGAACAAAGGCGTTCACAACAGTGTGAGTGTAAAAGTCTAGTTTGTACGAGCATAGTATAAATTTATTAATGTTTAATACTTGTTTTTCAATACGTCCTTGAGATACCCACACATTTAGAAAAATTTTCAAGAAGCCTGGCTGAAAACGACGTGTTTTTTTTTTCTGTCTTTAAGATGTCTACTCCTGAAGTCAATTAGAATTAAAGCAGTAGAATGCGCAAAATTAAGTGTGAAAGTCAATATCGGATTATACAGTAACCAAGAACGCAACTACATTTTGGGATGAACGTTCGAATTAAAACAAAATTGAATCACGTTTACAATAACTACATGCCATATTTAACTTCAAGAATCAACATGATAGGCAAGTCTTCATCATAAAATTATGATTGAATTAAGTTTGGAAAAAGACACCAAATATCGTCCATGGTTTTGACAGACCATGAAAACCAATCTTACCTTTCTTGCAACACTGGTCCCAGCAAAAGGTAGAGCTTCAATCTGAGCACTGCAGATGATAACTAACTGTCTCGTCCATTTCATTTATACCTAAGGTTAACCACGCTTGAAGCAAGTGCGAAAATCACCACCTGTTTGACCCAATTCAAATGCGCGAGGAGACAAGCAAAAATAATAAATTAATAAGTCAACTGCTGTTAGATAAAGCAATACCCTGGCAGGCCCTTTGTCTTATTCGTTCGTCTATTAATTATTACTTTTTTTTTTCATATCAATTGTGAACAAGGACCTGTGCTCCTAAAATGCTGATTAATGATTCATCATCTTGTGACAACGTTTCGGAAAGGTTGCCTTACGTCTACAAACGTTTTCACACTGCTAATTCTAAAAAGTAAGCGTTTATGTAAAAGTTGAAGGCACGTAATGTTCATCGACCAAATACAGCGTACTGATGCTGATCTTGAATGCTAGGAGTGGAATAGGATAGAATAACTTGAAGTGAACTTATTCTATTTCATTTTATTTCATTTCCACATGTTCAGAACGAACATGTTAGCCATGCAGAACAGTACATAAAAACATAGAACACTGCGAAAAACACCCGCTTAGACATTTTGAATTAAGAAAAAAAGCATAACACATCATGTAGGAACAACTCTGTCAGTATTTGGCCAATTAGCATAGACCGTTGGTCTTTCTAAAGGTGATCCTGAGATCAGAGAACATCTGAAAATAATAACATTTTATCACAAAAACCTGATGACTATAGAGGAGATATTATAGGTCTGTAGGTCTT